>OY735228.1:46174637-46184637 GCA_963457665.1 Thysanoteuthis rhombus | reverse complement strand
TCAGGGATTAAAAAAAAAACACTTATATTAACATGGCACCCCACCAATGTTGATCAAATACCACTTCTCCTCCAGCTATGATTTTGATATAAAGCTTATGTCATATTACACGTTGTTTATTTTCATATATTTATATATTTATATATATATATATATATATATATATATATATATATATATATATATATATATATATATATATATATTAATTTTCAAAAGCTTTACAGCCTCAAATTCATATATATAAGTGTATATATATATATATATATATATGTGTGTGTGTATATATATATATATATATATATATATACATGTGTGTATGTGTGTGTGTGTGTATAAATACATAAACATCTTGTGAAGAGTGTGGCTCAAAAATACAAGGAATGACATTTTTTTTTCAAAGTGTGCCTAATTGAATTGAAAATCAAATTCTGGGTCTTAATCTTTTATCTTTCAATAACCTTATCGCCTGCATATACATAGGAAGTATCAATGAAATAAAAAGAAATTCAAATCCAGAATTTGATTTTAAAAATTAATTAAACACATTTTTTTTTTAAATGGGACTTGTCGTATTTTGGAACCAAGCTCTTTGTATAGACACTTAAGTAATATAATTATACATGAAAGGAATCAGAACAGACAGTGAATACTTAAGTCAACTCAGATTTGCAGACAACATTGTCTTTTTTGCAAAAAATCTCCCTGACCTCCGCCTAATGCTAGACAAAGTGAAAGAAGATGGAAGAAATGTCGGTGTTCACATAAACTTCAAGAAAACAAAGATCATGTACAACAAATATCTTCAGGATGAAGACACAATGATCAAAATCAGAAATGCTGAACTGGAGAAAGTAGATCACTACATCTATCTAAGACGACAAAGCTCCACAGAATCCTCAACAGAAAAAATCAAGCGATGAATCTTTCTAAGGTGGCAATCTTTCAGGAGAGCAAATCCAACCACTAAGAACAAGAAAATCACACTAATCCCAGAAAGAAGGGTCTACAACCAATGCATCCTCCTGATAGTCACCTATGGAGCTGAAATATGGATGCTAACCAAAAAATTGACCTTCAAACTGTGAACCATACAACGTGCACAGGAGAGAATCATGCTTAACATCGTATGGAGAGATCACAAGATACCAAAGTATATTAGGATCGAAAGTATATTGGCAGTTAAGCTGAGCTGAGGTACTTCTATTCTTATTCGTTGAACGCCACAGTTATGGACAAAAAAGAATTTTTAGTAACTCTAATGATTATGTTGATATATTCAAATAAATTATTTATTTCTTACCCTTTCCAGTTTTGAGGTATCTTTGCAAGAAATACATACTAACAATTTCGATATTATTTATATTTTGGTTTTTGAAATCCCCATCACCTATAAACAAAATTTTGATACAGCTTTTTTTGACCAGAGAATGTCAGCATGCTATGTACTTTTATCAGGTTTTGGTAAATAAAATCCCAATTCACGAGTTCAAGGTACCAAATAATCTATTTATTTGCCTTATCTCTCGATCGTTGTTTGTTGAATTCACATTATTGACTTTTTATTAGATCTTCCAATTTCAAATTTTTTTAAAACAATACTGTAAATATCCATTTATATTACTTCATGATAATATTGATAATGTATTTTGTAATGGTGTAAATCACAATAATCGGGAGAGACGGAATAAATAGCCAGTAATCGGAAATTGAATTGATAATCTCTAGAAACAGAGGGTAGTTGAGACTTTCCAAAGATAAAAAAAAATAGATATAATTCATTTATGTTTTATTTTATTTCTATTTATCACAATAGAACATAACTGTTATAATTGCATATTGATCTCAGTGAATTCCTGAATCTAATTTCTGATGAATTTGGTTTGTGGTAATTTTGAAATTAAGCTAAAATAGGTCTGGTTAGTCACTCGAAAGAAACTGTCAAGAGACCAACATCGTAAGGCAGCATGTCGAGTTTGGAGGGGTTAGATTTGAAAAAAGGTGATCAATGAATAAGTTTCTTTTCTCAACTTTTGTTGGGCAGGGATCACTAAATCTCAGAAAAATAAGCGTGAACATTTGGGATCAATTTAGCATGAACTTACTTCGCAAATTGAATCCCCCACTAAAAACCATTAAAGAAGGGAATTTTCAAATTTTTTTCCATACTTAATAAGAAGTCAATGTTTAAATTTCCAGCCATCTAGCTCCATTGGTGTGGCTTGCTCATGAGATATATACATAGCCAGCCAGCCAGCCAAACCAACTTAACAACTGAAGAAACCTAGGTTGACAGTTTTAGTGACAGTTTCAGTTGATGGTTTTTAAAATGTTATTCATTCACTTGTGCAGAGATAACAATTTACAAAATGTTACAACTTAAACACTGTCAGCCAGACCCACCTCAAAACTGAAGAGACCATGTTGACAGTTTCAGTGACAGTTTCAGATGATGGTTTTCAGAATGATATTCATCTGCTTGTGCAGAGATAACAATTTACTAAATGCTGCGTCCTTACAATACTACTAGCCAGACCCACTTGGAAACAAAAGAAACCTATGCTGACAGTTTGGGAGATAGTTCTAGTTGAGGGTTTCTAAAATCAGCTACAGATATTGCGGACCTATAACAAATTGCATCTTTTCATAACTCCATTTATTTTAATAAGCCAAAATTGTTACGAGACAAAAGAATCACGACACGATGGCAACTATACGGCTCTGACATCAGGTCTAAATTGCTCTGGTCATAATTGGGTCTTTTGCTAAAAAGCTTCCTCTCTCATTCAGTTCTTTCCACCAGGCGCTGCTGGTCTCATTAAAAGAAAACAACGACTTTATGAAACTACCGTGCGTGACTGACAAGTCTCAACTCCCCAGACACAAAATCTATAGATTACAAATTAGAATCTGTCAACCAAAACTGTCACCAGAATTATCAACATTGGTCTCTTCAGTTTTTAAACTGGGCTGGCTGACTGGCTATATATATGTATGTATGAATGTATGTATCACCAATGAAAATTATTGAAAATAGCTCCTTATTATGTCCAGGAAATACAGTCTTTTTGTTTTTTTGAAAAGATTTTGGTAGGACTTCAATTTGCAATGTAAGTTTATGCTTAATCGATCTCTTAGTTTGTGTTCACTTGCTTTTTTTAAAAATTCAGACATTTTTAGAGATCATATCCTAACATAAAGCAAAAGGAGTAACTTATTCAATGATCTCCGCTTTTACAATTTTTTTAATTCATCACCCCAAACATAGCATGTTGCCAAAACAAAGGTGGTTGTGTAATAGTTTCTATTGAGTGAACAATCAGACCTATTTCTCTTCTTTTTAAACATTTTTCACTATAATATTTTCCTGTCTTGTTTTGTTTTATCTAATCTCATATTTCTAAAACACTTTTTGGGTAAATCTCAACACCATCTATAAAACACAATAGTGTAATCATATAAATACATTAAATTTCTGTGTAACACTTTCCGTTATGGGAAAATATACTACTCTCTGATGTTAGGCAAAAGTGCTAGCAAGCAGCACTTTGATCCTTTGCAAAGTGCACATATACTACACTCTGATCCTTGGCAGAGGACTGGAGAGAGACATGATATTTCTCGGGGACCCTTCTTCTTTTTATTTCTGCAATCATACTCAAATAAATCTAAACAAAAATGAAGTATCCATTAAAACTATAATGTTTAAAAGTTTTTTTTATGGATCAATAATCTGTCTCTGAATTACAAGATAAACTCTCAAATGAATCAAATCATTGGAAAGCATCAATATAAAAAATGTTTTTCAAGACATACTTTTGGAGGGAGGGGCTCTTAAAATCTCGGGGTACAGTATAGCTGCACTGTTTGCACTGCCTTGAGTATACGGTCTTGAAGCCGACTAATCACATTGTCCGAGTTCAAGAAAAAGTCGAGCGCTTGATGGAACAGTTAGCGGAACCGTTAGCGCATGTCCTCTTCTTTTCATTCGGTGACTTTCTCCGAAGTTTGACAAAAGAAAGAACATAGCAAATGGGATGCACATGTTTTGGTTCAAGGAGAAAATAAGTTGATTCTCGGTGGATACTAGTTTCTTTTGGAAGGCAGAGCTAAGTAGAATTTGGTCAGATAAACCAGAATCACACTAAATTATCTTTTGGCCTGTGGATGGAAAAAGAAAAAAAGGAAATAAGAAAGGTTGTTATCTGGTGTGCATTACGGATAGTTGGCAGAAAGATGTTCTTCAGTGAGCGTAATAGTGTCTGGAAATAGGTGATGGTTTTTCCGAAAAGAAAAAAGAAGTCTTTTCTCTGTTAGTGAATTGGCCGGCTCAGAGTGAGGGTGAGAAATAACCCCACCTTTCCTAACCCCGCCCTTTCATCTAACGCCGTAAAAAAAGGCCTAAGGTAAATCAAATCTTCCTCTTTGAGAATAATACAAAAGTCAGTTACCAGAAACTAATACCTCAACCCAATTACAGTTGGCAGAAGATGGGGTCATTTTCCCCTGCAGAATTTAGTCCTCGATCAAGTGTTCTACTTTCTAATTTTATGTCAGTCCTCTTTGGGGACCAAAGTTGGTCCCTTACTTCCTAGTAATGAGGGCACAAATGTTAAGAAAAAAACATATTCTACCCTCAGCATTATTTTCATGATGTGAAAAAAAAACAACAGACAAATGTCAAGATTAATCATTATAGAACTGTGCAAGGAAATTCGGTTTGATCCTTATTTTCAAAAAAATACTCGAAATTAAAATCTATTAAATGATCAAAGTATTTTATCAGCAAGCTGTGTTGGGAGTGATCAAGTGAAAATTCCTAAAAAGAGGTAGAGAAAGAATGAGTTACTTCACTCACCTTTTGTTAGATCATTAAAAAGTCGGAATTCTTAAAAAACAAGTATGAATGCTGCCAAACACAAAATAAGGGAACAAATTAGCATATGCATACATTGCAAATTAGACCCTCCTCTAAAACATTTGGGGGTGGGGGGAGATTTTCAGAAAAACAAAAAAGAATTTTTTCAAGATATAATAAAGAGTAAATGTTTTAATCATCCGCCATCTAGCTTCATTGGTGTATGCCTTGACAAATGCAAATATACATGGCCAGCCCAGCAAAATCACTTGAAAACGGTTTCTAATCGGGTAGATTTTGATAATATTTCAATGTGTATTCAGATTCACCTTTGAAAATTTTCCAATGATCCTGAAAAAACTGAATAAATAAAATCAAGTACTCTTCTGGCTGGTTCACCAAATACTAATTACCTATGTTTTGTACTCATCTTTTTATATCTTATATGTATCTGATAGACAATGTTTTTAGATGTGTGTGTACATGATTCTGAGTACGCGTATGTATTTGTACATAACATTAATGATTCATTTCTGCAATGGAAAAAACATATTCAAGGACAGGTCTGGTTAGTCACTCAATAGAAACCTTCATGTGACCAACATCTTTTGGTTTCTTGTTGGGGGTGATTGATTAAAAAATTGGAAAAAAAACGGGTGATCAATTATCAAATTACTTCTCTTACTTTTTGTCGGAGTTGATCCCTAAAAATCTATGAATTTTCAAAAAACAAGTGTTAATGCGGCAGGACACAAACTCAGGGACCAATTAAGCATAAACTCTCATTGCGAATTTAACTCATCACAAAAAAAGTATTTCAGTGGGGGAATCCGAAAGAAAACAAAAAATCTGTATTTTGTCGTCATAACAAAGAGTAAACATTGAAAATTTCAGTTGATGTGGTATGTGAAAATGATGTATACATCCGTAGCTAGCCAGCCAGCTAGCCATAGAAAACAGCTTGGAAACTGAAGAAATTTATTTTGATATTTTTGGTGACAGTTTTGGTTGATGGTTACTGAAAATTGTTTAGAATATAAGACTCGAACAATCTTTAATATTTACATTGTTATGATTGCTTTATTTTTTTTTCTCTGTTCGAATACTTGTTTTTTGTCTGCTGATCCTCGAAGCAACGTCGCTGTTATGGACCGAGCTGTAACTAATGTGTACAGTTAACTCCTTAAACAAATCCCAAAGCTTAAGAAAAAATGAACATTTACTTTTAGGTTGGAGGAAAGAAAATTGCTTCCCGTAATGCTTAATAATATTATTAGCCATAGCATTAGAGGCGTTTGCCGACACAAACAATTGAATTTGGGGTTTTCTTCTTAAGTCCATTAAAAATCTCTTAGTGTCAGTTTAAACACTTCTCCAAGGGAGTCTTCAGTTGTTATGCTTTGTCTCAGATGAATAAAAGGAGACATAAGAGTAGGCCTGAATATATATATATATATATATATATATATATATATATATATATATATATATATATATATATATATATATATATATATATATATATATGTATATGTATTTATATATATATATGTATTTATATATATATATATATATATATATATATATATATATATATATGTATATGTATTTATATATATATATATATATATATATGTATATGTATTTATATATATATATATATACATGTATATTTATATTTATGTGTGTGTGTGTGTGTGTGTGTGAGTAATACTTCCAGTTTTTGCTTAAAAGCAAAACGTCAAAATTGATACAAAATTTGTTGTTCTATAGAAAACTTTCAACTACTAAAACGTAGACACATGCAACTGAAGATGGGAACCCCTCCCAAAACATGTATAGCATACTAATTAATTAATTCATGGATTATTCAACCAATGAATAAAGTCTCCATATACTTTTACTCCTGAGTCCATCTCATTCCCTATTGTTCACTTATATATATATATATATATATATATATATATATATATATATATATATATATATATATATATATATATATATATATATATATATATAAGTATATATAAGTATATATATATATGTATATATATATATGTATATATATATATGTATATATATATATGTATATATATATATGTATATATATATATGTATATATATATATGTATATATATATATATATATATATACATATATATATATATATATATATATATATATATATATATATATATATATATATGTATATATATATATATATATATATACATATATATATATATATATATATATATATATATATATATATATATATATATATATATCTCCAGGAATTTGAGCAGGGAGGGGGCAGATTACAAAAAAATTATTTCAACTGTCAATTAGGACAATGGATATAACGAATGTTGGTTTTTAAGGCTAGTGAATCCTTGGAATTAATTGGGTTTTTTATCTATGGACTTTCAGTGTCTAGATATTAAAAAAAATTTCTTTCGTGTTTTACCAGAAGTGGGATAGAAATCACTCTAAGTTTGGAAAGTATATTCTTCAATATAATTCTTTGTACACCAAACAACAAATTGAGAAAAGATCATTCTTCACTTTCGATCGTCCCTATTTTCAGAATATCGTAGAATAGCGTCAAGTTGCAATTAAAAACATTTTATGTTTATTTAACTTCTGAAATTGGAAAACTGTATAAGTTTTTGAGGGTTTTTTTTGCTTTTTGCTGTTTCAACAAGAGATTTAGTTGTTTTCAATCAATG
This sequence comes from Thysanoteuthis rhombus, assembly GCA_963457665.1. Lineage (NCBI taxonomy): Eukaryota > Metazoa > Mollusca > Cephalopoda > Oegopsida > Thysanoteuthidae > Thysanoteuthis > Thysanoteuthis major. Next base: position 46,177,047 of record OY735228.1, on the reverse strand, counting down.
AAATCAAATGAAACCTACGGACATATTTTGAGGGTTTTTTTTGCTGATGCCAGTTCATCATTCTAACATAGCCTTTTTTCACTACTGTCAAAATGGCATACAAATATTATTACAGACAACCAAATTTACACACACACACACACACACACATATATATATATATATATATATATATATATATATATATAGCAGCACCTTAAATAATGTGCTTTTAAGTGCCATGTGGTTAAGGTATTGTTCTGCAAACAAATGTAACAGGAAGGGTACGGCATAAGCAAAGTTTTACAGTTTCTAAATACTTCTACATGTATAATACACATTGAACTCAAGTCACTCAATGGAAATCATCACCTGACCAATGTCTTTTGCCAGCATGTTTGGGGTGATCAGCTGAAAAGTTGAGAAAAGATGTGACCAATGGATAAGTTGTCTCCCAACCTTTTTGTTTGGCAGTTTTTATACACATAATAAGAAGTGAGTGTTTAAATATTCAGCCCTCAAGCTCCATTGGTGAGGCCTGTAAGTGCGATACCTAAATATGTATAAAGCCAGCCATCCAGTCAATGGTATCAGCTTAAAAACTGAACGAAACCTCTGTTGACAGTTTTTGTGACAGCTTTTATCTTCTGCGTTGTAAGTATATATGAATTGACTTTCAACCATATTTTAGGGAATATGCTGTCTCTGAGTGGTTATACATATATAATTCACATTTTCTAAAAGGTATTATTTGATAAAATTTCAAATAACTCATTGCATAAGGTCTTCTTGATCAAAATTTGATTTTTTTTAAAAGGACTTTTCCAATGTTCATCTTGGAATCAAAGTGAATATTACTTAATATTTTCAGATCAAAAAAAAAAAAGTTGAAGAGGAACTTTTTGAAGTTGAATCTAAAAAGTTTCTCGTCGATCCTTTTTGAGCGGAAAATATTGGTAAGCATTCAAATAGCAAGAAGGAAATTGCGCAGAATTTTGCTGTCAAAAATAAAATAGTTTCTAAATTTTTTGAGACACCACTAAACGTTAATCAATAAATGAGACATTAGCTCCGTTATATACATCTGAGATATCAGCAATCATTGTATGTCCAAAGTTTACGATAAACGAATCGATAAATTATCACAGGTCTGGTTAGTCACTCAATAGAAACCGTCACGTGACGATCTTTTGTCATGTTTGGGTGATCAATTCAAAAAATTTGAAGATGGATGAGATGTTTCTCTCACCTTTTGTTAGGCCATAATCACTAAGAAAGTTGAATTTTTGAAAATGAGAACTCAAAACAGGAATTGATTTAGTGTAAACTTACATCATAAATAGAAGCCCCTCTCCAGCAAAAAAACTTATTTGAAGAAAATTAAAAAAAAAAATAAAATAAACTGTTTTTACACATAACTAGGAGTAAATGTTGAAAATTTCAGCCCTGTAGCTCCATTGGTGCAGCTTATCCATGTGATACATACATAGTCAGCAAACCAACCCGACCAACTTGAAAACTGAAGAAACCTTTGTTGATGGATCTGGTGACAAAATAAAAAATCTAAAACGTTATTCATTTGTTTTTGCAGAGATATCAATTTACAAAATGTTACAACTAACAATATTGCCAGCCAGATCCACTTAAAAACTGAAGAAACCTATGCTGACAGTTTTTGTGACAGTTTTGGTTTATGGTTTGAAAAATGTTATTCATTGGCTTGGGCAGAGATAATAATTTACAAAATATTACAACTCACAATACTGCCAGCCAGATCTACCAAAAAACTGAAGAAACCTATGCTGACAGTTTGGGGGCAAGTTTTGGTAGACAGTATCGAATAGAAAGGTAATACATCTTTCTCTCGGTACACAACAAGCTTGTTTAAGTGATTAAGGTTTATGGGCAATAAGTCAGAAAGGAATCAACTTCCTTGACTATGACGGTCAATCGTATGAGTAGATGCAGTTCATGACTTTGTGGCCAGTGATCACAGAGCTTTGGTAAAACGAAAGGTGGTCATTTGACGGGGCAACCAGCTATGAAATGCCAACTTCCTTCTCTGTTGCTTATGAATGGCTGTTTGGTTCAATAGTTCCAAATTGGAGGCCAAATAGATTAGAATAATCATCAAAGACCCTCTATGGGAACGAATCACAGACTGCATTGAGATTTTCACCTAGGTAATTCAGTCCTTCCTCTTTCGACGTAGAGCCAAGTTTGCAGTGAATGATGAGGTCATTGCAGGCAATGAAAAGGAATTCCATACTGATAACAATAGTTTATTTCAGATACAGGCCCTTCCCGATATAACGCAGTTTGTTATAGTACGGTTACTGTTTCAATATGGATGGATGGTGGACCCCGAAATATTAATCTAGTTCCCGACGAGCTACATTTTGCTCAAAAATAGCTGGATCTAGCATCAAAA
>OY735228.1:46167137-46172137 GCA_963457665.1 Thysanoteuthis rhombus | reverse complement strand
GCATGTTTATATATATATGTATGTATCTATGAATATGTACCTATCTATTTATCTATCTATTTATATATGCATGTATATGCATATATGTATATACATGCATACATATATCAATGGACAATAGGGAATGAGACAAACTCATGAGTAAAAGCATACGGAGACTCTATTTGTCAATCAATTAATTTATAAATGGACCAATTAGGATGCTGTACATTTTCAAGGTGGGGCCACTGTCTTCAGTAGCATTCACGTACCTTTCAGTGGTTAAAAGGTTTCTATAGAGAACTAATTTTGCAACAGAAGTTTATCTTTCAAAGTAAAAAAGGGAATCAAAAGGAGGACTCCTCGTGGGTCATAATGGTGAGTCCTGACTGTATTCTATCCGTGTAGAAATGTGTGGTGGTATGGTTAGATATTCTGTTGGAAGTAATAGCAGCAGTTATGGGTATTTTATTGGTTGCATGTATATGTATATATGTATGTACATATATACATAAATATATATATATCATATATATTTTATTGGTTGCATGTATATGTATATATGTATGTATATATATATATATATATAGATATATATATATATATATATATATATATATATATATATGCACATATAAATGCAACCAATAAAATACCAATTACTGCTCCTCTATTCAGGGTTGAGCACTCCTTAAGTGAGGTAACTCATTCATTGTAAGCTTATACAATGCTCTTCCAACATGGAATCAAGCACTCTGGTGGACGGGGAATATACAAGCATAAATAAATATATCACTAAAAAATTCAACCTTACTGACCGTCCAGTTCCGTGTAGTAGAGGGAGGATACCGGCCTCTTGGTCTGGAGCTAAGGTTTTGATCCTGCCTTGTGGTGCTGGATGGGATAATGGATAGTCTATAGCTATACTGAAGAGTTGTAATACAACAAAATAGCTGTTTGTGGATGACACAATAATATATTATGTATGTATGTATATATTATACATGTATATGTATAAATTGTATATATATATGTATATATATATATTATACATATATCACATACATGCATATATGTATATCATATACATTTGTATATATCATATACATGTCTATATTCTAAATGTATTTATATGTGAATATTTAGTGGGAATGTACTATGCAAGTTGATTGCATATTCAGAAGATAAGATGAACCATCAAATATGTTGAATGAATATATGTTGTAAAAATCAAATTATACATATATATGTTTGTATGAAAAAGTATTCAAACAGATTATTTTCCGAATGTTTTGTTGAATCAATCCAAATTTGATTCGATGACATTTATCCCCTCTATTAGCATTAGTAAAACAGTTTACTACGTGGATTGAAAATAAATATATTTATACAAATATTATATATATATATATATATATATATATATATATATATCTGATATTATCAAGTATTTTATTTCCATGATTAGCAATAATAGCTTTTGCATAAGTATTCAGCCACCTGTGAGCAACTAAATTTGGCAGTAAATTAGGTCATAATGGCATCAAAAAAAAAGCATTTTTATATACTCAGCATCATTTGAAAACAGTAAAGCGTCATGTCTCTTAAGAAATTTCTCCAATGTCAGGGAGATAGTCCCAGTTTCTGTTCCATGCATCAGTTTAGCGATTCTTGCAAGTCTCAAGTCTGGTCGAGACCGGGACTTTATATGTACCATATACTTCTTATGACCAACCTTTTGGTAGGATGCGAGTCAACTGAATAGATACCACTAACCCTAGTGTATTCAATAATCTGATGGGTGTGCAGTAAGATTCATCCTAATGAAAAGCTTTCCACGCTCTTTGATCATAGCAGACATTGGATCCAAAACTCTCTACGTAAAAGGCAGACATGCCAATTAAGACCCTATCCAAGCAGACCAAGATCTCTTTAAAAGGCCAATGCTAATTCACATATATTTGTTTTACAGATCCAACAATTAGTCATATCTGAAATTGCCTGATCTAAATTCAATTGAATTTTTGTAGCATGAATTGATAATTGCTGTTCTTAAGTGGGAGCCATAGAACCTAAACAATTATGAACAATTCTGCACAAAAGAATGGTTGAAAACACCAGTCGAGAGATGCAGGAACCTTATCGAATGTTCATGGTATTGGAATGGTATTTCTCAGTCGCCTGGTCTAAATCCAATCACATATTTGTGGCATGACTTGAAAATTACTTTTCATAAACAGAAGCCATCAGACTTGAATGATTTTGAATGATTCTGCTAAATTTATTTTCATCATTTTTTAAGATTTCAAACTCTCGAATGATCTTACAAAAGGTAAAGGAAGTTTTTTATTCATTGATAACTCTTTGTTCCAATTTTTCTTAATTGATTACCCCCAGCATCACACCCACCAAAAGATGTTGGTTACATAATGGTTACTATTGACTGACAATTAGGCTTCTTCTGGATCATATGGTGTTGCATAAAAAGATGTTCCTTTCTGCTGTTTGGACATACATACTACTTTCAAACCTAAATCCCTGATGATCTGATATACTCTAAAGTGAAACACCTGTTGTAAATTAAAATCTTAAAGCAATCCTGATGCAATCTTTTGCACATACCGGTTCAGTTTTCTATATCCTCTGCGGAAAGCTTCTTGTATCCACATTCATGTTTCTGTCTGCATAATAAATTATGTGTGCAGGTGGAATATGAATCTGGTATCTGTTCTCTTGTCATTGTATAACTCTGCCGAACTTTCAACATATAAATTTTCCTGAAAAAAACAAATAGTACCTCCTTGCTTTTTATCAACTAATATGAGACCAAGACCTCAAGTTGAGGATAATTAGTCACCATAAATGTGTTTGCCCAAGTCTAACCTTTTTACTTACATTCTTCATTTATCAATATGTAACAAGGTAAGTTTTATTCATTAGGAACTTGTGAATATGTATATCCAAAACCATTTACCAAAACAGTCAAAATAGGTTTCTTCAGTCTTCAGTCTGGCTGATTGTATATATGTATGCATGTATCACGAGTACAGGTTGCATCAATGTAGCTAGAGGGCTGAAAATGTAAACAGTTTTTTTCTTAAATATACCCCGAAGTAGGCTTTTAGTGAGTTGTTCAGTTTGCAATGTAAGTCTACACTTAATTGGTCCCTAGTTCGCGCCCACTTGTTTTTGGAAAATTCCGACCTTTTAGTGGCAAGATAAGTAATTTATTCGTTTTTTCCAATTTTTTTAAAATTCATCACCACCATCATGGCATATTGGCAAAAGATGGTCATGTGACTGTTTCTATTGAAGGGTTTAACAGACCAGTGTATAAGTTATGGGCTGAATTTGGATCGGAGACTTTCCATGTGTAATATTTGATTCATGTGATATGTTGAGAATCATTAGGTTAAGTGCATGGACTAAGCAGTAAATTATGATAAAAAATAAGGAGTTATAGTTTGTCACTCAACTGAAACTGTCACGTGAACAAATGTGTATATGTTCAATTATGTGTGTATATATACATATATATATATATATATATATATATATATATATATATAAATATATATATATATATATATATATATATATATTTATACATATATATATATATATATAAATATATAAATATATATATATATATATATATATATATATAAATATATATATATATATATATATATATATATATATATATAAATATATATATATATATATATATATATATTTATACATATATATATATATATATATAAATATATATATAAATATATATATATATATATATATATATATATATATATATATATATATATATATATATATATATATATAATAGTAGGTTGTGGATCTGCTACACAAACAAGCTCATGTTTCGGCCCTCTCTGGGCCTCATCAGGCAAATCTACTATTTATTTCCAGCTCTACTCTAAAACAACTTAACTTCAAGAGTAAAAAGTTGTATGTATCGAGCACTCTATGAGATAAATCCATTACATTTCTGAAGTGGCTTATATTATTGATACATTATCATATTATGTTATACTGCTAGCCTGATTTGTACCACATATACTATATATATATATATATATCTATATATATATATATATATATATATATATATATATATATATATATATATATTAGTATATATGTTTTGTTTTTTTTTACTTTTGATATTCAGAAGTTTCTGTTTTTGAATCTTTTTGCTGTATGATAGAAATTTTGTTGAATTCAAGAAATTTATTACCTCCAAGAATCTGAGTACTCCTCTTTTCGTAAGTTTAAAAAAGATTCTGAAGTTATTCTATTTTATTTCTTATTTCACTAACAAGACAATCATTCCACACGTATAACAAGTACCAAAGCGCAGATGTCTTCTGTCACGTGAAGGGGTGCAACTGATGTAGTAAAATAGAATTTCATTCGTTTTCTGATGACGTAATAAAAATTCTGAATTTAAAGAATGATTTTTTTTTAAATTGATCAATAAATCTGACTTTCGTTCAAAATGTTTTTTGTTTTTGAGGAAAAAAAAACTTTTATAGGAGAATCAAATAGTGGGTAAGTAGGCGTTCTTGTATGACCATACTAAATACTTGAAATTCCATGCTTTGATAACGTGGGAAAAAAAAGTTCACCAGGTATAATGATAGCAATGCCCCCAATTATAAATTTTCTATCGAAGATTGAATTATGTACGATCAATTAATCCACCTAACTATACAATACGGTCAACCCGAAGGACGAATGTATTGGCTGTTAATAACCTATTCACCTGGACTCAAGAATTGTTGATGGTCAATCTTACTCTTCTTCAGTCATAATCAGAAAATTTGCTCACAAAAACACTGTTTTCTTTAGATAGTCAGTATATTTTTTAGAAACTGAAGAACTAAACTGAAAATCAAATGCAACGTTTATCTTTTTCAAGATACTTTCCAGGGAAATTCTTGCAATTTTGATCAAAATCTGCTCGAGCAATAAATTGTATTGTAAAACAAATGTACAAC
>OY735228.1:45935786-46166937 GCA_963457665.1 Thysanoteuthis rhombus | reverse complement strand
TCCTTTTCCTTCTCTCTCCACTCATTTTTCTTTTCTCTCTTTTTCCAACCCCTGTCTCTCTTGACTCATCTCTAAGAATCATACCAGGAAGCGCTTGTGTCAAAGATAAGTCCATGAAGTGCCGACCACTGACATTTCCCTAAAGGCCACCCTCCGCTGACCATCGGTCAACCAGAAACACTGAATGTCATCGAGCAGAAACACATTAAATAGGAAATCTCAAATCATGCGAGTCTGCAAAGAGGTCGATTCCACTTCAGAGGAGGCAAAAGACTAGCTCAGGAGAAAGAACAATTCTTTCTTTGTATCATCAGTTGTTTAGACCCAGTTACCCAAAAAAGCCATCTCTTAAATCCATGGACCACTTGTATCCACTTATACTGACATTGGAACTCTTCAATGAGTGGAATGAAAAATAACAACCGTAAAATTTGAAGTGATGTAGAAGAAATCCCTTTGAAGAATAAATATGGTCAGACTAAATTCTGTTTATGACATCACTGGAGTTTTCCACTGGGACACAACCAAAATAGAGTAAAAAGAATACCTACATTCTGGAGAATCTAGATGTTATTGATAAACCTGTCAGAATAAGACCCCAAAAAGGTAAAAAATAAAGGCTGTAGACAAAACGGTATGGCAAGTGTTAGAACAAACAAAAAAACAAACAAAAATATAAACACATGAACACACAAACACACGCACACACACACACATATTAAAAAAAAGATAGAATCTTTCACCATCTTTGGTGGCTATAATTGTTCAATGGAACTCCTCTGTGAATAGAATACAAAAACAAGAACCATAAGTCCAACAATGCATCCACCATCCTTACGTCCATATCTATGATTTCCGATTTCAAAAGATATTCCAAACAAAGTAGGAGTAGCATAACTAGTTGTGGTAGTAGCAGCTGGAGGAAGAGTAAGAGGATGATCGTTATCCTAAAGATATGGTTGTTAAAAAATCAATAAGTAAACTTTGATTAAAGTAAGTGTACAACTTTTATCAATTTGTTCTGGAGTCTCAGTCTCTGGTCATTTGTTTTGATAAGTGGCCTTTAAATGAGTATATACAATATTTTTAATCATGAACTTGTTGGAAACTGAAAAGTTTAGTTGATTTTAGCCATTTTTTAAGACAGTTTTAGTTATTAATAGCAAACTGTAAATAAAAACAAAAAATTTTCAAAAGAAATGTTTTTTTGGATCTCTATGGTGATTTTGGATCAACAATGCCCTAATCTTGAGTTGGTATTTTTTTTATTGATTTTTGATAAAGGATTTATTTTTTTAGAGAATTTTGGATAGAATATTTATTTATTTTAGATAGTTTCAGATAGAACATTTTTTTTTAGATAATTTTTGATTAAAGATCTATTTACTTTTAGATAGTTTCAGATAGAAGATTTATTTTTCAAAGATAATTTTAGACTAAAGACCTATTTTTTCAATAATTTTCAATATAAGATCTATTTCTTTGGATAATTTTTTTGATAATTTGTTCTTGTACATGTTGGGGCTACGGTGATTCATTTATGTGAGGTACGCATATAATTGATGGCATTAGAAACAATCAGTGCAGATATGGATAGTAAGAATGAGCTAAATCAGAAGAGTCTGTCTCTCCTTTAGGCTGTTTAACACAATGGTCAAGGGCGACACTACGTTGAAGCATCCATCTTCTCAGTCAAGGTTCCATTCCTGCAGTATCCCTGTTTATAAATGCCTCTTTTTGGATGCAGTCAGTCTTTTCTTGATGATAAACGGGCTTTCCTTGAATGAAATGCATTTCTTCAAATATTTCCCCGTTTTCATGTCTTCCTTTTTTTTCTCCTTAGCTTTTGTGTCTTCATTAGAAAACATTGACCAAAATTGTCTACATAGATTTCTTAAGGTTTTCAAGTGAGTTTGGCTGGGTAGCTATGTATGTATGTTTGTATTTTGTATATTTGATAAGGAGTAAATGTTAAAATTTTCAGCCTTCAAACTTGATTGCTGCAAAATGTCATCAATGGAGCTGGAGGGCTGCAAATTTAAACATTTACTCCTTATAATGTCAACAAAAAACGTTTTTATTTGGGGGGAGGTTATGCATAGGGGAAATTTACAATGTAAGTTAATGTTAAATCATTTTCTCATTATTTTGCTTATTCTTTTAAAATTTGGATTTTCCAGTGATCAACTGCCCAACAAAAGGCGAGAGAAGCAATTTATCAATTGATCACCTTTCTTCAATTTTTTTAATAATCAACCCCAATACGGCATGCAGCCAAAAGACGTTGGTCACATGACAGTTTCTACTGAGTGACTAACCAGACTTGTTTCTCTTTTCTCTTTTTTTTTTCTTCTTCCTTTTCCATTTCTTAGATTTTGCATCGTCGTTCCTGTTTTTCAATCACTTTTCACTTTTCCTTGGCATTCAATTCTTTTTTCCTCCATATTTGAATCGCAAGATTTTGATCTACGACTATGGCAGCACCTTGGCGACAGCTGCTGTCAGATGACAGCAAAGTCAGAACCGAAGCCAAAAGAAATTTGTCTCAAAGACGAGGCATAATCTTTTCCCCAGATGTCTGAGATCATTACACTTTATCCTTGTCAAAGCACAATAATCTTCTTCATGGACATCCATTACAAAAGCAAATGTGACAATAATTCCCGAAGAAAAGAAGGGAAAACAAACAAATAATATCTTAAAAATTTGGAACAATACTCAGTAAATCAAAAAAAAAAGAAAAATAGATTAAAATTAAGAATTACAAAAAAAAAAGCATTTTTTTTTTTCTTTCTTTTTTTCACATTCTTTCGAATGTCAGGTAACTTGTTTGGTGTAAAATCAAATTATCTTACCAATAAAACACTAAAATGAATTTTTTCTCCCTGAGCTCACGACATGAACGATTAAATAAATGTTTGACAGAAGTGTCAGGTATTGTTTTGGACTTGGTCTATTCAACCATGAATTGTTTTCTGAGGATTTTCTACTGAAGACTTTTTTGCAAAAAACAATGCTGGAGTTTTTAAATAATATTTTGGTCACAGGCAATGAAGTATTTTGTCATATTAGAATTAAAGATGTTAAGCTTATTTTGATAAAAACGACTTCAAAGTTATCATTGATTAATTTGATATTTTTAATTTATATTTATATAATTATTCACTGATGTTTTTCTATAAGTCCTTTCATTTGCACAACTTCTCAATGAATTTCAATGACAATATTGAAGAAGGTGGAACATGGATTATTGAATTTTTTTTATCTAGTGACATTTATTCATTTATTTGTATGTATTCACATATGTTTTCAGTCTGTCTGCTCAGTATCTCCTGAAGTTCGCAAAGAATTTCTGCATTTTGTAGAACAAGGAGCTAAAGAGGAATTGAATAAATTTGGAATCAAATTCTGTCTGGATTGAGGGACATTATTTCATATATTAAGGCAACAGTCTGAAAACTGATAAATCAAATCTTAAACAGTTACTTACCCTGCATCGTAGCTATATATGAATTGATCTTCACTAAGTTTTTCATGAGTGTATGGCATTGGCAGCGGGATGCACTCTCTGAGTGCTTTCTAGTTTTTAACTAGTATTTCTTTCATGTTGATCAGAAACGGTCTCCAAAACTGTCAACATAGGTTTTTTTCAGTTTTTAAGTTGGTCTAGCTGGCTATGTAGCTTTGATTTTGCGTCTTCATTAAAAATAATCAACCAAAATTTTCCAAGTGCTTTTGATTAAATGGCTATGTATGCATACATATATGTATGTGTCACATGTACAGGTTGCATCAATGGAGCTAGAGGGCTGAAAATTTGAACATTTATCCCTCATTAGGTTTTTGTTTTTTTTCAAAATTTCTCCCCAAAGTAGGATTTTTAGTTGGGAGGGGTTCAATTTGCAACATAAGTTAATGCTGAATTGATCCCTTAATTTGTATCCAGGAACATTCAAACTTATTTTTTGAAAATTCAGACTTTTAAGTGGTCATCGCTCAAGAAAAGGCAAGAGAAGTAACTTATTCATTGATCACACCTTCTTCCTAATTTTTTAATTGATCACCCCCAACATGGCATACTGCCAAAAGATGTTGATCACATGATGGTTTTCTATTGTGATAACCAAACCTGTTTTAATTGCTCTTCTGTATTGCAGCTTGCAGATTATTAAGTAAGCGGCACAACATAGAAATAAAGGATAAGCCTCTATGGGAACTAAAAATTGTATCCCACATCCTCATGCACCAGTCTTTCGAGGCCAGCTGCCTCACTGATCTGGCTATCAGGGATAACTGGTTGCAGTCATTCAAATCTAGCAATGTATATTTTATCCCTTGCTTTTCCTAAATGCCATTGTCCTCTTGGTTTACATGCACTGATAGTCTGAGTTTTAAAATCATTTGAATTTTTTTTATTGAAACATTGTCAAATTTTCAAACTGCTCAATACAAATGATGTTATGTTCATCCTTAACCATTTCAATTCTTGTTACCAAGATCAGAGGTTGGCAAATTATGGCCCACTGACCAAATTTGGCTTGCAGAACAAATTCAGGCCTTGGCCTCATGTTATCAGGCCCGCTGGCTCAAACGAGTCAATGTATCATAGCTAAGAATGTTTTAACACAGCACATTTGTGTTGTTCTATAAATATACAACCCTAACTTTGAACCAAAATTGAGCAATACTTTGTCTCCCCAGAAGGAATTTCATAATTGTTGTTGATTGATAATAGACGTAAGCTTATGTAGGTATCATATACACACCAATTATGAAAAAAAATAGCACTGAAGTAATGATAAATTATGAAAATGTAAATGACTATTTCGTTTCAATGTTATCACACTTAGAAATCGTCAACCAAAGTAATAAAAAAACTGTTTGCCCAGCCTTCTATGATCATTGTTTCATTGTTTGATTTTTCATTCATAACCCAGCCTTCCTCCAAAAAGATTTAATGGCCTCTGGTTTAGATCATGAAAATACACCATCACTTCTTTCATTTCATCAATGGAAAGTTTTTGAAAGAGAAAAAAAGCATTCAAATTCAAACATTAATATTAAACAATTTGGACAATAATTTTACGCAGGAAACTGCAATAAATCTATAATGCATTGGTTGTGTACCATTTTTTTTTTTAGACTAAGACACAAAGATTTAGATTGAAATCACAAAGCTGAAGATAGTAGACCACTACATCTACCAAGGACAACAAATCCCCATGAAATCTTCAAAAGAAGAAGAAATCAAGTAAAGAATCCCTGTAGGTTATCAAGTTTTCTGTTCAGATGGCTTGACTTTCAAGAACACAAAAATCCCACTAGTCCAGAAAAGAAATCAATATCTTTTGGAACCCTCAAACATAACTATCAGAATAGATTGTTTTCAAGTAGGTCTGGCTGGCTGGCTGGCTGGCTGGCTGGCTGGCTATGTACATATGTATCATGCTGAGCTAGGAGACCGAATCATTTTTTGACAAGACAAATTTTTGCTTTTTGAAAATCCACCCCTACCAAGTTTTTACGTAGGGGGGTCAATGCTAAGTTTACATTAAATTGTTACTTTAGTTTTTGTCCTATAGCATTCACACTTGTTTTTTGTAAAAATTCAGATTTTGTTTTAATGAACACTGCCCAACAAATGAAGAGATATGTTACTTATTCATTGATCACCCTTTTTTCCAATACAACATTCAGCTAAGAGATGTTAGTCATATGACGGTTTCTATTGGTTGACTAACAAGACCTGTCAACATTTATTTTTATTGTTGAATATTCTTGTTTCAGTTTCTCCCGGGTCCAAAGATTAATTGAGTCGGCAAAAAGGTTTGCTCTTTTCTTTGTCTTACACATCAACAGCCAAACTGTTATCTCGAAATTGGAGGAAAGGCCCCATTCCATCCAACATCCAACAGTGAGCCATTACAAGCACATCTCTTTGAGATAAAACGTGAGAACTCCCGGGTCAACACATGATATCACTGCCAGTTTCAAAATCAATCGAAAACTCCGGGGATTTTATGGTTGTTTTTATGAGGAATTGACTAGTTTGCTGACTCTAATCCCACCACCTGCTCCGAGCCAGTGACACAGTCGTGGCCGATTTATTGATATATAACAATATTCATGCAACATTGGGATAATAGACTCTCAGTGCCAATGTCTCTAAGGTCATAAAATCGTTTATCTTTGTAAATCTACTGATACCATGAGTTAATAACCTTCGTGGTTTTTCAATCAACTTCTGTTGATTCCATACATGAACTCAAGGCGTTCTGCACCAAACTATATTGATCAGAGAACAATTGCTGCATGCAGTTACCTATTTCTATACGTAGATCAATTAATATACTCGTGTGGATCAGGGAGGAAGGGTTCAGGGGTTAAGGACCAACTCAGGCAAAGCAAAATCTTTTTTCCTTTTTTTTTTCTGATAAAACAAACAAATAGTCCTTGGTGAGGAAAAATTAACTCCAAAAACAAAATATATTATTTGAAAAAAATAAATTCTTCCTGTTGGACTCTCTTCCCCAGCTTGCCCTGATTCTCCAGCTTGCTCTGATGATTTCCGCCTCAACCTTTCTTGTTCATAGTTGGTCTTAACCTAAGAAAGGATTTTTTTTTGATTCAGAGATACTTTTTCATTTTTTTTCATTTGTTTTTTTTTAAACATTCGCTCATGTTGGTCAACACAATATTTCTAAAAGTTCTCAACATTGAGTGATAAACTGAGGAAGAATCGATTGATAATTGGGAAGGATCCAGGTTTTTGTTTTCAATCGATAGATATTTTTCATACATTAAGAAGAAGAAACTTTATTATAAAATATGGAAAATGCAAAACTTCCCCTTCTTAGAAGCTATATATGAACTGATTCACATTCAGCTTTTAGTAGTGTTTGGCAGATGTGTTCTCTCTTCCCAGTTTTACATATGTTTCTGAATATATATAATCAATCACTACTAACCACAACAGGCCAGTTTTAGCACTGTCAAAATAAGGTTTAGGTAATTCATGTATTCTGACATCTATATGTATGTATATATGTATCTATCAATCAATCTATCATGACTTTGCTCAGCCTTAACAGTTCATTGTTAAAATTTAGAATTTTGTACACACGCTCACCTCTCTCTATGATTTGGGGAAATGTTTTTTGCTTTTCGAAAATTCTTCCTCTAAATAGGTTTTGATTTGGGGATTCTATGTACAATAAAAGTTTATGACATATTGATTCCTCACTTTATGTCCATGTATTTTGTTTGTTTAAAATCGTACATGGTTCAAACCATACAGATAGTATTTCCATCAAGGTGACTTCATTTCACTTCTATCATTGCTCAATTTACTGGGTAAAAAGCCACATATATTGGTGGTAATTCATAATTTCCCTCCAAATGCTAGTCTATGTATGTGATTGGTGACTCAAATATTTGTTTATTTACATTTATTGATTGCATAGGTGTATATTAAAAGGTGACACTGATCATTATCTAGATAAATGGTCATTACTGAAAATATTTTTGACACCACTTGTATTATTTCCGTTATTTCTCAAAGTCAGCAATTTTCTGTGAAATATGTTTGTCAGGTTTTATCTTTCTCTTAATTTCCATGTTGATTGTCCTCGGATATGTTTATAAATGTCAATCAATTTCATTTCCTCTTATGAAATATATATATATATATATATATATATATATATATATATATATATATATATATATATATATTTGTATATATATATATATATATATACATACATATATATATATGTATATGTATGTATAATATATATATATATATATATATATACATATATACATACATATATATATATGTATATGTATGTATAAATATATATATATATATATATATGCATATATATGTACATATATATATATATATATATACATGTATTTATATATATATATATGTATATATATATATATATGTATATAAATAAAAATATAAATGTATATGAGAATTAAAACAACATCATTATTCTCTGAGTGATTATTAGTAGTTCAACTAACACTGCTTTGGTCTTTTTAATCTTTGACAATATTTTCCATTTTGGTTTTTGTTCATTCTTTATCTTGTGTTTTTCTCAAACTTATCCTTTCAGGTTAAGCCAAACTCGAAATAAGAATGACAGACACACATGCAAAAAAAAAAAAAATAAGGCTTCCTCACCAGATTCTCTTTCATGTTTCCTTCGCAATTCTTCATGATTTCTGGCAAAAAATGATTCTCTTCCAAAAATAAGACACAAACAGGAAAAAAAACAAACAAAGCTAAATAAAAAGAAAACTAAATCCAAGGAAAATAAGAATAAAAATAAACATGAAATGAAAGGAAAAATAAAATGTCTAATGAGAACTCTTTTCATCTTCTTCACTCTAAAGTTATATGACAGCCATGTTGTTTTCTTTAATGTCAATGGAAGCTTTCTTCTGCTAAGGCTTTAGTTAAACAGGAAAATGGTGAAAAAACATCAAAAAAGTAGATTTAAATTGTAATAACTGATTCAGTTGAGTTGAAGAAGTGGATAAATCAGTGTGGTGTAGATCCATAACATGCAAGGGAGCCTAGAGGCCCAGCCACCTAAAATTTTTGCAGATCAAAGAAAAAAGTAGATAAGAATGAAATAAAACAAGCTTGGTTGCACTGGGGTCAAATTCCCTCACTTCATTAAAATCTAAACGGTAAACAAAACAGAATTTATTTCTCCATACAATATTGTTCCCAAACTATGTGTCCTGTTTCAACTCTTTTATTAGCAATTCCTGTAAATGGGATTTGCAAATTTTAACATGTCAACCTGATTTGGGCTCAAGAAGTGAGACTGAATTCATCAGTTTTCACATATATCACTGTGTACGCTATTATTTGTGCATGATATCATTGGTTTTTAGTCTGGTCATTGTCATCTGTCATTGTTGTTACAAAATAATGTCAAAACTCAATAGTGGGAGTTTGACAATATGAAAGTAAAAATAAACTGCTTTGAAATGAATTATAGAATCATTAACCATTTATACATCTGAATTACACCCCAAACCCTCTGGTTGCATTTGGTTTGGTTACCTTTGGCACCTTTCAAACATTTTCCCCGGGGTACAGGCCTGATATGTTATTGTGTATGGGTACTTGGAGTGGGAATCAGGAGGGTTCAGGCCAGAATGGAAAGATTCACCCTTGTCTAAATTGCTCAACTTAACAAGCTCATATTCATACATCCGTAAATACGGACATACACTTAGATTCAGAAAATCAAAGCACAAGTAAACCAGCTCTGGTTAGTCACTCAATAGAAACCATCGTCTTTTGGTAGCATGCAGTATTAGGGATGATCAATAAAGAAAATTTGAAAATGGGATGATGAATGAATAGATTACTTCTCTCAACCATTCTTGGAAGTGATCACTAAAACAAATTTTTTTATAAACAAGCATGAATGCTTCCAGACACAAACTAAGAAAATAATTTAGCATAAATTTACATAGCAAATTGATCCTCTCACACACACACTGCTAAAAACCTTTTTAGAAAAACAAAAATTGATGACACAGTATGGAGTAAATCTTTGAATTTTCAACCCTCTAGCTTCATTGGACGGGCCTGTATGTGTGATACTTACATGGCCAGCCAGCCATAAAGCTGAACCAACTTGAAAACTGGAGAAACCTATGTTTTCAGTTTTGATTGACAGTTTCTATTTAGAATATCTATATTTATCATACTAATTTATGATAAAGTAAAGTTGCTTGTAACAATGAATTTAACAGCCTAATAATAATTTGTACCAATGAATGGAAATTTATGACAATGAATGGAAATTCTTTCAATTTTTTTTAATATCCTTTGCTTAGTGTTATCAGTCAGGTATTTTTATTAAAACACCCTGTCCCAAAGTGATCGCAATAAGCAGTTTCCTCTGTACAAGCGTATGTGTGTATGTGTGTGTTTGAGCGCATGTAATAATGAAATTAATCTTCTCCTTATTCTGTGACAAGATTTGAGGACAATGAGATGAAAAATTAAATCTTTCGTGAAAGGTTGAAAGAAAGAAAAAAAGAATAATCTTTAATCTTGCAATCTCTCACTTCACTAATGTTACAACAACTGTCAACATTGAAATTCACTGGAATCTGCAGCTAAGGGCAATATTCAAAGTTAAGAATCAAGTTGAAGCTGCTTCCGACTCAAAGTGGTGTTTCAAATGTTGATTTGGAAGGTCAAAATATTGCCAGACTGCAGAAATGTCCTTTTGTCTCAGACGTGGAATGCAATGTGGAAAATGCCAGATGAATAAAAGAAGGTTAAGAGTGTTTTCAACAGAAGATTGTCTGAGGTGGCCAAAGGTTAGTGCAAAAGATTTAAATGGCAAAGATTTAAAAAATTTTTTTTTTTTTCAAAAGCAGAGAAAAAAATTCCAGTTGAAAGAGGCAGCTTTTATTTATTTATTCCAGTATAAAATCTTTTATTATGAAAGCAGAAACTCTTTGAAGAGAGCATAATTATCAATCAAATATCCTCACTGAATGAAGTAATTACTAAGCTTGGCCTAGTCTGGCACAATTGCAAAAGCCCTACCTACCTTGAAAATCGGCATTTTTATCAACCTTGACATTGTTATAAATAAAGTATATTAGGAAATTGGCTCGAAACTCATTTCAGTTCCTCCAAATGTCCTTAGCAACTCTCTTATAAAATTGTTATTTAGCTTTTCATTTATTAGTTTTATTATTAGTGTTATTTCATCATCAGTCTTTTAACGTCCGTCGTTGGACATAGACCTTCCCCAGGATTCGCCACAATTCCCTATCATGGGCATCGCGGCGCCACTATCTCCTGAATCTGTCAAGTTCATCTCTTCATCTTGTGTTCTGTCGGCCTCGGTCTCTTATGTGATCCCTGGGGATCCATGTTGTGAGATGTGATGTCTATTGGTTGTCTTTCATACTTGCAACATGGCCTACCCGTTGCCATTTGAGTTTTTTAATAGTTTCTATGATGTCACGAATACCTGTTTTCTTCCTTATATACTGTGCTCATGCGCACGTTGCATACTTCTGTTTGCAGGTCTGTCTCTTAGTTAAGTTCCATGTTTCAGCTCCATAAGTGACTATCAGGAGAATGCATTGGCTGTATACTCTTCTTTTTAGGATTATTCGGATCATCTGGTTCTCGAAAATTGAGCTTGCTCTGCCGAAGGCTTGCCATCCCAAAGTGATTCTTTGCTTGATTTCCTCCTCTTTTGAGGGTCTCATGGAGATTCGTTGTCCAAGGTAGATGTAGTGGTCTACCTTGCCGAATTTTGCATTTTGTAGCAAATTTTGATTTTAGTAGGTAAATTGCTGCTGAAATAAAATTGGAATTGAAATGAAAATTGAATTGAATTTCAAAACTGGGCTTTCACCCCGCCTTAAATATTAAGCAAATTCTTAGGTAGATAAGAATGAGTTGACTGATAAGTAGATAGGTAGATAGATAAATGGATAGACAGGTCTGGTTGGTCACTCAGTAAAAACTGTCACATGACCAACATCTTTTGGCAGCATGCTATGTTGGAAAATAGTGTGATCAATGGATAAGATACTCTTCTCACCTTTTTGCTAGGACAGTGATCACTATAAAGTCTGAAATTTCAAAAAAAGAAATGGACACAAACTAAGGGATCAATTTAGCATGAACTTACATAGCAAACTGAGCTGTTCTAGAAATCCATAGTTTGGGTGACAGTTTTGGTTTATGGTTTCTAAAAGATAGATAGATAGATCAGTAGGTTTCTCACAACAGAAACTATCACATGACCTACATTTTTTGATTGCATGCCATGTTGGGGGTTATCAATTAAAAGAGGTGATCAATGAATGAGTTACATCTCTCACCTATTGTTGGACTGGTGATCCTTAAAAAGTTTGAATTATCAAAAAAAACAAGTGTGAACACTGCTGGACACGGAGTAAGGGATCAATTCAGCATAAACTTACATTATAAATTGAATCTGAGAACTTGTTTTTGGAGGAAATTTTCAAAATATAAAAATATTATGTTTCTAGACATAATAAAGAGCAAACATTTGAACATCCAGTCCTAAGTGCACATGATAAGTGCTGAATCACTTAAAAACTGCCGAGACCTATGTTAATAGTTTGGGTTCACAGTTTCTAATAGGTTGATATAGAGATGTACAGAGATGAATTTAACAGAATATGTACACTACTCGTGATGTATTATACATTTTTTAAAAAACACTAATTGGGTTTGGCCCAACCAGGGAGGGTCCGCAACCCCTGGACCCCTCTCTGGATCTGTGTGTGTTTAGATTTAGATTCTTGTTCTATTACTTTTATCAGCAGCAAAATTAATGTGTGTGCCAAAGATTCCATGAAAAAATCAGTTTTCCCACTGTGTGATCTGTCAATCCGGGAATTATAAAACGTGCCCAGGAGAGAATTATGCTCAAAATCACGTGGAGAGATCACAAGACAGCACATTAGACAAGAGAACAGGAGTCAGAGATTTGATAGAATACATTAGAAAACTTGAATGGCAATGGTTGCAAGATTGTTAGACAAACATAGGACATCACAACTCACAATGTGGATCCCCAGAGATCATATGCAAAACTGCAGCCAGCAGAAAATAGGAACACATGACAAACTATTCATATTCAAAAAGTACTGGCTCCACAATC
This sequence comes from Thysanoteuthis rhombus, assembly GCA_963457665.1. Classification (NCBI taxonomy): domain Eukaryota; kingdom Metazoa; phylum Mollusca; class Cephalopoda; order Oegopsida; family Thysanoteuthidae; genus Thysanoteuthis; species Thysanoteuthis major. Next base: position 46,154,230 of record OY735228.1, on the reverse strand, counting down.
CCAATGGTGGAGAGGTCTCCCAAATCTTGAGAAAGGTCTTTGAGAAATGACAGTCACTAAAAAGCTAATGCTGCTGTTGCTGATGACGATGATTAGAGGGTTGTAATAAAATGAGATATTCTGTTATGAAATAATGGTACTGAGGAAGAATCATTGGATGTTTGAAACTAAAAGAAGAGAAAATAAAGAGTCTGTAAGTGACCAAAAGAAATGTTTAGTACCTAAGAGAACAAAATTAAAGTACCTAATTTAAGAAAAGAAAAGCTCCCATATGATGTTCAGCTTTACACAATCATTAGAGCAGAACATATGCACTGATTCTTTCAATTGACATATTTTCCAATATTACAAAACCATCAGACCATACTGTACAAAACAGGTTTCTTTCATTACATATGATGTTGTTGGACTATTTTCTGAATCTGAGTGTTCATTTTTTCACAATGTTTCGGCCGTTTTCCCACTTGCCTTTGTCTGATGTCGTTGGTTCTAGAGGGTGGAATCACTACTCAGAGCTCATACTCGATTGGACTGGACACGTCATAAACTTTTATTTTGTATACCCGGGATAAATGGATGTGCTCTGAAAAGAGATTCCACACTCGAGAACCGAGACCTGATGAAGGCCGGAGAGTACACAGCCATCATCATCATCATCATCATCATCATCATCATCAGCCTTTTAACAAAGAAATTTTGTTTTTGTTTTTTAATAGTTTTTTTTATTTCTTTAAAGGTAAATTTAGTGCTAAACGAGAAGAATAGGATCAGTGTCGATATACATATTTTTTTTCACCTGGATGCATTTTGTAATTTCCCAGAATCTGATTAAAAAGTTGAAATCAAATTAATCAGAAAAAAGTTTCTCAATCTCAGAAGTGAATGCAAGATTTTATCACTTCCACAATTAAGCAAGGATGTTATCTCAGAATGAGGGTATCTTTTGTTATTATTGATTTAGTTAAGTGAACGCTGGCTTTATTCCTTTCAATTAAAATAAAGCCAGGTCTGGTTAGTCATCCAGCAGAAACTGTCCTGTGACAAATGTCTTTTGGCAGTATGCTGGGCATGATCGATTAAAAAATTGGAAATAGTAGCCGATCATTCGATAAATCACCTTTTTGATCTTTTGTTTGGCAGAATTGAATTTAAAAAAAAACAGGTCTGAACGCTATTGGACACAAACTAAGCAACCGATATATAGAAGAAAATGTTTAAATCTTTAGCCCTATAGCTCCGTTGGTGCAAAATGTACATTTGACATATATATATATATATGTATATATATATATATTCATACAAGTAGCCAGCGAGATCAACTTGAAAATTGAAGGAATCCATCTTAACAGTTTTGGTTGACTATTAGAAACCATCAACCAAAACTGTCACCAAAACTGTCAACATAGGTTTTTTTCTGTTTTCAAGTTGGTCTGGCTGGCTCTATATGTATCAATGTACCATAGATACAGGTTGCATCAATGATCCTAGAGGGCTGAAAATTTAAATATTTACTCTCTATTGAATGTACAAAAAACGTTTTGGGGGTTGTTTTTTTGAAAATTCAGACTTTTTAATGATCCATCAAAAGGCAAAAAAATGACTTATTTATTGATCAATCTTTTCTCAACTTTTTTAGTTGATCACCCCCAACATGGCATGCTGTTGGAAAAATGTGATGGTTTCTATTGAGTGACTGAGCAATTCTGTCTGTTAGTTTTCTGTAATTAAGAAGAGGAGAGATTAGTATCATTTGAAGGAAGGTGTGTACTATATTTGGAAAATGGTATATGCATTGGAAACTGTCACAAATCTCTTGCGAATTATAACTGACATTGATCCACAGCATGATCACTGTTAAGGAGTTGAAGATGACATGCATTGAAATATCATCTTTGCCTTTTTTGCACAATGGCAGAATGAATCCAGGATACTGACAGAATCCTGGCATTGCAAGGATTAGAGAAACAATCCTACAAGATACAGTGCACTTTCTCCTGAAATCAAATAAAGGGATTTTCTTCCACTAGCATTTCTCCATTATTGTCTTTTTCATACAATACAGAGCAAGATTAGACTAGCGCTCTGCCTGTGCCATCAGCATTCAAGGGGCCCTTAATTAAGAAAATATACATTGATATTGGAATACTTTCATTTTTTACTTGCAAAGTAATTGTATTCTTTCAAGTAAAATTTTTACTTTTCATTTTGATCTTTCAATGTAGGATACGACTTCAGTTTCAAATACCTTCATACTTATGAGTTGTGTATGTATTTCACAGACACTGCACTCCTATCAATTACTACACTAAAATAATCACTCTAATTGAAGGTGATAATTGGCTTGAATCGCTAACCTAAAACACCCAATCATTCATAAAAATCGACTGCGGTACTGTACTATACACAACAGAGCCAGGTAATCAATGACGACTGCTGTCGATTCATTTATGAGATTTCTAAGGTAGCTTCTTCATACCTGATAATACCAACGAATAATGATAGAAGATTTGAAATTGAAACACGTTTTTGAAAAAAAATTGCGTCTTGATTGCCCTCAGAGTGGAAAAGAAACAACCATTTGAGTGCGTGATACAATTAGAGGAAACAAGGTCAATATGACCCACGATTTCTTTCCAAAGTTGTAATTGCGGATGTGTCATGGTGTTTACGAATGACCACAAAACAAAATGAGCATCAAACCAATTGCAGTATAGAATTACTGAGTCAGAACTGATAACTTGAAAGTGTTTAGTATAGGGTCTCTCGAAACTGCAAGGCCTGTGGCCCATCACACAATCGCTGTAGAGTTAATCTGACCCTGTTCCTATGCATATACCACTTAATTCAAAGTTCATTTCCCGAGCACGGTTCAACTATTTTTGTCACGGTTAGATACCATTTACTATAACTGTCAACATGCATTTTGTCAGTTTTCAAGTTGGTCTGGTTGGCTATGTGTCACACATGTATCACATGTATAAGTTGCATCAATGGAGCTAAAGGGCTTAAGATTTCACCATTTACTCTTTATTATGTTGAGAAAAAACTTTTTGTTTTTGCTTTTTTCAAAAGTTTTCCCACCATATAGGTTTTTAGCTGGAGTTTCAATTTGCAATATTAGTTTATGCTGAATTGATTCTTTAGTTTACGCCCTGCAGCATTCAAGTTTGATTTTTGAAAATTAACTCATTAATTGATCATCCTTTTTTGCCAATTTTTCAATTGATCATCCCCAACCCAGCATGCTGCCAAACACTGTTGATCACATGGCAGATTCTATTGAATGATCTACCTGATATGTCTAATATAGGTTAATTCTTCCTAATTAATTTGTTCATATGATGTTACTCACACTCTTCCCACTGAACCAGACTATCTTGAACTTCACTGCCCAACACAGGGATTGAACTCACAGCCACCAGATAACTAGATGCTTGACCTGCTTTTTAGGTTTATAGAAATCAGGTCTGGTTAGTCACACAATAGAAATCATCAGGCAATCAACATAGTTTGGCAGCATATTGTATAAAGGGTAATCAATTCTAAAAAAAATGGAGAAGGAGTTGACAATTGAATGAGTTGCTTCTCTAAATCTAAATTTTTGTTGGGCAGTGAGCACTAACAGTCTAAATTTTTTTTTTCAAACTAGTGGACACAAACTGAGGGATCAATTCAGCATTAACTTACAATTGGAAACTCAGCCCCACCCCTAAAAAAAGTATGGGTGGGCTGGAAAGAAGCAAAACATAATAAGGAGTAAATGTTTAAATTTTCAGCCCTTGCGTGGCCTGGATGCATTGTGCATATGCATACAAAGCTAGCGAGATGGACTTGAAAACTGAAAGAAACCTGCTTTTGCCTGAATTTCGTTAGATGGGATCTATTAATAACAATGTATGATATGGTTGGACTACTTTCATCGTGTATGTGTTTTTCTCATAAAGTTTCAGCAGTGTACCCTCTGGCCTTCTTCAGGTGTTGTTGGTTCTTGAGTGTGGAATCCTTATGCAGAGTGCATCCCTTTATCATGAATATACAAAAGAAAAGGATATGACATGTCCAGTCAAATCGAGTATATGCTCTGAGAAATGATTTCACACTCTAGAACCAAGAACACCTGACAAAGACCAGAGGGACAATGGCTGGAATGTTGTGCAAAAATGAGAACTTAAACAAGGAAAATAGTCCAACCATATTATTCATAATGAAAGAAACCGATGTTGACGGTTTCAGAGACAGTTTCGTTTGACAGTTTCTAATGTTGGAAGATATGTCAATTGAAAGAATCAGTGCATACGTTCTGCTCTAATAACTGCATAAAGATGGACATCATATGGGAGTTTTTCTTTGGGGAAAGAAGAGACATTAGGTTTAAGGCAATGAAATTCAACAGCCCGATTATCCTAAAGGGCATGAAAGGGTTAGGTTTCAAATTCCGAGGAGGTTACTGCATACAACAGAAACCTGAAGGGTAAGTAGCAACTAAAATATTGTGACTGTACCAACAAGAACCATAAGTTCAATGATGAGTCTACCATCCTTACATCCTCATCAATGATTTCTGATTTCAATGGGATTCCTAATGAAGTAGTTGTAGCATTACTAGTTGTGTCAGTAGCAGGAAGAAGAGGAGGAGGAGGGAGAGGAAAGTGAGGACTATTCACCTGAATGTCTGGCAATTAGAAAAAAACAATTTATAAGTTTAAATTAAAGTAAGTGTACTTTTGTATTTCAGTGAATTTTTAACAGTAATTAATTCTGGAGTCTTTGTGCATGCTTATTTTTTTTAAAGTGGGCTCTGAATAAGAATATATAACATTTTTAGCTATCAACAAGCAATAATACTTGGCTACACTGTACAAAAACATATGCTCGATGCATTATCTATAAATCAGAATAGATATTCTTTTAATGATGTCACACATTCTCTTCCTTCCTCTTGCCACTGTTTAACGTAATTTGAACCACTGACCAAAAAGCATCTTATTGAGATGAGTGGACATCTCTAATTAAATGTAACTTTATTATACATGTCAACAGGATTTATTCCAACTCCTAAATTGTATCATTTCTTTCAAAACAGTCTAATATATATTAATAAATATATTAGGCAAATGAATTTCTCATCTTGGAAATTCAGACAGTAATCACTGATTTGGTATTCATAAAGTAGAGTCTCAATGAGGATTACAAAGTTACACTAACTGAAAAACTAGATGACACTCCATCACAGGGACTAAATAAAACACTTTTATTATACTAATGGTTGAACAACCATAGCCACCAAAGGTGGTGGAGGGTTGAACAACCATAGCCACCAAAAGTGGCCAAGGGTTCTATCCTTTTTTTGTATGTGCGAGTGTTTGTGTGTTTGATTATGTGTTTGTGTATTCAAGCACTCCTGGCCATACTTTTTTGTCTACAAACTTGATAATTAGCATCAGTACTCCACTAGTCTTCTTTTAAAAAAACTGGTCTTTGATTTTTGGAAAAAAAAGGTTTTTTGACCTTTTTAGGACCTTCCTTATTTAAACGTGTTTATTAGTAACATCTAGATTCTCCAAAATCTAGATGTTTCTAGATGTTTTTTTACTATATTTCAGATGATTTCCGGTGGAAATAACATCTAGTTTCACTTGAATCTAGATGCTTGTAGATGTCTTTTTATTATATTTTAGATGTTTTTCTAGTGGAAATCACCAGTGATGTCATAAATAGAATTTATTCTAACCATATTTATTCTTTGATGGAATTTTCATACATGACCTCAAGTTTTGATGCTATGGTTGTCCAATTATTGACTGTGATGGCAAGTTTTACTCCATCGTATTTTGGTTGCCTTTTTAGATGAAGCATTTTTGTTATCAGTACAATTCTATGACTAGTTGTACTTCATCTTATAATCGCAGCTTTTCATTATTGTTTTTTTAATACTAGTTTTACTCCATGTTTTTATTGTTACATGAATATGGTAAATAGTCTGAGACTCAACCATTCACAAACAGAAAGAATATATACTTTGATGCTTTACCATTTTGTCTTCAACAAAGAAATATTCCAGTCAATTACCAAAATGTAAGTCAATAAAAAGAGGTCTTGGCTTTTTTATATTGACTTTTGTTTGATATAGTACTATAAACTAATATAGTAATATTTTTGTTTTCATATATATATTTAGAGATACATACATACATACATACATAATACATATGGTACAGATCAGGCCAGCAGTATAGCATAATATAATAATATATTAATAATATGAAGCAACTTCTGGTATGTGATGGATTTATCTCATAGAGTGCCCAATACATTCAACTTCATACAATGAAAGTCAAGTTGTTTTAGAGTAGAGCTGGAGATAAATAGTAGAATGTGGATTCGCTACAAAAACTAGCTTATATTCCTGTCCTCTCTGGGCTTCTTCAGGCAAATTTCAGCCTGATGAGGCCAAGAGAGGGCAGAAACATGAGGTAGTTTGTGTAGTGAATCCACATTCTACTATTTATATATATATATATATATATATATATATATATATATATATATATATATATATGTATGTATCAAGAAATGGATGTATATACTCTGAGAGAATGATTATAAATTGCGTTGAATTACATAGAATATATACAGTTGATACATCACCCAACCTGGACCACATGAATAGAGTAAACAATTAGATAGAAATGGACTGCTGCAGGAATATAAAACCGATAGCTCTGTCTGTCTCTGTGTCCCTAACCTCTTGAACATCAACACAGTTCAACCAAATTCGGTATGCATACTTATTGAACCTGGGGGAAGAATTCAGACTATTTGGATTTTTTTTTTTTATTAAAGGATGTGCTATTTACATGTGACTATGATATGAAACTGAACTTTTACTCTCCAATTATTGGCACAGCTTTTGTATAGCTCAACCAGATTTGGTATATGTACTTAGTGGACCAAGGGTAGGAACTTGAGATGCTGATTTTTTCCCAAAAGGTTTTTTGAAGGGTTTTAGGGAGAGGTTCTGTAAACAATGTAACTATAATGCTAAACTTAAAACCTTCCTTTCTGTTCGATCTACATATATTCAAATACATACAAGCTAAAAGCTACCGAACAGGGCAGGTTTTCAACTAAAAGATGTGCAGAGGATATCTACCAGCAAGATGAGTGGCTGCACAGAATCGTCCTACACAGAAAGACTTTGTAAACTGAACCTTTTGTCCCTATAGAGAAGGATAGAATGCTATATGATTATTATGATGTTCAAAATACTGCAAAAACATGTACTCAACAATCTGAACATCTTGTTTCTCCAGTGAACTGTGAATTGACAACAGAGTGAAGTAAAAAAATTCTCTCAAAGAAATTACTCATACAATCAATAAATAAAAAATTCAGAGAATAAGACGAAAGACTTTCAACTTATATTAGATGAAAAACCAAATGATAAATTTTTGGTTTAAAGTTTAATTTGTGATTAAATGGAAATATTTGAGTTTTTTCATTCAAAAAAATGTCCTCATCTTGATATCTAAAAAAATTTCTAATCATGCTTTGCTCAATCAGGGGGACATCCAGCTCTCCTGGACCCCTCTCTAGACCCAAGCCTAGTTGTGCCAACTTCTTATTCTATAAAAACTCTTGTAAATCTGTAAGTGCCCTTCAATGAAATATCCTTGTAAAGAGGTTTTCAAAAGAGTTTTCCAATTAAAAACTTTTTAATAGTTTTTCAGATCATAAAGTTTATCCAAAGTTTTTGACACAATGTCCATGAAGCTGCATTCATAAGAGTAAATAAACAGCGAGTGAAATATCGGCTCAGAACCTGACCGAGCCAAACATTTGAATAAAACCTCTGGTGATATTTTTGTCTGCAGCTACAGATTCAATGGCTTGAATTTCTGATTGAAAACATCTGTCGTTTCATTGTGGGCTACATTTAAAAGGATTCCCCCTGAGCAAAATTTGCTTGTTTGGACATTATCAATGTTCGAAGTTTATTGACATATGAATTTTTTTGCTGGAGGGAAAACAACAGGCTCTTGCTAATATCAGATCAGAGTTTTAAATGACTGAACCCTGACATTGGTTTGTTAATGCACATTTCTTTTGATATCAGGATTTTTATAAAGACCAATTATCACAATCAGATTTGCTGCGGGCAACGACAGAAATTATGGCCATGTGAACTGGGGAGTATTGGTCAGATTTATTCACTAGGTTTTTCGGTAAGTGGATTTGATCAATGATTTTCTGTACAGAGATCAAATGGGTTGGTTTTATCAGGATATACAGTGTTATGATACTTTTGAATGAAATCAATATGCTTTGTTATTTAATGGCATATTGATACATTCGTATAAACAGGCCAACATACACACGCTCATAAATATACACACACATAGATATAATATATGTTTATACATGTACTTATGTATGTAAATATACCTGATTCTTTTTTTCACTGTGTGTTTTAGAAATTTTTGAAGAACTTTTCATTGCATTGAGATTCAAAACTTAAATTTCAACTGTAGAAAGTACTGATGTGGGAAAGATTTTGAGCTCTTCTGCTTCAATTGTGTGACCACACAAATGATTTGGAAAAGCTGGGTCCCCGCTGAGAAAGAACCAGAGTCTGTTACTGCGAAAGCACTAACCCACACCAGCTGATTTGACTTATATACACCTAATCCACATAGATAAATCAAACGACTTATTCTGCCACCTTTTGCAATGCTGGGTTCAAAGGCAGAAAGGTTATTCTCTTTCAAGTGTGTGTTGACAAGCAGGAAGTAAGAAGCACTTTAATTTCAGTTTCAAACCAAGCTTTTTCATTACGTTCATGTGGTCACACAACTGAAGTTTAAGAACTCAAATTTGGAGGGGATTTTTTTTACCACACTTATAGATTGTACAGTTGAAATTTCAGTTTAAAATCTCAGTTCAATAAAAAGTTAATTTTCATTGTATGCACTTTTCCAGAACACCCAATTTACTTTTCACCAGAAAATATTCTTCCTTTTGTATAGACATTTTCTTGGGAGAACTTACATTAAAATTATCTATTTTGATATTTAAATTCTTGATGTTGCTAGCATAAGTATATAAGATAGTCGATTAAAATGTTTCTGCGTAAAAAACAGTTTATTTTTAACAATCAACGAATAAATAGATAGATATATATTTATATATATATATGTATATATATATATAGACACAATATACATATATATATATATACAAATATATATACATATATACATACAAATATATATATATATATATATATACATGTATATAATATCAAATTCTGAACATAAGTATCAAATAATGAATTAAAATCTGTTTCATGTTAAACACTAATTTAGACTGGTACTGAACTATATTGGTTATATTCAAAATTTTCCAAAATTTTTTCCAAAACATAAAAAACGTTTATAGCTTTAAACAATAAATATATTAAATAATATAAAAACAATTTTATAAACATGGCTCCCCAGTAGTGTTCATCAAATACCACCTTTCCCTAAACTATGACTTTAGTATATAGCTTTATTTTTTTTTTTCTTATGGCTGTGTCATAATACATGTAGTCTGTCATTTCATACAGGATATCATCATAACATATAGTATATTAGTGTTATTTCATACTACAAATCATTTGATTTTTTGAAACAATGGGTTTACTTATGTAGATCACCTATATATATATATATCTATGTATATATATGTTCATGTGTGTGCGTGTGTGTGTGTGTGTGTGTGTGTGTGTGTGTGTGTGTGTGTGCGTGTGCGTGCCTTTGTAATCACGCAGTGTCCTTTCCACTAAACAAGATAAACTTGGTCACAAGATCAAATCCAAATTAGTCTGGTTCAGATTTAAATCTCATCTGTGATTAATTATCAGATAAAAAAAACAATCAAAACTCCGACAAAATGATTAACTTAATGTAATTTCACAGTTTAATAGAGTGCATCTGCAATAATAATTATGGTCTTAGAAAAATACACTTTTATTTCAGAAATACTTCCACTCCAGAGTACCTTGGTAACAACTTGTTTGTGACACCTGTAGGACTTGTGTCAAATTAGAAGTATTTTTTTTTTTTTGTTTTCTCGTACACTTTATTTTTATTTTCATTTTTTAAATTATTGTTGCTTGTCAGCTTGTTCAGGAACATTTCTTCTCTTTTATGTTGTTTTGTTTGTGCTCAAACAGATAACTGATGGACATTGGCCTGATGGACATTTGCCTGATGGACATCTCATTGACAGACATTTGGCTGAATGGCGGTGGTCTTGTACCAAAAGAAAGTAAGAGAATGAAGGGCTGCTTGCTCTTGTGGCCATAGCAAGCCTCTACAACCAGGTAATCCAGGGCAGGCATTTTAATACATATAGCTGCAATGTATTATTTTGGATAATTTGAAGGTACAACCAGATGAAAGAATGAGAATTTCAGAAGTACATAGACACATCTTCTAGAAGCAGTGGTACTATTTTTTGAAATTCCCTCTATTAGTGGATACATACTAAACAAAAACAACTATATATTCACACATATATACACACACACACACACATATATATATATATGCAATGCTCTTCCAACATGGAATGGAGCACTCTGGCGGACGGGAATATATATGCGTAAATAAGCATATCGCTTAAATTCAACCTTACTGACCATCCAGTTCCATGGAGTTGAGGGAGGATATCAGCCTCTGGGTCTTAAGCTAAGGTTTTGATCCTACCTCGTAGTTCTGGATGGGGTATTTATTTGCTGTTCCACAGCAGCAAAATGTGACACAAGGTCGAGATTAACGTGGGAAGAATAGGAAACCATCCGTCCAAAAATGGCTCCAGCCGACGTGGCTATGGTTGAAAAGCGCATCGTAATGACTAGACAACCTCCGCCACAAAAGCGTCCATCAGGGGACCTGCGCCTTTAGCTGCAATGGAGCAATGCTGCTCCGGGGTAACGGATTCCCTGCAGCTGGGCCAAGTAATGATAGGAGAGCCCAAGGACGAGTCCAAAGGCTCCCCAATGCGATTAGCAGTGGCAGCCTCAGTAAAACCTCATTGACTGACACACTGCATCGGCGCACTTGGTCTTGATACCATCCACAACACCCAATCTCAGGCCCATTCGACAGGCAAGTGTCAGTAACTGCGCCTCGGGCTCTGCCATGGAACAGATACTACACCTTGATCCCGAAGAAGAGGCCAGAAATTGTGGTACTGGATGGGATAATGGATAGTCTATAGCCACATTGAAAACTTGTAATACTACGAAACAGCTATCTGTGGATGACACAATGATGTAAATATATATATATATGCATGTATATATATATATATACATACATACATATATATATGATGATGATGATGATGAGGACGCTAAATCGAATTGTTCCCAAAAAGCTTATTATACCCTTCAGAGGATGAAACACAAGAAAGAAATCCTGATTTGAAAAAAAGTATTGTTGAAAGATTTGAAATTACGTCATGATATCTACAAAAGAAATATGAATCACTGCCACCCATAAATGCCCTTTTTTACATCGTAAATCAACCATGTCAGTAAAATCACGTTACCCTAATGGAAATTCTACCAGTATACTTTGCCCCATTTATAAATGATAAAGAAAAAAAATCATGGACATAAACTTAGGGACCAAATTGCCATAAACTTTCATTGTCAATTGAATCCCCCAATAGAAAGCTCTTTAGTGGAAGAATTTTTGAAAAACGAAAAACTTTTCCCCTCCTCATTGAGAGGAGTGTGCAAAATTTCAAGTTTCTGCTATGAATGATTTGGGCTGAGTGAAATCCAGATATATATATATATATATATATATATATATATATATATATATATATATATATATATATATATATATATATATATATATATATATATATATATATATATATATATATATATATATATATATATATATATAAAAGTCAGAACACATGAATAACCCGAATCCAGCAACAATGATTAAAACAGTGTGTTATTGATAGTGATGGTTAATAAATTATGTAGGAACTGGATTCAAGTCATATTTTATCATCAAAGTTATATTTATTAGAATGTCCTGATTAATTAACTGAACGTGAATTAACTGTTTGAGATATTCACTTGATATTCAGTTTAAGTCTTTGAGATCACAGAAACTCAGATTCAATAAGAATTATCCCGTTGGAATCAAAATTTGAACAGAACATCCTTTTGCAAGTCTTCATAGGACCCAGAGAAATTCCATTATAGCCAAAGTGATAAGTTTTTGTTCATCTTTGTGTGTCTCCTGTTCACATTTTTTGAGGGGTTACAGCATTGAAAATTTGCATGAGTACACCACTAGGCAAAGTCTAAAAATGTTTCAATAAAATGCTTTGGTGGGTCTCTATGATCATTTTGGGGCACACAGTACCCAAATCTTTTGCTTGTATTTTTTTTTTTATATAATCCAATATGAAAAGTGCTTTTTGGGATCTCTATGGTCATTTTGGACCAACAAAGCCTAAATCAAGTGCTTGTATCTTTTAAAAAAATTTTAGATAAAAGATCTAAAAGGTAATTATGAATAAAAGAATAAAGGATAAGTTCTGATGCATGCACGGACAACAGTGATACGTTTATGCAATGTACAAGTATTTCTTTTTATTATTCAATATATCTTCTCCCTCTCTTGTTCTCTTTTTCATTATGCTACTATAAATTTGAAATTGATAGATTATCAAACGTATGTACCTTATCATGTCTTATTCATGTAATACCGAAAGATAGAAAAAAAAAAAGAAATGATCTGAGTTGATCTTCAGTAGACACTGTCAGAGGACCAACTTCTTTTGCCAGCGTGTTATGCTTAGGGTGATCAATATAAAGATCAGAAAAAGAAGTGTTCAATGAAGAAATTACTTCTATCATCTTTTGTTGGGCTGTGATCACTAAAAAAGTGAATGTTGCCGGGCAGTAAATAAGTGACCAATTTAGAAGAAACTTTCATTGAAAGCTGATCTCCTACTATTTAGAAGGGATTTAAAAAAAACAAAAACAAAAAAATACTTCTCCTAGACATTATGAGAAATGGATGTTAGAATTTTCATTCTTCTAGCTTCATTGGTGCAGCCTGAACACACAATATATACATAGCCAACCAGCCAGCCAGACCAGCTTGAAAACAGAGGAAACCTATTTTGACAGTTTTTGTGACAGCTTAACTTTTTCTTTACTAAAAACAATGCTAGATTATATTTCCCCAATATTCCTAGCCAATCTAAATACAAGACTCCAAATCAAATCAGGCAATCATTCTGGTCCTGTTACTCCAGAGCAGAATAAAGATGGATTTCAATTTTTTTTTTTTTCTCCAGTCCTAATATCTGTTTGATTGCTAAATCTTTGACAAATATATTTTTAATGGATCAGAATATCTCGGGGGCTTATGTAAATACAGATTCTATTGTTATCCTTCATTCATATGTCGGGAAAATGTGGACATATTTTCCTTCATTTATAAGATAGAATTGTACGGGGGCTTCTCAGTTTTTTTTTTTTAAACAGTTGTTGGCACAGCTAATGAAAAACGGTAAAAATTTAGTGGAAGCAAGGATAATTGCAAACGACTAACTTTTATTTTATGAATTCAACATCAATTCTTTTTTTGGTCTTTAGGAAGAGACCAAGAGAGTTAAAAATCCTGATATGTTGTAGTTTAGACATGGTGTTTCGATAAAACTATTTGTTGACTGCAATTAATGTTTGATTTCATTTATTCATTGAATCATTTGTTTACACTTTGATCATCATCTGATATTGACATGCTATACCTTCTGGGAAAGTTCTGTCTCTAAGCTACAACATAATCAAATTTCAGCCCTCTAGATCTGTTTTTAAGGGTTTTAGAGCAGAGAATATGAACTGAATCTAGATTCATATAATCCAAGTTATCATCGCATGCTGGCTAAATCTGTATTTACATAAGTTCCAGAGATATTCTGATCCATTAGAAATATATTTGTCAAAGATTCAGCAATCTTTGCTTTAGCCAAATTTTTAGCCATTTAGCATTTTTATTATCTGTGCACATCACGGATTTTAAGGTAATGATTTCACCGTGATGTTTCCATTAATCATCATCATCAGCAGCAGCAGCAGCAGCATCATCATCATCATCAGCAGCAGCAGCAGCAGCAGGAGCAATAGCAGCAGCAACAGCAGCAGTAGCAGCAGCCTTTTAGCTTCCATCATTAGACATTGGCCTTCAAGATTTGCCACACCTCTCTTACATGGTAATCACGGAGCCAGTACTTTCTGAATTTATCTAGCTCATCACGCCATCTTACTTTCTATCTGCCACAATTTTGCATATGATCTCTGAGAATCCACACTTTTGATTTTTTGGACTCGTAGGATTTTTATGATCTTGAAAGTCGAGCCTGCTCTACCAAAAGCTTGCAAACTTAGTGTGATTCTTCGCTTGATTTCTTCCTCTTTTGAGGATTTCATGGACATTAATGACCTAAGTAGATGTAGTGGTCTACTTTCTCCAGTTTTGTGTTTTTGAATTATGATCATTATATCAACTAAAAAGCATCGAGGTCAGTTTTTAGCCTCTGATTTCCCCAAATCACTTTTCAGATCCATTGCAGATAAATTAATTCATGTATTCATCAGAATTCCATCTTTTGTTTGGACAATCTGATCTCCTCCTCTCATCTATGATGTTTACACAACATTCTCAGGCCTTTTTCTGCTGTACTATGTAACATCTGCGAGGAAAGAGAGCCTCTTTTTGGATCTCCTTTTCCGCAAAGCATAGTTAAAAACAGAAAATCTAAACATTACCTTCAATGCTTGTAATTAGAGTTATTCCATTTTACAAATGTGAGCAGTTTAATGAGATCTATATTCTTTAACTTGCATATCTTGTCAATCCTATTCTTCATTAAACAAAGAGTTCTATCTTGTGTATCTGTTGAGCAGAGGATGGAAAAATTATGGTCATTAATGTACTTACTGGAACAATCCATTTTTTGACAGTACTAGGCACTGAGACCTAACCATACCAGAGGAAGAGACTGAAAAAGAGACTCTCTTTTGGTACAGATATTATTTATTACACCTGAAAAGGGTTGGAGGATGAATCAGACAAAACGTTGTGTTAACTGCAGAGACGGAAATAAGAGATTAAGAAGATTGGATTGCCTGAACAATCGATGGAATCTTTATCACTCTTCCATAAGTTAGAGACAATATAATCGTTGAAAGTTGAATCATTTGCGTTTCATGAATTAAGCTTTTTTCTTGCTATACAACCAGATCAAAAGAATCAAACTTTCCTCACCCATCTAATACATACTGAGAAAGGTGTAAATACAGTGTTTCAATGTGTTCCAGGTAACATTCCTCCCCTTGCTATCCTGGGTCAGATTCCTCTCCTGGAGATCTCAGGTAAAATTTCTCCCCTTGCCATCTCAAGTAACATCCCGCCTCTTGCTCTCCTTGCCAACCCCGGTAACATCCTTCTCCTTGCCATCCCAGGTAACATTCCTTCTCTTACCATCCCAAGTAACATTCCTCCCCTAGAGATCCCAAGTCTCCTCAATTTTTCTTCCTTCTTGAAAATTCATCTTGTAATTTTTCCACCATTTTACTTTCCATTATTTGTTCCTCTCTAGACTGAAATTACTCCCCAGTTCCTCAATTGGGCTAAAATTCCTCTCCTTACAAAATTCCTCCCCTCACAAAATTCCTCCCCTGGGAACCAAGTGCCTCCTGCTTGAAAATCATTGTGAGAATATCAAGCAAACTTTGAGAGATCCTTTTTATGAACATGACAGTCGAAAACTACATTTGGTTCATGGAGAATTCAATGAAAAGAAAATATTTTGATAAAACTAAATATCTTTTTTGGAATGAGGGATGCTGGGAACCTTTTTATGCCTCTTTTCTGATGGGATATTCAGAAATAATTAACAAAATGTGTTTAGTGAGACATTCCTTGCTTGCTTTGTTACTTTTATTTTTATAATTCAATGGTTTCTCTTCCGTTATTCTACCATTGGTACCAAGTCAATTCTGAGAGATATTTTTATGCAAGTCAAACACTTCCCTCTGTATAAAGGGAATTTAATGAAAAGTACATATTTTGATAGAACTGAAAATTTGTTTAAGAATTAGTAATTGCCTCATACTTTTCAATGAAAAATTTCCATTTTTAATATCCTTGCTTAAAACACTTTGATAACTCAATTTTGACATGGTGAAAGTGGGCTCCTTTAGGTCATCTTGATGAATATTGATCATGTACAGTATACTCTAGTATGCTGTTGTTATTCATGGATGTATAGCTAGAAATGGTTGGTTGTCTGGAATCTAATCAAGGAATTTCCTGGGAGAAGTCATGAAGCTCATCAGTTTTGTTATTAAGGTGATCCTAACAGTGTATATAGTTACAAAGTTTTGGTCCAAGCACTGAAGACGACTCATCATATTTAGATTCAGCCTTTTTTGTCAAGCTCTGGACTTTGATGGATGCTAAGCTAGTTGTCAAGTCACTTCCTATTTTTAAAATTTATTTCTCAACTAGCCTTTCTTCTCTCCTCTTGTTGACCTTATCCTCTCAATCTGGAGATGTTCAGCCTTTTCCTCATCTATCTCTGATTCCCTTCTCCTTGCTGCCATTTCTACATTTGTCTATTTGTCTAGGAATTTCGTATTTTCTTGCTTCACAAGACATAGTCCATTAAAGAACTTACTAAAATCTACATAAAATCATTCTGTCTAAATGATTTGTATTTGGAATAAATTAGCATACAAATTGGAGCTATATTAAGAACCATCAACTGAAATTGCCATCAAAACTGTCAACATTTGTTTTCTTCAGTTTTCTAGTGGTCTGGCTGGCTATGTATGTGTATATCATGTGTACTGACTGCACCAAAAAAGCTAAAGGGCTGAAAATTTCAGCATTTATTCCTTATCATGTCAACAAAAAATGTTTACTTTGTTTTTACCCCTACCCTGACTCCCACCCCCTACTCCATGCTTATTTTTTTTAAATTCAGACTTTTTAGCGATCCAACCAAAGGCAAGAGAAGAAATTTTTCAACTGATCACCCCCAACATGGCTGGCTGCTAAAAGATGTTGGCCGTGTGATGGTTTCCATTGAGTGACCATTCTAATTTGTTTTCATATAGGATAATAAACATTTAACTTCATTGAATAAAAAATCAGTCTATTATACAATTACTTTCAAGTTATTAGTTTATAAACCTCTGAAACTTTTAAAAGACTTTGTTTTTGTCTAACATCTTCAGAACATGCAGTCCTTGAAATCGGAATATCAGATTAAAAAACAAATTTCAAAACCACAAAGTCAATTATTGTGATAGCTAATTAAACCATCACATTACCAAAATCATTGCAATGAAATTAATCTTTTTTTTAATAAAAACCAATTCAACTGAGAATTTGCATCAAAGAGAGGGAGAGACTTCGTTTTGCAATTGATCACTGAAAACCCAGGAACAGAGAATTATCAAAAATGAAAGACTCTGCTTTGAAAAAAACGAAAAAATAAAACAAATTGCAATTGACAGGGTGAAATCCAGCTGCAATATCAGTATGTTTAGCTCAGATATCCTCAATATTGCTCATGAGGGTGCAAAAGTCAAGATAAGAGAGGGGTAGATTGCTGCAAATAAATGGTATTTTCTTTGAAAATTTTATGTCGACAAAGTCAGGAAATAAGGGGATGTTACTCTCAATTGGTGATTTACAAAATATGGATTTTCAAAATGAAAACGCTTTAGCTATTGAGTTTTGTGTCCATTATCATGTTATTTCATTATGCCAGCACAAGTAGGTCATTCTAAAGCTTCAAATATCTGCTGTAAACAATTTATTATGACATTTACTTGGTTCAGCCAAGATAAGGCATCACATAATGCAAAGCAATGTTACTTTTCAAAGTGGAATCATCAAGCTACTTGATGAAAGTATCTATTTGGTAAAAGGCATGAGATAATGTGAAGCAGTCATTATCAATTAGGAGTGATATTACCCCCAGGTTGAGTTGAGGAGGGTGATAGATTTTTAAAAATAAGCAGAAGAGGGCTTTAGGGTGAAGAAAGTTGAGAAACCCTGGATTTGGACAGAATGAATTCTTTAAAATAGATATATGCCATGACCAAAACAGTTGAATTTAGAAAATGCTGAAGAATCAAAAATGTCTGTAAAATAGGGCCTTTGAGGGTTGGTGCATCACTCTACAGCCATGGGGAGCCTGGATGACCCAAGAAGTGGGCGAACCTCAAGTACTTCATTTCAATGGGTTGAATATTGCAGTTCAGGCCAAAAAGATTGATTTGAATTTGATAAAGGCATAATTCAACAATATTTTCAACTTTTTTAATCAATTCTTTTAGAATTGTAACATTATTATCATGATTTTGACTTGTTTCATACGTTCATCCTGAGTTTTGGTTGCTTTTTATCACAACTTTGACTCAATTTGCAAATTTTATGGCAATGATTAAACAGTAAAATCAGAAATAAATAGCGAGCCCTGGGTGAGAATTGAACTCATACCCTCTAGCCAGAGGGAGTCTGGTATACAATGGGGTGCTTTTGACCATTCCACCATGATTACTTCAAAAGTTAAAAGGAAACTGTTTTTAGACTCTAAGCTTAACTCCCAACATTCAACACTTGTTGATGCCTATGTTTGAGACCAAGTAGTCTCTAATACAACAATATTTCTTCTTTTTTTTTTCAATTATTGGATGAGAAAAAACTAATCATAATTATAAAAATGAAGATCTAATCATTATGGCTAGGAGACCGAATCAAAGCATCTCAAGAGCGAAGAGGAAGACTAAAATCTGGGAAATAGTCAGAATAAACCACAAATAATGAAATAACAAGAAAATCCCATTAGTCCTAAAAATAACGGTATACAACTGTTGCATTCTGCCAATAGTCCAAGATAGAAAAACATGCAACATGGACAAGAAAAAATCATTCTCAACCTCACATGGAGAGATCACAAGACAGCACAACAAGACATCATAGAATCCAATAGGAAACCCAGATAGCAACGTGCTCATCATGTTTCAAGAATGGCTGACAATTGATGGACATCTAGACTTGCAATATAAATCTCTAGAGATCACAAGTAAAACCAGGACTGGCAGAATATGAGACAGCAAAACAAACCTGACAAGAACAGAAAATATTGGCTCTGCAACGCCCATGATAGATCTGGTAAATCCTGGGGAAGGTCTATGTCCAAGGACTAATGACAAAAGACTGATTATGATAACAATACAGCTACTTCTTTCTGGAGGGAGTGTCTCAGAATCATCATAAGTAGTCACTCATTCAAGTATCATCAGCAGTGACCTGATGACCTTACTTTGACCTCCACAACCTTCTGACCTCAATTCAACCACAACAGAAGAGTTAACAGGATGTTATCGTTACTATTATATCTTACAATTATAGTCCTATGTTATATCATAAAACTACCACTTGGTAAAAGAAAAGATAAACAGGTCTGGTTAGTCATTCAATAGAAACCTTCAAGTGACCAACATGTATTGGTACCATACTGTATTAGGGGTGATCAATTAAAAAAATTCAAAAAAAAGATTGACGAATGAATGCTACTTTGATTGCTTTTTGTTTGCTTGTGATCACTAAAAAAAGTCTTGATTTTCAAGAACCAATCATGAACACTACCTGACACAAACTAAAGGAAAAATTACCATAAGTTTAGGTGGTAAATTGGACCCTCCATTAACAACCTAAATCGGAGGGGGACAAACTGAAAAAAAAACAAAAAACGTTTTTTCTAAACATGATAAGGAGTGAATTTTCAAATTTTACATCCTCTAGCTACATTTGGACGCATGATACCTACCCGCCTGACCAATTTAAGAAATAAAATTGACAGTTTTGGCGACAGTTTCTGTTGACAGTTTCTAAAAGTTATTTGGAACTACGGCCATGATAGAGAGATGTGTCGGATCCTGGGGAAAGTCGATGTCCAACGAAGGCCGTTAAAAGACTGATGATGAATGAAAATGATGTTTTCTACCAAACCGAGTGTTCTTATTTGCATAGAAGATAAAAGGCTACGTATAGAGATCTGAGGCAGAAAAAAAAAGACCTTCACCGCTGATTCCTTTGGGAGAGCTTATAGTCAAAACCTGTACACTTTAGACCATTGACCAAATGGTTTCTGACTGAAGACTATTTGCTTTACTAAAAGCCTGCTGTTTTCAATGCTTTTTGTAAAAAAAAAAGTTAAGGGTTTTATGTGAAGGTTGCTAGAACAGAGGAGAGAAACTCTTTTCTGTTAGTATAACACAGCTATCATCTCATCAAGTGACTAGATTTTTTTACACTGGCAGTCTGAAATGGAAGAGGTAGCTTCACAGGTTAGTTTCCTTATTTCCTCTTTTCTCAATTTTAAACATCTTGTCCTTGCATACAAAAAAATGAATGGTCTGCACTAAGAACAATTTGCAGAAGCAATTAATATATGCACGTCTGTTTGTGGAAACAATTACATAGGGATGTGTCATTGAAAGTGAACATGCAATGGTGAATATACTTGTGCAAACACTCATACATACACTTAGTATATGCTTATATATATATGTGTATGTGTGTGTGTCTGTATATATATATATATATATATATATATATATATATATATATATATATATATATACATATATATATATATACACATATATATATGTATATATTTATTGTGAGAATTACGAATATAACAAAACAAAATGAAAATGAAAGAAAAAAATTAAACAATTCTTTCTCAGACGTACTCCTGTTTGGTCCTGAATTTAGTTGCACACTTTATTTATTTATTTATCTATCTATCTATCTATCTATCTAACTATATATATATATATATATATATATATATATATATATATACATATATACACATGAAAATAGGAAGATAAATTCTGCAATAAGAGTTGAAAGCCAAACTTTTTAGCTGTGGTTCTCTGTGGGAACTATTCAAATTTGTGCAAAAAAGTAACAACACAGTTTTTTCACAATCCCAACAATGACATGATGTACAGTCAAAAGTGCTCAGTCAAATCTATTATTTGGACAGTATCTACATACAGTATAAACAAAAAATTGGAAAAATCTTTTTTTGTCAATCATATTTAATCAGACATGCATGTGTATATATATATATATATATATATATATATATATATATATATATAAGTATACAAATATATGTGTATATATATATTTGTGTATTTATACAGCCTATCCTAAAGTAGCGTTCGATTTGTTCCCAAACAATTTTATTGATACAATTATAGTCGTTATAAACATATAATCGGTTACATGGAGATGGACACCAGTCACATTAAATCTTGCATGAAACACATTGCGTATGTCATTATTTATTTCATCTGTAATTCCTCTATAGCATTAAGATTGTTTTGGAACCTATCAGGCATTACTTTTGTAACACTCTGTGTGGAGATATATGTATAAATACATATATATATATATATATATATATATAGAGAGAGAGAGAGAGAGAAGACTGAGAGATTTGTGTGTGCGTGTATATATATATATATACATATATATATATATATATGTATATATATATATAGAGAGAGAGAGAATGCATATGTATATATATATATATATATATATATATATATATACACATATGTATTTATATATGTTATCAAGAAATGGATATATGATTTGACAGAATGATTATGAATTGTGTTAAATTTTTTAAAATACATATAAATAAAATGAACAATTAAAGAAAATGAGGCTGCTGCAGGAATTTAACATATATATGTATACATATATATATACATAAATTGAATCATTCACTTGAAGTAGTCTGAAAGGGCAGAAACATGAAAGTGTTTGTTTAGCAAATCCATCATTTCACCATACACATACATATATCATCATCATCATCAGTCTTTTAACGTCCGTCGTTGGACGTAGACCTTCCCCAGGATTAGCCACACTTCCCTATCATGGGCGTCACGGAGCCAGTACTTCCTGAACTTGTCTAGCTCGTCTCTCCATCTAACATTTTGCCGGCCTCGGTTGCGCATGTGGTCTCGGGAATCCATGTTGTGAGTCGTGATGTCCATCGATTGTCTGCCATTCTTGCAACATAGCCAGCCCACCACCATTTGAGATTTTTAATGGATTCTATGATGTCCCTAACTCTTGTCTTTTCTCGGATGTACTGTGCTGTCTTGTGGTCTCTCCAAGTGAGGCCCAGCATTATTCTTTCATGTGCACGTTGCATGGTTCTCAATTTACGGGTCTGTCTCTTGGTTAGGTTCCATGTTTCAGCTCCATAAGTGACTATTGGGAGGATGCATTGGTTATACACGCTTCTCTTTAGGATTAATGGGATCTTGTTATTTTTGAAGGTTGAGCTAGCTCTGCCAAAGGCTTGCCATCCTAGTGTGATTCTTCGCTTGATTTCTTCTTCTTTTGGGGGTCTCATGGAGATTCGTTGCCCTAGGTAGATGTAGTGGTCTACTTCTTCCAGTTGTGTGTCCACGATTTTGATCTTAGTGTTTCTATCCCCGATATAGATAAATATATATACACAATACAAATCAGGAATACAATATAATATAATAAGATATCCAATGTGTGATAGGTTTATTTCATAAAGCACACGATACATTGAACATTAAACTGGATTAGAGTAGAGCTTTATATATATATATACATATATATATATATATATATATATATATGTATATATATACATATATATATACATATATATATGTATATAATGGAGTGAGGATTCACTACACAAACACATTTGTGTAGTGAATCCTTACACCATAATATTTTAATCTCTACTTTAAATTAGCTTACATGTTTGAAGTTGAATGTATCAAGCACTCTCTGAAATAAACCCATCATACATTGGATATTGTATTATATCATATCATATTATATAACATCCCTGATTTGTACAGTGCAGTATATATATATATATATATATATATATATATATATATATATATATATATATATATATATATATATATATGTATCAATTAATGATAGTGTCATTCATAGACAGCTACTTTGTCATATTACGCCTCTTCAGTTTGGCTATAGACTCAATATCCATTCCAGTGCTACTAGGCGTGTTTGAAACCTTTCCCCAGACCCAGAGTCTGGTATTCTACCCTGCCCTACGCAGAACTGGATGGTCAGTTGGACTGAATTAAACAACATGTTTTTGATGCTTAATTCCCTATCTCCCAGAATGCTCAATTCAAAAGTTAGAAGAGTGTTGGAAGTTCAGAATTGGCATAACAGGTAAGAGTTTTCAAAATAGAATTGGTGAAGCAACTACTGATTATAGGTGAGGATTCTACCTTTCTCCAGAAGGTCATATCATGGATTACTCCTAACTTCTGGTAACTCATGTCACATGTTAACACAAGTAAGAAACAGCCATTGAGCAGTATAATGCTATGAAGGACCCCGCCTTGCACTCTAACATTAGACTTTTTTTACAAAGACATATATATATATATATATATATATATATATATATACATAGTAAAAGTTTGGGAGAAAAATTACCAACATGTGTTTCTTGATTCAAACATTTATCAAGAGCGGTGGATTATTATTAGTTTTAATCTAATTACTTTCAAAGTTACCATTAGAATGAATTATTTTAAGATTTTTCAGATGATTTCTCTCCTAAATCTTTAGTATATTTACTCTATATCATATGATTAATATAATGAACACTTTGAAGTGGCTACCTACTGGTGGTAGGTTTGATTCCTGCAGCAGTCCAATTTTTTTAATTGTTCAGCCTATTTACTCCATCAAAATCAAATGATATATCAACCATGTAATGATGGGAAATCATTTCAGATAAGTTTCTGTATGATATAACAGAATTCATAATTCACATTCATGTATATATGTATATAAATGTACGTGTGTGTTTAATTTGATGACTCGTCAATTTTGGAGAAAACTAACCAAACTATTGTCATGTATTTTTACATCAGCGTCATTAGATCCAAGTAATCAAAGATAAAGAATTTGAAAAATTTTAAACTGAATATCGAATAATGGTGTCCACACAACAATGATAGACTTTGTATATCTGAAAAAAAATTATTGGAATCCGATCTGATAATGCTGCCACTCAGCAAAACGCTTAATCGAAAATAAAAATGTATGAAAATAATTTAGCTCATCTTTTTACAAAATTTTCAATATAATTCCGTTTATAAAGAAATAAATGTACATGTTTTTTAGGAAATGAATATTAAGAAAAATATGTTTGTATATACAAGCAAACAAATACATGTATATATCTACAGATTTATGTGGGAATACATTGAGTGAATATAAGCATACATGTTTTTGTTCGTATATATATATAAATGGATTTATGTATATCATAAACTTAAAAACATATTTATACATGTGTACTGAGTGCATGTATGTGAAGTTGCACAATAATATATATTTGTGAGGGTTCATATATATGCAGATATATATATATATATATATATATATATATATATATATATATATATATATATATATATATATATATATATATATATAGGCAAGGGATGCATTTACCACAAGTTGAATATAATAATCCAAAAAATCTTCATTTCAATACTTTGAATCGAAACAATATATTTATTGAATGTGGAAACAGACAGAATTTCCACATTTAATCAATATATATATATATATATATATATATATATGTATATATATATATATATGAATAAATATGGTTGGTGGACAAAGAACATTTGGTTAATTTTTTATAAGATTTTTCTTGTTTTCATACACAATAAAACATATGCTTGGATCTATATAGTTTAATAGTTATCCAAAAGTGTTATTATACCTGTTTTTTTTAAACAGTCCCGCAATAAACTTAACCACCACAAATATTTGGCTCAGCCATTGTTGAGTTGATGTGACCAAAAAAATCCTTGATGGGAGAGGTTTATATTGTGAAATATATTCAAAACTCCCCGACTTAGACCCAGGGATATTCAATTCAGTGTTGGATTCCTTTTCTTGATAACTAAGACTTCCAAGCCTTTTTTTCCAATTCATCCTGTACAATATACAAGTATTATCCATGAATATCTCATGTATATTGGTTTCCAAAGGTATGTGTGTATTTATATAATGTCTAAATGGCACTTTGCCCAATATAAGTCTATCCAAGGGCACATGAAACCTTTGCTCTGGCCCTCATTGGTGCATGCTGGTATAACTGTACAATGCACTTTCATGCATGCATTTGTATGTATATATAAATATATGGGTAGTCACATGCACAGATATATATATACATCACCATGCTCAGTCGTCCATTACTGGATGAACCTTCCCCATCTCCTTAATTATGTTTGGGATTGTATTAATCTCTACCATGTCTTACTTGCAAATCTTTCTATCTCATCCATCGATCTTGGATCTGTTTTTTCTTTCAATCCTACTGTATCCATTGTCGTATGAGCAACAATTGGTTAGCCTTTTGCTCTATCTGATGGTCTTTCTTCTAGCTAAGTATCCAGCCCGTCTCCATTTTGTTGCTAAATTACTTGTACGACATCCATCTTCAGTCTATTATTTTTTTTTTAACCCTACAGCATTTACAATCATAAGGGCACCAATCTGGCTGTATCTGATGTTCTCTCTTCTTGCTAAGTATCCAGTCCATCTCTATTTTTGTTGCTAAATTACTTTTACGATATCCTTCACCCTGATCCTCTCTCCAATCCATGTTGATTCTTTTCCAATCATTTAGAGTTATTCCTTGCAATACTCTTCCCATGACTCTCTGCGCAATTTTGGGTTGTTTTTTTCTTGTGGTTTTGTAAGTCTCCAGGTTTAGCATTCATTCATCATTGCAGGGATTATGCATTGATCGTATAATTTACGTCTAATACATATTGGCTGTTTGCTTTTCAGTATGTCATAGCGAGTGACAGTGATCATGTCTCCATTTATACCAAATGCTTTCCAACCAGTACTTTTGGCCTAATCTAGGTAAATATATATCCTCCTCTAAGACTTTGTCCTCTGTGCTTATGGCCGTATGATATTTTTCATTCTTATACAAAAGTTATTTACAATATTTAATTTTTTTCTCCCTTCGTTATGGCAAGCACAGTTTGGTAGACCATTCAACTTGGAACATCTTCTCCAGACAATATAATGTACTAACCTAATATGACAAAATTAGGCCTGGAAGCTATTTCTTCCTATTTTATTTTATCTTACTATACTGATAATATCTAAAAATGAAAAAAAAAAAAGATCTTGAACAATTCCGGTTAGTCACTCAAAAGAAACTTGCCTCATAACTGATGTATCTTGGCAGCATGCTGTGTTGGGGGTGATTAAATGGAAAATTGTAAAAATTGGCAATCAATGGATAAGTTACTTCTCTCACCTTTTGTTGGGTAGTGATCGCTAAAAATGTCCGGATTTTCAAAAGACAAATGTGAATGCTGCTGGACATAAACTAAGGGACCAATTTGGCATAAACTTACATTGCAATTTGAAAAAAACACTCATAAAAAATTAAAAAAGCTTCTTTTTTTTAAAATAGAACAAAAAATAAATTTTGAAATTTTCGGCCCCCTAACTCCATCGGTGTGGCTTATGTGCATAATATATATATACATACATAGCCAGCCAGCCAGACCAACTTGATAACTGGAGAAGCCTATTTCGACCGTTTTGTTGACAGTTTAGTTTGATGGTGTTTAATTGCAAACCCTCTTCACTTAGCTGCGGAGAAAAGTTTGCCGTACAGTATGAGTAGAGCTCTCCTGTTTCTCATTGAAAATATATGTATTCGTTCGTCTCCCCTGGTACATGAGTGGAGCAATCTTTATGCTTTTCGGGTATATTTTATACTTTTCTTTTATTTTGTTCAACAATCTCTCAATACGCAGCTTTCATTGGCCTACCCTTTTTATTGGTAAAAGGTACATTTTTTTCATCACTTTAAATAGACTTTGTAATGTCATTTTTAAAAAGATCCATCTGTTGATCTTCCCAGTAATTACATGTAGATCTATGCTCTCATATATATATATATATATATATGTATATATATATATATATATATATATATATATATATATATACATAGAGAGATATAGATAGATAGATAGATTGATACATAAATGTATTTATATATATATATATATATATATATATGTATATCATCATCATCGTCATCAGTCTTTCAATGTCCGTCGTTGGACATAGATCTTCCCCAGGATTTGCCACAATTTTCTATCATAGGCATCATGGAGTCAGCATTTTCTGAATTTGTCTAGTTCATCTCTCCATCTTGTATTCTGTCAGCCCAGGTTTCGCATGTGATCTCTACAGATCCATGTTGTGAGTCGTGATGTCCATCTGTTCTCTTTCATTCTTGCAACATGGCCTGCCCATTGTCATTTAAATTTTCCAATAGTTTCTATAATGTCTCAGACTCCCGTTTTCTTCCTGATATACTTGGCCATTTTGTTATATATGTATATATATATATATATATATATATATATATATATAGAGAGAGAGAGAGAGAGAGAGAGAGAGAAAGAGAGAGAGAGAGAGAGAAAGATGAGATGCTGGCAAAAATTTTTGTGAACTACCTAAAAATGTCTTCCTCAAAGGGGGAAAAATTGATAAGGAAAGGAATGTACTTTTTTTATCCTATTGGAGTGATTTCAAGAGCTGTATGAAATGTCTAGTGAGACACGGGAAAATTCTGCCTGAACTGAAAGAGAAAATAGATTGATGTGTTGAAATTCAATGAACTTTATGGTAGCACCTTATAGATACAACACATAATCATGAACACACGCATACACACATATATACGTATACATATATGTCTATATATCTATATATCTTATGTATATATATATATATATATATATATATATATATATATATACATATATATATATATATATGTTCGTATCATGAATGCAAAGTGATCTGACAGAATGTAGACGAACATGATGATTGGAACATGGAGAGAAAAATGCAAGGGATAGGTGTTACATCACAGAATTTTTCATCATTTCGTCGGTATATTTCAATGCATTTTGACAGGTGCCCGCCATATTTTTCAGAGAAAAAATATATGTGATGGTTCACAGAGAAAAATTTACTGTTTACACAGGTACAAACACCACCCCTCCATACTAAACAACCATAAACAGAAATATTCACATTTTTAACATCGAACATGTAAACAGCAAATTTTTCTCTGTGAACAGCCACAAAAATTTTCTCTCTGAAAAAGGTGGCTGGCCTCTATTGAAATGCATCAAACTACGCCCACGGAAAAATAGAAAAATTTGAGATGTAACACCTATCTCTTGAGTTCATCTTTTCACCTGCCACCTGTCATTTTCATCTCTTTCACTCTCTCTCTCTCTCTCTCTCTCTCTGTCTCTCTGTCTGTCTCTCTCTCTCTCTCTCTCTCTCTATATATATATATATATATATATACATATATATTTTGACTCATATATATTTTGACATATATATATTGAAACATATACAGATATATATATATATATATATATATACATATATATATATATATATATATATATACATATATATATATATATATATATATATATATATATATATATATATATATATATATATATATATAGTTACATACTTTTTGAAAAAATGAAATTAACAAACATTGAATCTCTTGAAAAGTTGAAAAGATCGATGAAATGATCTGCCATAATTAGAAAATAAAAATTTGAAATAATACCAAAATACTAACACACACACACACACACACACATATATATATATATATATATATATATATATATATATATATATATACATATATATATGGCTGGGATAGAATATTTACTTCTGGATCTGAAGCAAAGGTTTTGATCCTACCTTGCGGTACTGGAAGTACTATGGAGTAGTAATTCAACAAAACAACTGTCTGTGGATGACACAATTATAAATTATTACATATATATATATATATATAAATATATATATCATCAACACCATCCTTTTCTAATGCACTGCTGGACAAAGGCCTCTCGCAACTCCTTCCATGCCTCCCATGACTGTGCTACTCTCTACTATCTCTTAGAAGAATATCACAGTCCTTCATCTCAGTTTTCTGTCTTGTCTTCTCCCACTGCTTTTTCCCTCCCTTGGGCACAATACTGTGATCAGCTCTCAAATCCATGTGAAAGTCCCCTGGTGGACGCTTTCGTGGTGGAGGTTGTCTAGCCTCTACAGTGCACTTGGCAACCATAGCCGCATCGGCTAGAGCCATTTTTGGAAGGGTTGCTCCTATTTCTTCCCATGTTAAGCCCGACCTTGTGTCAAATATTGCTGTGGTGGGACAGTGATTAAATGGAAGCTCTCAAATCCATGATGAACTCTTTCTATATCTCAGAATTATTCCTGGCATTACTCTTTCCAATAATCTTTGTGCAATTCTAAATTTAAATGATTTTGTTTATTTCAATGTTTTTAATCTGTATACTGGTATGATATACATAGTATACGTGTTACATTTTCCGTATATTGGCAAAGTCTTCTCCATCATGTCTTTACTTCTATGATATAGTTTCTACATTTTCAAAGAGTTTTTGGAAGATTGAACTTTTTCTTGTCGTTGGTGTTGTTAACACAACATTTCAGCCAATCCATTCCCCAGCCCTCTTCAGGTGTATCATCAGAATGTGATGGTGATAAACAGAATTATTTCTCCAAAGGTAGCAACTCTCTTAATGTTCGATTTGGGTGATATCTTTTTCTCTCCTTGTTAGGCCTAGATCTCCGTACCTTTTCTCTGTTGAGTAGCAGAAGCCGCATTGGGTTGAGCTCAGTGCTGATGTAGCATACACTTGGTCGACACGTTGACATGTAGTGCCCTTTTGATTTCCTCTTTATTTCCAACAGTGTTCCATGTCTATAATCCAGACTTCTTCTCAGACAGAGAATGCAAACAGCAAGGAATCATCCAAAAAACACTTTGAATGTCAACAAACCTTCTCAGAACTATAGACAGAAATTTTCTAACTAATCATCAAATGAAATGTTATTTCATTTACATGTTCTCTCTTTAGTTCTAACCTCTGTCCTGAGTAGTTGTATTCCCGAACCTCTTCCAGATCTTTGCCCTCACTTCTCATGGTCGTTCATAAGACATTACAGTTGAACATAATTTTTATCTTACTTCCGTTCATCTTTTAACCTACCTTGAGGTTTTCCTAATTTAGATCATTGAGCATTTCTTGTTATGCACCCAATGTCCAATGTTTTCATTTTAATACATTTTTTTTTGCATGTTGGAAATGACTCAAATACTCTCTGTTATGTTTACTCCCATTCTTTTACCCTCCATCTTCTGGAAAATACTTTTTAAATAATGCTGTAAATAATTTGGGTGAAATCATATCCCCTTATCTCACTCCTTTCTCAATCCTTATCTTTCTTGTGTCTTTAGCTAATCAAATTATTTCAGTGCCAATTCATAAGATATTCCTATCAGCTTTTACGTAATTTTCACTAATACCCTGATTTTCCATGGTTTGATGTATTCTGTTGTTTTGTTTTTTCAATCAGCTGATTCACTGCTTGTAGATGGTCCATTGTTGAATAACTACTCTGAAAACTTGCCTGTTCATGAGGCTGATATTTTTTTATAGTGTTTGTTAGTCAGTTGTGAGTACTTGAGAACAGTTTTACGTATGTTTGGTAGTAATGTGAAAGCTGTCATTTGATAAGCTCACCGTTCCAGTCTTTTAATGCAAGCATTAACTGATTACCATTGTATACATAAAAATGCATGAGCATATATTTGCATGCAGGCATGAATCTAGATGTGGGATCCTGACTCCTCCCTGCTAAGGCCAAGCTTAGTTTAGAAAAATTGAATAAATCTCCAGATAAAGAAACTTTGAAAATAAAAAACAATGTAATAATCACATGTAATTGATTACATCCATTGTCTAATTATGAAGATGGAGTAAAAAAAAAAATATATTTGCTCCCACCCCCAACTCAAAATCTTGGAACCACCTCTCTCCTGATATATATAAGAGTGTGTATATTTGTCCAAATATATAGGTATCTGTATACATATACCTAGGTGTGTATGTATATATGTGTATATGTGCATGTGTTTGTGTGCATGTGCATGTGTGTGAGAGAGAGAGAGAGAGAGAGAGTGTGAGATACTGAGAACCCCACCCTAAACTTGATATTTAAACTAAAAGATTCTTATTTTGTTACACAAATTTCCTGTCGCAAATAGATTTCAATTCTCAGCTGCATTCTTTCTAATTTCAAAGAGAGGGAAAGAAATTTCAGAGACTTGAGAGCTTACATCAGTGGCAGATTACCTACGTAGTAAACATAGCAAATGCTACGGGCCCTGCAATTTCAAAGACCCCATGCTGAATGTTTGCAAGCTGTCAATTCTAATTCGATGATTCTGTACTTGATTGATTAGTATTAGAATTAGTGGCCTATAATAGTTGAGAATGACTGTTTCTTTTTGGTTTGCAATTTTTGCCAATTATCACCTTTAATTGGAGTAATTACTTTATCTATATGACATCTATGTGACTTTATGACAACACATAAATATGGAGTCATAGCTATTACCCAAAGATCAAAATGAAAATAAAGTTGTACTTGATATCACAGATATCACAGTCAATAATTGAACAATCATAGCATCAAAATTTGAAGTCAGATGAAAAAAATTCTATCAAAGAATGAATATGATCAGTATAAATTCTTTTTTTGATATCACTGGCATCTTCTACTGGAAAACATCTAAAATGCCGTTGGAAAAAATATCTAGACAGTTAATAATAAAATCTAGATTTTTCAGAAAGTAGATGGTATTGATAAATCTGATAGAATGAGGACAAAAAAGCTTTTTTTTCCCAAAAATCAAAAATTATTTCCAGAGGGGGTTCCAGTGGAGTACTGATTCCTTATTTCAAGCCTGTAGACAAAACAGTACAATCAGGAGCACCTCATCACAAGAACACATAAAAAAATACACAAACACGTGCACAAACACTTGCACACATAAAAAGGGATAGAACCCTTAACCACCTTTGGTGGCTATGGTCATTCAACTATTACTGAAATATCAGATTTATTTGTTATATCATTTGGTTGTGCAGCAAATGACAAGATTGATTGCTATGCAAGTAAAAAATGTATGTGCTTAAATATTTATGCATATCTTTTCATTATTTGGGGCCACTTTATAACATATGCTAGCCTAATCCGGCTCTGGTTTACATTGTGAAAACGTGAATATTCTGTTGTTTACATTGTTAGAATGTGATGTTAATTTAGTTGGATGATGAACAGTGCAAACCCTTCTGGAAATGTCAAATTCTTTGAGAGACCTTCTGATAATATGTCAGGGGACTTTGTTTTTTTTTTTTTCTTGACTGGAAGTAGAATTCTTTTACAAAGAAATGATTATCTGATTCCTATCTATAAAAGCCATTTTGGTTAGTCTTCTCTTGTCTCTTGAATTCAGGACTTTTTTTTTCTCCTTCCAAATCCAATTCCACACACCCCTTGCTGATCCTCTTTCTTGATTCTGGCGGACAGTTCTGTTAATGGTGGTCAATGCAATATTCAGATTTCATTCTTCCAGCCATCCCATGGTGAATTTTACATCTAGAAGTCACTACTTGTATAATCAGATTTCTGGGCTATGTTTCAATCACACGGTACTTTTTTTTGCAAATTCATTCAGTCAAACAGAGTGCCATGTTATGTTTCTGCTATGTTATGTGTTGATTTCCTCTGGTACATATTTTTCTTTTTTCTTTCATTTTCCTTCTTTTCTTCATGGGAACCATCAACCGAAAGTGTCACCAGAACTGTCAGCATAGTTTTCTTCATTTTTCAAGTTGGTCTGGCTGGTTTATGTATATATGTATTTGAGAATTTACACTGTATGTCAAGAAAACTTTGTTTTTCATAATCTCCCAGCTGAATGGGTTTTAGTGGGTTTGACTGTATGAGTGTGTGGGAGGGTTAGTTTATGTAAGTCTATGTTAAATCGGTTCATTTGCACTTTTCTTTAAAATTCAGACTTTTTTGTGATCATGGCCTAACAAAAGTCAAGAGAAGTAAATCATTCATTGATTACCCCTTTTCCAATTTTTCAATTGATCACCCCCAACACAGTATGTTACCAAAAGACTTTTGTCTCATGATGGTTTCTGTTGAGTGATTGGCCATACCAGTCATTTCTCTTTTTTTGTTTCATGTACCTCACTGTAAATTGACTTTTGAGAGCATAATTTTCAAGATATACTCAAGGGTACCTCTCAAAATAAAAAACAGATTTGTGTATAGTATGCAAACTGGACATAATTGCGCATTGCACCACTAGGTGTCACGAGTCAATACTATTCTAGGCTATCATTATTTATTTTGACTACCTTTTCACCTTTGTCCTAATTTTCATTTGCTTTATATCATATCTTTGAATCAGACCATAATTCTGGGGCAATGATTAAACGGTGTGAACTGAAAATAAAGAACAAACCCACAGTGAGAATCAAACTCACTCTCTTGTTTCTTGTGCCTTTTTTCCAGGTGTATGTGAGAACATCTGGTGATTTTTACAATGGCAGATAAAAAAGAACAGAGCCTCTGCATGAACCTTTGTTTTCTTCTGGGGAAGGGACCAGCAAAGGAGTGAAGTAGTGTTTATGTTCAGATCAAATTCAAAGCCTATATTCCCCACTAAATAAATATCGTTGACTAATTAAAGGCATGAACCTTTCCTCCCCAATGAAGAAATAATTAAAAGACCCCTAAAAGATTAGTTTAATGCGGACGCTCTTTTTATACTTGCTTTATAGCAAAATTCAGGTGGACAAAAATCATTTGAAAGAAAGATCGATTTGCTGTTTGTGAAACTAGATGAAAGTGATACGGAAAAACTGATTTTTACTGAAGCGAGATAGACAAACCGACCAAGAACCTAAGATATATTCAAAGCCAGCCAGCTACACCAACTAGAAAACTCAAGAAGCCTATGTTGATAGTTACTACAAATCTCACAATCAATTCTTCAGTCTATAGAAGCTGAATTAATTTCTGGTTTCTATAAGAAAAGCCATTTCTAAAATGGATTCCACGGTTGAAACATGTCAAGTGGAATAGCAGCATGTGTTCCAGGATTTAGATGAAAACCGGATGCAATATATCAAATAGAATGAATACATACATTCCAGGATTTAAAAAATCTTACCATTTCTCCTCTCTTCTCAAATGTTGATTCATCCTTGAGGAAGATAAATCAGTTGAAAGAAGACATCCAAAGAATGCTCGAGGGTACACGTCCGAAATGTTGTGAAAAGAAACAGGTCTCATAAGCTCAGTAGAAACTGTCAGATGACCAATGTCTTTAGGCAGCATTTCAAGTTGGGGGTGAACAATTGAAATAGGAAAAAAAGGTGATGGATGAAAAAATTACCTCTCTTGCCTTTTGTTGGGTAGTGATAACTCAAGAAAGCCTGGATTTTTAAAAAAAAAAATGTGAATGCAGCTGGATACAAATTAGTGATCAATTTAGCATAAACTTACCTCACAAACTGAACCCCCACCTTAAAAACGTAGTTCTGTGAGTTGTTTCCAAAAAACAAAAAATGTTTTTTGTAGACATGGTAAGAAATAAAAGATGAAATTTTCAGCCATCTAGTTCCATCATTGTCGCCAGCCAGACCAACCTGAAAACTGAAGAAACCTATGTAGACAGTTTTGGTTGACAGTTTCTAACAGCATATACTGGGTATAGACCAATTTCTTGGTCTCTTATGTCCCTCTATTTTTGGATTTCTTTGGAATTCACAGAACTTAAGATTGTGTTTATATTCATAAAGCCTTTGCAGTTCATTTAAGAGTATGTTTATGCAAAAAGATTCTGCTACTTATTGAATAAAAGACTTACTGTATCCCTCAGAATTTTCACCCAGCTTTAATTTCATTCTTTAGGGAAAAAAGAAAGGAAAAAAAAAACTCCAAACAAACATGGCTTACCTATTTCTTTTCTGGTCAATGAGAATTCTATGCACTGAGAAGCAACAAAAATGGACGCCTGTATTTTGCAGCTCGAAAGTATTGTATTCATAATGCAACCCATTAGAAAAATATAATTGCCGCATGGTATCATTTACAGAACAGCTCGAGGCGAATTGAGATTTTGATACTAATAATAATAATAATAATGATGATGATGATGATTATAACATATCTGGTTAGTCACTCACTACAAAACTGTTCTGCAACAAACATGTTTTGGTAGTATACTGTGTTAGGGGTAATCAATTATAATCTTGGAAAAAGAGCTACTTTTCTCACCTTTTGTTAGGCAGTGATCACCAAAAAGTCTGAATTTTCCAAAAACTAAAGGATCAATTCAGCACAAACTTACATTGCAAACTGAACAAGGTATTGTGGGGAATTTTGATAAAAAGATTTTTAGATATAATGAGGAGTCAATGTTAAAATTTCCAGCCTTCTAGCTCTATTGATGCAGCTTGCATGCCTAATACATTTATATGTACATAATATTATTCATAGCCAGCCAGACCAACTTGAAAACTGAAAACCAATGTTGACTGTTTTGGTGACAGTTTTGGTTGATGGTTTTTAATAATAGCAATGATAATAATAACAATGATAATAATAATAATGATAATAATGACAGTGATGATAATAACTATGATGATAAAGGCAAATAGAAAACTTTGGATTCAATTTACAGTTCTGAGAAGATTTGTCTGTTGATCAAATAAGATGACAAAAAGTCTGTGACTTGAGGCAGAGGGAGACAAAACAATTTTCTGTTTATTTCCCAGCCAGGGCTGCCAAAAGCTCTCCAACGAAAGTACCAAAATGGACACCAAAAAAGAACCAAATTTGGCAAGAAAAGAACCAAATATGATGAATACATATTTATATATTTATCATCATCTTTAACTGCAATAAAATACTCTATATGGATGAATACACAACAATAAATTTGATTCTTAATCTAATTTCCAAATACATAATTAAAAGTATTTCACTTTTAATTATGTATTTGGAAATTAAACAAGTTAATAAGTTAAATCTAAAAAAATTACCCTATTTTCACAATAGTGAAAAGATGCACTCACCTCTAAGGGGCTAAATGTACCAAAAAGAAACCCCAAAGAGCTTTGTCTCAAGCAAGGCACTTAATGCAGTAAACTGTACCACATGATATGAGTCGTGTAATAAAAGAATATTTCAGAATATTTTCGCAAACTAATTGCAAAATCATCATAATCTTTGAATATTCCCATATTCTATCGTGATTTTTAAATTGAATAAGTTAAATCTAAGAAAATTACCCTATTTTCACAATGCCAACCAAAAGAACCAAATTCAGGAAGAAAGAACCAAATTCAGGATGAAATGACAAAATTCGGGATGAAAGGACCATATTTGAGAGGAGAGGACCGAATTTGGGAGGAAAGGACCAAATTTGGTAGGGGAGGACCAAATTCGGGAGGGAAGGATCAAATTTGGTAGGGAAGAACCAAATTCGAGAGGGAAGAACCAAATTCGGGATGAAAGGACCAAATTCAAGAGGAAAGGACCAAATTCAGCTGTTCTGTTCCCAATCAATTGATATAATAACTGTCACTTTCATTGTCTATATCTCGTTCCTTTGATCATTTTAGAAATCGTTGAAGAGGTGCTAGTGGCCAAGCAGTTAGCACTATGTAAAATTGAATAGGCAAGCTGAATCTAAATCTAGCAGAGTTAATGTGGTTGCTTTGCTCTAATGCCCTTGGGAAATTCATGAATCCATTATTTCTCCCCTCAGTCCAGGCTATCGGTAAAATAGCAAAACCAGAAAAGTCCACATCTTTGTCATGAGAGACAGGAGTCAGACATAGCGGTGGATGAGTTCCAAAAGGTACAGTTAACAGGACTCTGGTGAAGCTTCAATAGGCCTTGTAAACTGGAAATGAAATATGATAAATGATCACTGCAAAAACCAAGAGTATGGATGACTGACTAAGTGATTGAGAAATGGTCATTCACTTAACCAAGAACTGACTGGAAAGACAAAACAATTAGACTTGGACCTTTTCCAGCACCAAAAAAGGTGTAAGACAATGTGACTTCAACTCATTCAAACTCTTTACAGCTTTCCTCAAAATGATCTTTACTTACTTAGACTGGACAAATAAAGGAATCAGAAATGATGAGGTATAAGTAACTTCAGATTAGCAAATTGTCGTCTTTGCCAAAAACCTTCATGAACTCCAGATAATGTTACACAAACTGAATAAAGGAAGCAGGAGAGTTGATCTTTACATGAACTTCAGTAAAACCAACATCATGTACAACAAATATGTTGAAGACAAAGATATAATGTTAAAAAGCAAGAGTGTGGAACTAAAGAAAGTAGACCACTACATCTACCTAGGAAAAAGAATCTCCATGAAATCCTCAAAAGAAGAAGAGCTCAAATGAAGAATCATCCCAAGAAGGCAAGCATTTGGCTGAACAAGTTCAATATTCAAGATAGAAAGAAAAGACAGACAGAAACTTTGGAGATATTTTATGGTTACCGAAAGTTAGCATGGACATAGGGGAAATAATTTTGAATGGATCCATTTCAAATTTTTTTTACTTCTTTCACGGTTTATTGCTCACCATTCTTCAAAATTTCATTAAAATTCATTGCATACTTTTCGAAATACAGAACTGCAAAGACTGCATAAGATGCTTTTGATGTGTATATTCCCAATTCCAAGAAATTCCATACTGATAATCTGGTGAACTTTCCCTCCCAAAAAATTATTCCAACTGCAGAAATCAAACAATTTTCTCCTTTCCCACAAGGATGAGAAAAACAATCTGGTCATGTATATTGTGAATTGGTAAAACATATTGACCTTACAAGGCAGAGAACACTGATTGTCACCTCTAAGAAAAAAACCTTCAAATTTGAGGATGAAAATGTTACTGATTTTCTTGAGCTTCATTCAGATCATGAGGAGACTTACACTATGATCTTGCTTCATACAAAACAGGCAAGTTTCAGCTTCCATCCCAAACACAGATGGATTCATGATAGCATTGGCTTATTCAAAGGCTATTAATGCAGATCTGCTATTTATGGCTGGTATCTCTCACTTGTTTCCATATTTTTTCTCAGTGTGACTCTTAGAGTGAATTTGCTGGCGAAAGAAAAAGAAAAACATTTTCTGTCATGAGCCCAAGTTCAGATTATGTAGAAGCATTTGAGTATCTTGGAAACATGTTCCATTTTAGCAAACATTTGTTATCAATTCTTGAAATGTTTATAGATAATTTTTATTTAATAAGAAATCTCAATTTGACTCACAATTTTCTATAGATGTTCTCAGATACAGTTTGTCCTGTGAAAAAGAAGGGGAGATTTACTGCAAATCTACCCTGCAGCAATACATTAAACCAACATTAATGATATGAGTGAGGACCCCAAGGACATTGCTTTTCCTGGGTTTTCAACTCTTATGATAAATGTTTAATCTTTAATGTTTGTTTCTTATCAATATGCTCCATGGAAAGTCTACACCTGAGTTGAAACTGACTCTGGCTTACAACATTGTTTAAGGTAACCTTGGATTGACTTGACCTATTTCTGGGTAAAGAGAAAAGTTATAGATAGTACTTGTTTTTTTATGCAGGTTATTTTAATATCTCCGAAAGTTCTTTGTCATAAAAACTAATTTTTCATAGAATTTTTTTGTCCATTGAGAAGCTGAAATTTCATTATAAGATTAATTTCACTCACCAGATAATGAAAAAAACACACGGTATCCCATCTAGATCATTTTTTTCAGGCATTAAGAAAAGCTGTGATGAAGAATAGCACATTTTGCTTGATTTTTTTCCTTATTGTGTAGCTCTTGGAAGTTTCAAAATACTAGAGTTCTGTTGTGATTGTATTAAATTCTTTAATAAATAATGGCCATACAAAAAGTGAATAATCTTAGCTGAGAAAGAAAACAATCTTCCAAACCCTTACATGATTTGAGGAAAAGTCTACAGTATTCCCTGAATTATCCCTAATTCCACAGATACTTGACCAGAGCAGACTTGTTATCATTCATGTTCTCATTCTATACAAAATTAATTTTCTTTAGATCTCTGATATGTTTAGTTAGCAATTTGGTACCCACTCTGTGAATTTTGCCTCTTGACTCATGGACTATAACCTCTTGGTCTGCCACATGGCTGAAATAGTTTCAGGTTTCGAATGCTGATTTTCTTTGTCAGCAAAGATCAAAGATTAACACAACACAAATTTTCCTCCCTTCGTTCCCTACTCTCGGCCTGGTGATATAACTAAGCTTAACCAAGTACCAAATTCCATGGTCTTCAATACACTTGGCATAGAAGGATATTCAGGCAACTGTCACTCATTGCAACTCATCCAAACTTCATAGATATCCATTTTAAACTCTAAAAGGCAGCCTCCGAATTATAATCCCAGTGAATTAAACATAGTGTGATATTTGCAACCAAAACAGTCAACATCAGTTTCTTTAGTTTCTAAACAAACTGGCTGGCTGGCTTGCTATATTTGTCTTGTGTATAAAGGGTACATTAATGGGTCTGAAAATTTAAGCATTTAAGTTATATGCTCTCTATACTTACGAATACGGTATCACCCATATATGAAGACATCCCAAACCAGTTATTTTTAGAATGTTGATCTTCTTCTAAACCAAATATAGCAGGATTTTATTAATCACTCCTGAACAGATATTATCACGTATTATTCATGACCAAACTATAAAGTGGTGCTCATTTTTGGAAGGCAACATATTTATTTTTTTGGCAACAGACTTTCAATCCTGTAGAGTTTGGTTATGAATAATATCTGATAATACTCATTTTGACCACATAATGCTCCATTAGAGACAATAAAATCCTGCCCAATGCAATTCAAACTGAACAAAGAGAGCAAGACAGCTGGTTTTCACATGAACTTCTGTATAATGAATGTCATGTACAACGAGCATGTTGAAGACAAAGACACAAAATTCAAAATTAAGAATGCAGACCATAAGAAAGTAGATCTCCCCATTTGCCTAAGACAATAAATCTCCAGGAAACCCTCAAAAGAAGAATAAATCAAGCAAAGAATCATTCTGGGATGGCAAGCCTTTGGTAGAGCAAGCTCAACCTTTAAAAACAATAAGATCTCATTAATTTTAAAAACAAAGGTATACAACCAATGCATCCCCTGACCTATGGCACTTAAACATGGAACCTAACCAAACGATTAACCCTTGAACTGAGAACCGTGCAACATGCATATGAGAGGATCATGCGCAACCTCACATGGATGGAACTTAAGACAACAATAAATTAAAGACAAGGATGTTATGGAATCCATTAGAAAACTCAAATGACAATGGGCTAGTCATATCACTACCAACTCACAATGTGGATCCCCAAAAATCATATGCAAAACTGTGGCCGGCAGAACATAAGATAGCGTGACAAAATAGACAAGTTCAGGAAGTATTGGTTCTGCAATGCCCATGATTGAGAGATCTGATGAAAAGTTGGAAAGGTCTGTATCCAATGACGGAAACTGGAAGGCTGGAGATGATGACATATAGAAAAAAATTTTTTATTGAATTTCCCACCTGAATACTTTTTTACAGAGAGATCAAGTTTGCAATGTGAGTTTATGCTAAATTGATCCTTCAGTTTGTTTCCATACTTTCCATATTTCCCAGATGATGACAATCTTTGGTTTAAAAGAAAATTAACTTTCTATTAAAATAGAGTTGTATTCATTTATGGGTAATATTGAACATCATTAGTCAAGAAAATGACTTCAAGTTTTGATTAAAGTTTTCTCCTGAGGATGAATAACAGGAAAAGATGATGAGATAGATGATGGATGATTATTTGAGTTCATGCCTTAATTAACTAGTTTGCTTGAGAGAATGCTCTGGTGGCTAGAGTGATAAAACTAATGCCATATGGGTCGACCCCAGAGGTATAAAACTTAGTGCCTGTCTTTGATTGATACCTTCGCTTCAACTTTCATTATGAATTTGCTTGTATTAGAATCTGTCAAACAAAACTGTCTCAAAAACTGCCAACTTGAGTGTCTTCAGTTTTCAAGTTGGTCTGGCTGGCTAGTTATGTGTTTATCACACATACAAGCCGTACCAATGAAGCCAGAGAGCTGAAAATTTAAGCAATCACTCTTTATCATATCTAGATCACAGTCAAATAAAAGGGGAGAGAAGTAACTTATATATTGATAATCCCTTTTTCAAACTTTTTAAATTCATCATGCCCAACACGGCATGCTGCTAGATGTTGGTTACATGACAGTTTCTATTGAGTGACTAACCAGGCCTTTATTTATTTTGCTTTTGCTCCTCAGCTTTACTGAATGCAAAACTTTCTGAAATGCAAAAAATGAATAATTTCTTCCCTTTAGGTTATGAGGATCAACTTTGTACTAAGGTCAGTAAATCAATAGTTTCCACACATTAGTATCTATGCATTATTCATTAGTGCCTACAGATTGGTATCAGTGGCATATGGTGCTTTGAAATTTGGGTGTGCTGGGTGCCACAGATGTACAAATGGTAAAAATATTAAAGGGCCTCTAAAAAGCAGGAAGGAAGGTAGTCCCAATTGTAGTTAGTGAAGTTTCACACCTTCACTCATTCAATGTTAGAAATGGAAAACAAATAAAAAGAAATAAGAGAATTAATGAAAGAAGAACAAAATTTGTACCAGACTCTATTATCTGCAGAATCCAAATTCTGTTACCTCCATCAATTCTCTGATTTCTACCATCGGAACTAGTTTCCAGAAAGTGCCAGAAAGGCTTCAAAGTTTGATTGCTTTTTACAAGAACTAAATTATTTTTGCCTTTTTGTGTCTCTGTGGCACTCAGCACACCCAAGATACAAAGCAACATGTGCCATTGATCAGTATTTACAACTTAAATTGTTAGTATTTACACCATTATTATCATGCAAGTGAACAGAACTAACCAAACCGTTTGAACAAAACAGAAATTATTCATTCACCTCCCCACCTGAGTGGAATATGACACTAGGTCAAGTTTAGTGACATATGGGCAGGGCTGGGTGGAAGGTTTCATGCACCCTTGGCGAGACTTGAAATCTTTACCAGGGTTTTACGCATCGTAAGTGAGACTTGAGATTTGCACCCCAAATGGTTTTAAATTTTTTCTCCTGAAAAATCAGTACTGCATCTCTCTTCTGAGGCCTGTGCCCAGGTGACTGCCCAATATGTAGGTAGTATAAGAAACCAGCGAGTTCCCTCAGCATTTCTTTTCAGGATACCTCAGGTATTGTAGACTGACCCTCTCCCTTCAAGTGCAATTAGAAGGTATAGCCTGGGATTGGGATGACAGCCTACTTTTCACCTCAGGACAAGCAAAGTGAATAATGAAAGCAGAGAAAAATGCTATGTAGAGTCCAAATCAACCAGCTTTTTAGAAACTGTCAACATAGGTCAACATGTATTTCTTCGATTTTTGAGTGATTTTGGCTGGCTTTCAATGCATGCGTGTGTCATACTGAACACACCAATCGAACGAGAAAGATGAAAATTTATTTCCCATTATGTCTTGAAAATATGCTGTTTTTCAGGGATTTAGGGAGGCAATTTACAATGCAAGTGTATGCTTAATTAATCCCTAAGCTTACATGCTTATTTCCCAAAAGATTGACATTTTAGTGATGCAACGAAATGAGAAGTAACTTCATTGATCATCCCCTTTTCTTGATTTTTACACGCTGCCAATAGATGTTGGTCAAGTGATGGTTTCTCTTGAGTGACTAACCAGACTTGGTTCACGTAATTCTATTTGATTCATTGTGGGTTTTTGCTTTTTATTTGTTCTTGCTCTTCATGTAACATGATATCACAGGCAGGATTTATTAAACAAATAATTTGGAAATTTCTTTCTGAGTCTTTAAAATGAGGCATCATCAATAGGTATAGATTTTTTTTAGACTGTTGTCCTCATCTTGGCTCATCTTTTGAGCATAACTTTTCAGCCGTTGTACTGCGCAGCCATCTCCAGGTAGGTGAAATCGTGGCTTTCGATTGAAATCAAATACTCATCCGTGGTACCTGCGAGAACTATGCAACACACAGTCAGATATTCATTTAATGTGGAACAAGGACAAATGTGTGGGAAGTATTAATTAATTGTGCTGATCATCAGTGTGGAGAGGCATATCCGTCTAGAAAAGCAGGATTTAAAATCCTTGCTTCAATCTGGATTTGAACAGTGGGAAATATGCAACTATCTCAGCCATGAGGCAGGCCGGGTTTTTCTTCAAATTAAATTACTGTGGCCCAACAAATGGCCCAACAGACCAACCAGCCAAATGGGCAACAGATTCTTCCTTCTTTGCTCATCTGTGTGTGTCCAGGTGGTCCTGATAACATTTTTTGGGCAGTAACCATGAAAATTTGCATGAGCACATTATGAAGCACTATCAAAAAATGATGGTTTTCTCAAAAAGTTCTTTCTTGGATCTTTATGGTCATTTCAGATCATGAATACTCAAACCTTGTACAGGGATTTTTAGATAATTCTTCTGCTAAAAGATTCATTTTTCTAGATGATTTTGGATAAGTAGTTTTGATACCCATGCAGATTACGGTGATTCGTTTATACCAGGTTCCGATAATTTCTTCCTTATTGTTTCTTAATTGTTCTTTCTTCTTTCCAACTTCTTTCAGTATTTCTTTTCAGTTTTTTTTCAAATTTCTTTCTTTCTCCTTTCTTTTTCTGGATCACCAGTCTCTCTCTCTCTCTCTCTCTCTCTCTCTCTCTCTCTCTCTCTCTCTCTCTCTCTCTCTCTCTCTCTCTCTCTCTCCCTCATCCTCACACTCTCTCTCTCTCTCTCATTTCTATTTGTTGTTCCTTCCTTATTTGTTGTTTCTTTCCAATTTTTCATTCTTTACTCAGCCTCTCTATTCCTCTCTATACATTTCTACTTTTCCCTCTCTCTCTCCCTCTCCCTCATTCTCACACTCTCTCTCTATCCATCTATCCATCTCTCTGTCTGTCTGTCAGTCTGTCTCTCTCTCTCTCTCTCTCTCTCTCTCTATTTCTCTTTAGTAGCTATATTTCCAAAAGAAATACCAAATACAAAATATTTTTTTTTTAAAATCAAATATCCCCAAACGTAACAAATTATTCCCCCTTATCAAAAAAACCAAGATTATTGTCACATCTCCAAAGTTTGACTTTATTTCTATTCATTTCCTCTCACTATCCTCCATATTGTCCTGTTACACCACCAGGCAAAATGGCCACCATTTTTTCTTATTCCTCACTTAATAACACTCCGGGGCTATTGATTATATTTTGTTGAACAATTGCAATAAATCATAAAACTGACAAAGTAAACCCCTCTCAAGTGTGTTTACATATCTGGAAGCATGTATCAATATTGTGGCCGCTGCTGATCCAAAGGTTAAAAAATATTTGAAGAGACCCATGAAAAGAAGTGAAAAGACGGTGATTGGAAAGAAAAAAAAAAATGAATGAAAAACAACGCTTGAATAACGTATAA
This sequence comes from Thysanoteuthis rhombus, assembly GCA_963457665.1. Lineage (NCBI taxonomy): Eukaryota > Metazoa > Mollusca > Cephalopoda > Oegopsida > Thysanoteuthidae > Thysanoteuthis > Thysanoteuthis major. The sequence continues at coordinate 46,109,424 of OY735228.1, read as the reverse complement.
ATTGAATGAAAAAGAAAAACCAATCAAAATGGATGAGAACAAACAATTTTTTGAAACTAGATTTCTCTCGGTTTTGTCTTGACGAACAATGACGTATTGTCATTCATGAAATTTTTGTTGAAGCTCTTGATAAAATGATTTGAAAGAATATTTGTTTATCAGTTGATTTTTCAAAATTCATTTGTGTGACAGGAAAAAGTAAAGGACTAAAAGAAAAAAATATATCCGTTTGAGAATAGAGGATAAATGTATGCTGAACGTGCGGTTTTCAAGGGAGATAACTTTTGTGCTCAGCCGGGGTCTTTATGCAGATGCTACTTTTATAAGAAAACAAAGAATGGATAAAAATGAAATGAGATTAATTATAATAATTAATCTCAGGGAAATTAAGGCTTGATAAGAACTAACAGCAGGTCTGGTTAATCGCTCAATAGAAACCATCACTCAACCAACATCTTTCGGCAGCATGCCATGTTGGGGTATTCGAATACAAAAATTGGAAAAGGGGGTTGATCGATGAATAAGTTTATTCTCTCACCTTTTGTTGGGCAATGATCACTAAAAAGTCGGTATTTTTAAAAAACAAGTGTGGAAACAAACTAAGGGATCAATTTAGCATAAACTTACATTGCAGATTGAATCCTTCTATAAAAAGGTTTTTAGATGGGGAATTTAAAAAAAGATTTTACCAAGACATCATCATCATCAGTCTTTTATCATCCCTCATTGGACATGCACCTTCCTCAGTATTTGCCAGACCTCTCTATCATGGATGTCATGGAACCAGTACTTTTTGAATCTGTATTATTTGTCATTCCATCCTATATTCTGTCTGCTTTGGTTTTGCATGTGATCTCTGAGGATCCATGTCATGAGTTGTGATATCCATCAGTTGTCTGCCATTCTTGCAACATGACCAGCCCATTGCCATTTGAGTTTTCTAATGGATTCTATGATGTCTCAGACACTGTTTTTTCCCCAATATATTGTGCTGTCTTATGATCTTTTCATGTGATATTGAGCATGATTTTTTCATGTGCAGGTTGCATGGTTTTCAGTTTGTGGATCTGTCTCTTGGTTAGGTTTAATGTTTCAGCTCCATAGGAGACTGCATTGGTTGTATACTCTTCTTTTTTAGACTAATGTGATTTTCTAGTTCTTGACAGTTGACCTTGATCTGCCAGAGGCTTGCCATCCTTAAGTGATTCTTCACTTGATTAATTCTTTTTTTGAGGAATTAATAGAGATTGAATGTCAAAATTTTCAGCCCTGTAGCTCCATTGGTGCGGTCTATACATATAATACATGCATACTTATATAGCCATCCAGACCAACTTAAAAACAGAAAAAAACTTATGTTGACTGTTTTGGTGACAGTGATGGTTGTCAGTTTCTAAATAAGGATGAAGGTCACAGTTTCTTCTCTCTCTCTCAAAAGATTGTTACTACGTGTTTTAATGTTATCGGTTGAAATCAAATTAACTGGTAATTTAATGCAATTATTCTTCTTTTCTTTCTCTTTCCCTCTCTCTCTCCCTCTCTTTTTCCCTCTCTCTTCCTCTCCCACTATCTTTTCCCTTTCTCTAGCTCTCTCCCCACTTTCTCTCACTCCTCTCTCTCTGCATATACATTACCATTTGTTCTTCCTATGTGTTTCCACATGTTTCTCCTATTTTTTTTCATTTTTACCCCACCCTCACAATCTAAGTTATTCTCATCTATCTCCCCTCACTACTCTCTCTCTATCTCTCTCTTCCTTCCTCATTTTCTCTCTCTAAGATATTATTCTCTCTCTCTCTTTTCATCTCTATCTCTTTGGTGACACATTATCTCTCTCCCCTCTCCCTCCTTCTCTCTCTTTCACTCTCCTTCTCTTTTCACCTATATCTTTATTGAAACATTATCTCTCCTTCTCTCTCCCTCTTTCTCTCATTCTCTCTCTTTCTCTTCTCATCTAGCTCTTTAGTGACACATTATCTATCTCTTTCCCTCTCTCTTTCTCTCTTCTCTTTCTCTCTCTCTTTTCATCTCTATCACTTCGGTGGCACATTATCTCTCTCTCCCTCTCTCTTTCTTCCCTCTCTCTCTCTCTTTTTATCTTCATCTCTTTGTTAACTTATCACCCCTCTCTCTCTCTCTTTCTTTCTCTCTCTTTTCATCTCTATCCCTTTGGTGACACATTAACTCCCCCCCCTCTCTCTCTCTCTCTGTTTGGTGACACATCATCTCTCTTTTTCCCTCTCTCTTCCCCTCTGTTCCAACCGGCGATTTTTTTTTCCCTGATTGATTATTTTGATTGATTTGAATGTCTTTCTTTGATTATATTATCGTCATCATCAAACGTCACTGACATGATTCCCGCCACTTTTAATCTGAGGCAATTTAAGATGAACATCTGAAAGCATTTTTGAAAGTGTCACTCAATTATAAACACATCAATCCAGCGAATAAGAAAAGATTCCTTCCGGGGAAACAATCTTTCCCTTAAACTTCAGAAAATGAAAACACATGGATCAAGTGTATGGTCATATGAAGCATGTGGTTGCGTGTGGATGCATGTGCGTACGTGTTTGCATATGTGCTCATGTGCTTATATGTGTGTATGTGCATGTATGTGTATACGTTTGTATGAATGCGATTGATTATGTATGTGTCTATGTATGTGCATGCATGTGTGTATGTGTATGTATCTATGTACGCGTGTACGTGTGTATGTTTATGTGTGTGTACGGGTGTGATAGAGGATCCGCATTCTGTTTTCTTTAATTTTATATTCATTATATTGGATTCTAAAAGAGATTCTTTTTGTGTTAAAGTCCATTAAATAAAAAAACTATGAAGTCAAGATGACGAACAATTTCATTGAATGATTAGGTTTTGGCTTTCCTTCATTGTAATTAAACGGCACAGAGTTTCTGCATTTCAATAAAACGGGGGTTCAAAATCTCGGGTCCCGGGGGGCGGTATGGGAAACAAATTCCGGGGAATATCGGACTCTATGGGTGAAAATTTTGCCTACACCCGCACCAAATCTAATTGGAATGTATCGCAAACTTTCAGAGATATCGTATGGACAGACATAAGCGTATATATAAAAGTATGAAAAAAAATGAATGAAAAAATATTGGATTCACTTCAAAATTTCACTAATTCTTCTTTAACCCATAACCAAAATTCAAAAGTTTTAATTGAAATTCTTCGGAGAAATTTTGGAGGTCTAGCATAGAGAGACTGACAGACAGACAGACAGACAGACAGAAAGTAAAACAGAGAGATTCAGCCAAATACATATATCTACACATAAACTCTTAATGTTCAATCTGAGTATTTTATTTATACATGGATTTGATCCGCCTGGGAAATCAGATTTGGAAGCATACGACGGAGATACATAGAGGAAAAAAAAAGCCCCAAACAATTGGAGTAAGCCTTAATGAAGCCCTGTGTTTTTGGTAATAGTTAAAATTTTGTTAGTTGATGAAGCAGAGAGAAAACTTACGGAATTGTCCTTGCATTAACGCCTTTTAACGACTAATTGAAAGATTAGTTTTTGGCACCATTCATTGTTATAAAATGACACAGAGTTTCTGCATCTCAATAATAAAAAACAAAGGGTAGCAAACTAATGAGAAAATTCTTTACACACCAGCATTCCACACACCATAGGTAGGTAGGTACAAAGTATCATTGGATCCATGGGCAATAAAGTGACAGTTGTATCGATACAATTTGGTGACAATGCATACGGTGAATAGTTGGGCAATGTTAACGATTTAAAGAAAAAACATTAATATTAATTTTTGACTACTATTTAGCGTCTTCTTGATTTTTAGCCATTTGTTTTTTATCGCAACTCAACTCAGGTTGTCATACTTACTTGAACCGAAACTATCAAACAAAATAATTATTCACTGAGACATCAAAGAAATTATTAATAAAAATTGTACGCTAACTTTAATTTAAACTTCAAAGTACGAAACGAGAGAAGTGAAGACCTTGTAAACTTTGCAACCACGAACGATTCTAAAATCGTGAACACATTCAAGAACAAATAAATCAATAAAAACCATGGAACCAAGAACGAAATAGATTACATCGTAGCGGACAAAAATGACATCGACAAGGATATCCAGTTCTTAAATCAAGTCAACGTAGGATGCGACCTCAAATTAACACCAACAGGGAACACAGGAAAATGTTTCACACCAAACTGCAACCGCTAAATGTACCAAAAAAGCTCAGTCGTTCCTTCAAGCTTAAACTGAAAAACAGATTTAAACTTCTTTCTGAATCAGAAGAGAACGACACCAACATCAACACCAACGAAATCAACAACAAAATAACAGCTTCTTTAATTGAAGTTGCCACGATATCTAAACCAAGAGACACACAAACCTTCAGTGAAATCTCAGATGAAAGCAAGAGCCTCATGGGAAAACGCAGAAATCTTAAGCCACCGACAACAAAAGGGAAACTGAAGCAAACAAACTAAATAAGACTATTCAATAGAAGCGAAGAAACTCTACTTCTCCAAACAGAGAACATATAACAACGAATAGGACGTGCAAAACGCAGGCGACCAAATCGAGGACTTCCAAGAAGTTACGCCCTGGGAACTGAAAAAAGCCATTAAACAAACAAACAAAAGAAAAAGCCCCTGGACCAGATAACATCACCATCGACCTACTCGAAAAAGCTAGGAAACTAGCCATTCTATTACTCATTACTTATTTCTAAAACAAAGTGAAGTCACAGAAGATTGGAACACTGCAATCATAATGCTGTTACATACAAAAAGGGGACCCAAAAGACGTCAACAACTACAGACCAATAAATCTACTGAACTGGATCTACGAAAATTGGCCTTCACGTGAACTTTAGCACAACAAAAGTCACATACAACAAACATGTCGGAAATAAACACACAGCAATCAAAATCGAAAACGCCAAGCTGAACAAAGTAGACCATACCACCGCGACTCATAACATGGATCCCCATTTGATGCGGGACTGAGGCCGGCAGAGAATGAGATGATAAGACAATCTAGACAGGTTTAGAAAATATTGGTTCTGAGATGCCCATGATAGAGAAGTGTAAAGAACCCTGACGGACGATAAAAGACTGATGATGATTATGTTCTTTTTGTTTTTTTTATAGCCAGAACATCGAGTGAATCATCCTCACCTTTCTCTTGCTTCTCCTCCTGCATCTAGTAATGCTACAACTGCTTTTATTTAGAATCCATTTGAAATTTGAAATCACAGATACGGACGTAAGGATGGTGGATGCATCGTGAAACTTATGGCTTCTATTTTTTCAAATCATTGGAGAGTTACAGGGTAGTTTCAAGCAGTCCATGAATCTAATAGTTAATATCAAATAAGACAGCAGTAAACAGCAATAAGGAAAGGTCAAAAATAGTGATTCACAAAGTGGGCACTACTTCCCCCATTCGGGGTTCTGTAAGATTCAGAGGGGGGGGGGGCTGGAAGTCAAGGGGTATTCGAGTTTGAGGGGGCAGCAGAGGATGTTGAAAGCACGGGGATTTGATATCGAAAGGGTGGTAAAGGGGTTCTAGAAGACTGGGCAAGGTAAGGGGTACTAGAAGGCAAGATGCTTGAAGGGTGGTTTTGAAAGGCATGTGATGATGAGGGGCAAGAGACAGAGAAAAATAACTTTTTTCAATGTACGATTTCTTACAATCTTCATGAGTGGTGCTGATGGAATATATGTGGCCTACACGCGTGATGCATACAGACATACGTAGCCAGCCAGACCAACTTGAAAACTAAAGAAGCCTATTCTGACAGTTTTGGTTGACAACTTGAGAAGGGATACTCAGAAATAAATAGAATTATAGACTCACACATAATCACATCTTGGGATGAACACTGTGGGTCAATTCGATTTTGTTCTCTCTCTTTTTTGCTCTTTTTTGCTCTTTTTTTTTTTAATACTCCGGGAGCAAATCGAGCTGGAACCAGTACTGCCATCTCAAAAAATATTTCCACGGTGGCAAAAAGCGCTAAAAGAAAAGCCCCTAAATACCAAAATCAGCAAAGAAAACACCCAAGAGATACTAAAAATGGCCAAAATGTTCAAGCACAATTGCGCTAATTTAGCGCTGCTGCCAAGACAAGAAACGCGATGAATTTAGCGAGAACAGCACTAAATTGGTAACACATCAAAAGTCTGTTGGGGGATGGGTAATCAGCTCGAGTGGCGGACTAGAATACACAAGGGGAAGAGACAAGTTGGAAGACCAAAGTGGAGAAGGAAAAGATCAGTTGAAAGTGTGACAGAGACCGCTGAACTGACATGGATCCTAATGAGGAGAATTGCCCAGAACTGAGTTGTCTGGTGATGTGGGGAGTGGTGTGTTTTCAGCTCTATGCTTTACAGGGATTTTTTTAGGAATAAACATCAACAAAAAACATCTTAGTCTCGAGGATAAAAATGTAAAACTGCTTTAGAGCTAAATCTTCCTAAGAACTCTTTTAGAAAATTAATTATAACATTCAGAGAATAGTTGGAAGGTATATGGTTTGCAAGCCTCAAGAAATTTAAGCGCATTACATTCGATGAAAGAGCGACTGCTACCAGAATAAAAGTCAAATAAATATTAGGCTGGCGCAAAATAATAGCAGTTTCTCACCATCAACTTTAAAGCAGTAAACTTCACTTTACAATGAAAGTTATCTATCAAAATGAGAACCTTCAGGATTTACACACTTTTGCCAACTAGAGAGTCGATTTAATCTGGAAGCATAGAATTCGAGGGTCCTGGAACCAATGAAATCTTCAAAGGCGTTTTGTGCTGCTTCTTAGTTATCTCCCATGCAGGAAGTGGTCAAAAGGCTTCAAAAAATGGTATTCAGTCAGAGAGATGGGGTTAGAGTTTCATATCGTAGTTTGTTCAATTTCTGCCGGGTCATTTGCATGACATGCAGTCGGGGATTATTATGGAAGAGAATTGGTCATTTTCGATTGACCAATATCGGACATGAACCTTGCAATTCTCGGTGCATTTTGTCCATTCTCTGGTAATACTTCTTTGCTCTGATGGCTTCGCCAAGATTCAAAAAAGGCTGCAGTGGAGACTTCCAGTAGCTGATCACTAAGCAGCGACCATAATCTTTTTTTGATGCATGTCTGGTTTGGGGAAGTGTTTTTGAGCTTCACCCTTGTCAAGCCACCCAGCAGAATGCTATGGATTAATATACAGGGTTCATTCTTATTGCATGTCACGATGCGATCAAGAAATGGATCGTTTTTGTTGAGCAAAAGAAGCACAGAGAAAACTTTGCAATGGCGTTTTTTTTTTTTTTTATCTTTGTTCCCCTTGTGTGCATCGACAGGCTTTTTTGCTTCTCCAACTTGGAGCAAATGTTGAACAACTGTTGAATAGTCAACATTAATTTCCTCTGAAACTAATTGTTTTGTGAGGGTCAGCCTCTATAATGGCCCTTAATTGGCTGACGATAATCTCAGATGGCTGTTATGTCCATTTTGAAAAGATTGGAACCGATTTTGAGTTGTACAGAAACTCGGTTCTAATTTGCAAGCATTTCTTAACTCAAACAACAAAATTGCTTCTATTTGATTTTTTTTCCATCTTTGATTTAACAGCTTCAAATAAACCCGAATAAATAGTGAAAAGAAAACATTCACCTTAAATCGAGTGAAATTAACGCTTCAAAATGGTATATTCCATGAACATATTTAAACAATAGTTTGTTCCAAAATTAGCATCAAATTAAAAAATTTTTTTTTTAAATGCAATGATGGAATTTAGTAATTGCCCCTTATTTCTGATATTGACAGGCCTGTCATGTTTCAAGAATATCAGGCAAACATCACCACTAACAACATGGACCCTCAGACCTCATACGCGAAACTGTGGCCGGTGGGAAATAAGATGGTGTGACAAACTAGATAAGTCCAAAAAAGCACTGACCCTGCGATGCCCATGATAGAGAGGTACGGCGAATCTTTGGGAAAGGTCTGATGATAGTGGCGATGAAAAATTTTCGGAATTTATACAATACAAAAGATTCAGCAATCAACTCCAGTCGGAATAGAAGTGGGGATTGACCTTGCAGCAGTCAGGTTTGTTGCTTGATAAAAATTCTCACTTGGGGAAGGCTTATGTCCAACAAAAGACTTTAAACGGTTGATTAGTGATTAGTACCTAATTCTCATAGGAACAGAGGCAACCTATCATTTGTAAAATTACTGAACATATACCGACTTTTGCTTCATTGTAGTTGATTGAATATCCGTAGTTAAATGTTTTGACATAGAATCATGACTTCTAATAGATTCTGGGCACGTAGCTGTGTTTTTAAAAGGCATCCTTTGGGATTCTATTCCTTGTTTTCTGTGAGATTCATTATGCCTTGTTCTCTAAAATACCAGGCTCCTGGGAGAGGCTCAACAAATAGTCAGTAAGTTGTCCTTTGGAGAAACTGCGTTAATCCCCATTAGTAGAATTAAGGTGTCATCTCCCAGTACCCAATATTATAAACAGAAAACAGTGTTTGAGTTTACCATGATAATTGAGGTCTAGCCTGTCACCTTTTTTGACATTTTACATATATACTTGCTAAACATTTCATAACTAGATATATGTGCTCCCGTGTATGCGTGTATGTGTGTGTGTGTGTGTGTGTGTGTGAATATTTTACTATAAAGTAAACTGATGAACATTATATGATAGTTCATGAATTCTAATGGAAACGGTCTTAGAGGTCTGATTAGCCACTCAAGAAAAACTGTCAAGGCACTAACATCTTTTGGAAGCATAATGTGTTGGGGGTGATCAATTAAAATTAGGAAAGGTGGTTGATTAATGAATAAGTTACTCCTCTCACCTTTTTTTGGACCCTAAAATGTCTGAGGTTAATGAAAAAACAAGCAAAAAAAAAACAAGTGCAAACACTGCTAGTCACGATTTTTTTCCTATTTTGGAGAGGGACGTTTTTTTTTGACATAATAGAGATTTATTGTAAGAATGTTCTGCACTCTAGCTCCACTTGCATGGCTTGTATGTCTGATATAAACATACATAACCAGCCAGACCAGCTTGAAAACTGAAGAAACCTATGATGACAGTTTTGGTGATATATTTAGTTGAAGATTTCTAACATGCACATTTGGCTGCGTTTATTATTAGGTATGTATTAATATTAAGGGTTACACATCAAGTGTTTCACGGAAAATACTGATAAAAGTAAGATTTTCTGTAGTAATTGTATTTTTGAAGATTTATTGTAAATATATACATAGATATCTGCACCTTGCAAAAATGAATCACCATAGCTCGCACGTGTATGAGAATTAACTATCTAAAAAATTATCTAAATTCATCCCCAAAATAGACCATTTATCTAAAACGATCTTTAAAAAGAATACCAGCACAAGATTTGGGCATTTCAGGTCCCAAAATGAACATAGAGAACCCAAAGAGCACCTATTTGGAAAAAAAAAAATTTTCCTCCGTTTTTAGATCTTGCCTTGTGGTGTACTCATGCAGATATCCAAGGTTATAGCCCCCAAAATGTGACAAAGAGACACTTGCTCAAATGAATCACTATTACCTGCTTGTGTACAAAGATTAATCATTTAAAAAATTATCTAAATCTATCCCCAATATAGATTTTTTACCTAAAAGTATCTTTAAAAAAATACCAGCCTAAGATTTGGGTATAGTAAACCTCAAAATGGTCAGAGAGACCCATCAAAGCATTTAATTGAAAAAAGAAAAAAAAGTTTTTAGATGATGCCTTGTGGTAAACTCATGCAAATTTTCAAGAATGTGACCAAGGGTACCTGGAGATACTCATACAGACACATAGACAAGCAGAGAGAGAAAAATCTGTGGCAAACTTGGCTGGTTGGTTGGGTGGGCTGTGTGTGGGGCTATTGTGATTTGATAAATAAAGATGTACTTTGTTATTATTGGAGGCTGTTGAGCCGTTAAGAGTAATAGTGTCTACCCAAGAATTTTGACAAATCTTCAGTACAATTTTAAATCAGGACATTTTGACAAATAGAACAAACACTATTATAGAGCAAACTGTTCAACATTGGTTGAACAGTTTTAGTTTTGAGAATATGGATCATCATCACCATCATCTTTTTAGTGTCTGTCATCGGATATAGACCTTCCCCAAGTTTTGCTAGACCTATCATGAGCGTTGTGGAGCCATATTACTTGTGAACTTGTCTACTGTATCACGCCATCACACATTTTTGATGAGGTTACATGTTTCAGCTCCATAGGTGACAATTGGGAGGATACATTGGTTGTAGACATTTCTTTTTTGGATTAATGGGATTTTTTCTTCTTGAAGGTTGGACTCAATTATTATCAAGTTTTGACTTGTATTCCTTTCATCTGAATTTCTTCTGTCAAGGAAGTGAGAGAGGTATATGTATTTGATTGTGTTCATTATTCCATCTTTTTGTCTGTCCATCAGCCCAAAGACTTCCTTGATGGGGAAGAATTATTGACAACATTGTTCAATGACCCACGAACATTGCTTTAAGCTCTTTCTGGGGACTTGAGTTTTATAGATCATCAAAAAACATCACCCGTCATCGCCTGTCAATCTAAGTCCCTTTTTCACATCAACTGTTACTAAAGGCACTTCATAAATTCAATATAATGAGTAAAATAACATTAAAATAGTCTTATGAATCATGTGAGTCTATATATTTAATCCCTACTCTGTCAATTTGAAAGCTTTGAACGTAACAATCTGTGAGTTGAACATTTTATTAGGTGCCGTATACCAACACTGTTTGCAAGACTGTCGACATCGTTCACTTCAGTTTTTAAGTTGGTTTATCTGTCTGGCTTGCTGGTTGTCTCTCCTATGTATTTTTTTACTCAGCAAAAGGTGGGAGAAGCAACTTATTCATCTTTCATACATTTCTCAAATTTTTCAATTGATCACCTCCAATACAACATGCTGCCAAAAGATGTTGGTCATGTGACGGTTTCTATTGAGTGATTTACCAGACCTTTACTTTTGTTCTAGATTAATTTTTTCTCTTCCGTTTAAACACTTTCATGATTAATCGTCTATAATTAATAAAAACAGTTATTTCTGATGACACGGGTATATACTAGTTGTATAATAGTTATAAGCCCTTGGGAAATGCTATTGATTCGGAAAGTGGAGCTTCAACTTGCTAATGATGGCAAGATAGATACAAGGAGATAAATATTGCGGTTAGGCAATGAGTGGCAGACGTGAAACTAGGCCACATCATAGGATACTAGACCCTGGGGGAAAATGGTGCATTGTGGAATGTCCAATATTCTCTGCGTTAGAGGCGCCCAATTAATGAGAAAAGTCGAGTCAAGGGTTGGAAGAATGGTGAAGAGATGGGAAGAGGATGCTCCGTGCTTACTTATTGTCACCAGGAAACAACTTGCCAGGAGTAAACCGATATGAGTAGATGACACATCAGCTTACAAATATCAGATTCATAAGATTACATTAATTTCATGTAGACTACAGCTGAATTAATTGCAGAATGGTCTTATCTGAAAAGAGCAGAATTACTTTTTTTTCAGTTGATTTCTGCTCTAGAAACCCTCAACCAAAACTGTCACCAAAACAGTCAAAAATCTTTAGTTTTCAAGTTGGTCTGGCTGGCTGGCTGGCTGGCTGGCTGGCTGGCTGGCTGGCTGGCTATTTATATATGTATTGTGCGTTTTCAAAATTCACTCTTCATCAAGTCTAGAAAAAAAATTCTTCCATTTTTTGAAAATTCCCCCCTTAATTAGGTTTTTAGTAGGGCTTCGATTTGCAATGTAAGTTTATGCTAAATTAATCCCTCCTAAGAGTGAATATTGGCATTTGTATAGAGGTGTAGAGTGGCCAATCAGTAAACAGCTTGGGAAATGGAAAGGGTAGACAAAGTTCAAACTCCAACTGAGACAGTTTGTGTTCATTTTGCACTGATACCCTTAAGGAAGGCATGAATCCATCTCTTCTCCCGTAACTCCAAGTTATGGATAAATAGTAGTTCAGTCTAGGCTCTTAAGCTATAGTTAGCAACCAGGAGAAGGACAACTGATTCCCAAACCTGCCAAAACCAGCCTGAAGATGGATGGGCTCCATCAAGCTATCTCACCCATGACACACCTATGATGGAAAATCACTGGTACCCCATTGATCTGCTCTGGGTAACTGAACTTCTAAAAAATATGTGTACATTTATATGCATGCGATTTCCTATAAATATTTTAATATACATGTAATAGTATACATCTGTAAGATAAGCATGAAAGACTATTACAACCCATCTTCTGAATATAAGTATATACATAAAAATCTATCTTTAATTGCATGTATATACATATATGAATATATTTATACATGCAATAGAAATATATAGACAGTCCAAGTCTCATGCATTCTACATGTGACGCACGCATTCTGTGTGAAATACACAAATTTTGATACATTTTCATCTTCACACATATGAAAGAAAGATACTCACACATTTTATGAAAAGTGCTTGATTTATTTGGATTTATTAAAATAATAAAAGGCGTCGACAACATCCCAGCTGAAAAAAAATCTTTAGAATAAATGAAAGAATAAAAATATATTCATCCAGAACATTGCAGAAAAAAATTCGAGAAGGAGGTTCTTCTGAACAAAGAGATGTCAACAATTGAAACAAATTAATGGATCAAGATCCAGGAATAATGGAAGCTAAAACAGAGGACAACCCTAAAAATGAATATGACTATTACATGACCTACAAAAAATAAATAAATAAAAGCTTCTGGAAGAGACAAGTAACATAATTCCGAAACAGAAAGCAAGATAAAAGCACAATTATGAGCAAAAAATCATGACTCTCAATGCATCTTTTCTTATCTTATCTTATTGAATTGGTTTAGACTTCTGATAAAAATCTTATCTTAGAGGAGAGAAGTAAACTTTTAACCTACATTCAGCATCAGTATCGACGGTGAAACTGGAATAATTCCTTGTGATGCATTCTCAAAACATTCTTGATTACTTTTCATTCCTGATTGCATGATCAGAATTCTAATCTGGTACAAGGATTTTTCAATAAAGAAATTTTATGACTGAAATTATTTCCAAAGATTACAAAAAAAAATTTTCTTGACAGCACTTAATTTCCATAGCTGATATGCCCTGAAAAATTCTATCTTAAAGAATTTTTAGTATATGAATTCCAGAATGCCCTTACTCCCCCGACCGCTTAGACAGAGTGAGTCTGCTTGGATAGTGCAATAATTAACACGTCTGCCTCACAAGCAGAACGTCCTTGGTTCGATTCCCAGTTTGAGTGAAGAATGTGGAAAATTCTTCATTAGGACAAAATTACCCTGTGCACTCAGCAGCTAATTGAATACCCTCTAAGCTGTGTTATGAGTGGAGGTATCCCTTTGGTAGAGTTACAGAGTCAAATTCTGTGGTCATAAAAACTTTCTAGGTGTAAAGTCCTGATCTCCACCAGACTTGAGACTTGCAAGGATCACTAAACTCACGTCCGCAACAGAAACCGGGACTTCATCAGTGGCTATCATACTCCATTAGAGTTGTCTCTTAGGAGACGTGATGCTTTACCTTTTCACCTGACTCCTTTAGAAGCCTCTACCCAATTTTCTGGGAACAAGGAGGAATTTTTCTTTCTGGTCACACGATTCTCACTCATTCTTACATTGAAACTTGACAGATCAGTAAATATGTATAAAAATACATGCATACAGACATATATATGAATATATCCAGTGTCACTACCATAGTAGCAGTAAAACACTAGTACTCAATATATATATATACATATATATATATATATATATATATATATATATATATATATATATATATACATATATATATATATATATATATGAAGATATTTGATTATAAATTTCATTATATTATACAGAAACACTAGTATTCAATAAATCAAACCGAATGAGTCAGCAAAATGTACCATGGTAATAAGATATTACCTGTAACGCCAGACCAGATCATAAGCAAATTACGACTGTCAAAACTCTTCCACAGATAAATATACCTTAAAAAAGTCAGAGAAATGAAAAGATGAAACATGGAAGAAAAGAAAAACATGTCCAGTTGGCAGCTTAATAGAAACCATCAGTCACCAACATCTTTTGGCAGCATGCCATGTTAGGGGTGATCAATAGACTCTTAAAAAATTAAGAAACCAATGTTGATAGTTTTGGAGACAGTTTTTATACAAACAATCAGGAAAATGTGAATGAATATTAGGCAAAATTTGATTCCTCATATAATCATAATATGATGATAATAAAAATAATAATGATAACACTACTCTCCTATGACTATTTTTGAAATATCCATTAGTGCTGTTTAAGCATTAACAATTAAATATCTATTATTGGAGACCATCGACCAAAACTCTCAACAAAACCCTCAACATAGGTTTTTCCAATTTCTAAGTTGGTCTGGCTGGCGGCTGGCTTGCTTGCTGGCTGTATAATTATATACAAGCCGCACTAATGAAGCTAGAGGGCTGAAAATTTAACATTCACTCCATGTCTAAAAATAAATGCTCTCTTTGTTTTCTCAAAATTTCCTACCTAAATATTTTATGGTGGGGATTTAATTCGCAATATAAGTTTATGCTAAATTGATTCCTTTGTTTGTGATCGGTAACATTCAAATATGTTTTTTTCTTTCAATTCAGGCTTTTCAAGTGATCACTGCCCAACAAAAGGGGTGAGAAACAACCCATTCATTGATCGCTTGTTTTTCCAATTCTTTTAATAGATCACCCCTATCAAAACATGCTGCAAAAAAAAAGGTTTGTCATGTGACGCTTTCTATCGAGTGACTAACCAGACCTGTCTTTTGATGTCTCGAAAATAGAATTACAAAGAAACTGTGCGCCATCTGTGTTGTGAGATTTTTCAAATCGTCGCTGTATATCAAAGAAATGACACAGTACATAGGACTGTTCATTAAATATATTCAATGAAATATGCCCTGCAGAAAACATGTTGGCTAAACATACCACAATATGTATTCCTGTAGATGTATGCAATAGGGAAGAGCTAAGTAAGTTGTTGAGTATGTATGTCAATGTATGGGTATGCATTGCACATGACTGTGTATAAGTATAAAGAGATTGTAGGCCTATGTGCACAAGGGCATAGCTGGAGATTTGGGGCCCCCAGGGGGTTCGGTTCCTTGAGGGGCTTCCTCTGACTAATGAGATTTATTATACAATGTTACTAGAAATGCAATGGGTGATTTACTATTCAACCCTTCACCCTTCCCCCCCCACACACACACACTCATACACACTTAAGCACACAAACTCTCTCTCAGCTATGCCCCGGTTTGTGTATACATGTACGGGGGTTGGATTGATAAGACCGTAGACCAGCACAGGTAATTTCGATCTGAAATTTTCACAGTATAATGTTCGATCTATTCAATTAATGGAGAAGAATTGAGTCAAGTGCATCGACAAGCATTGAATTTATATAGATAGATAAATATTTGTCGTATAAAATGAATGAAATAAAACTCAACTCTAATTTCTACTCAGACTGAAGATTATTACTGCAACTTTTGTAGTGAAGACAGAATGTATAAGAAATTATAAAGATATATATTTTTCTTTGTATAAATATATTTATCAATATAAATGAAATGAGCCCTTGCCTGACTGCATAATTAATTTTCATCCATACCTAAGACCATTCAACTTAGCTCTGTCATTGAGTAATCCTCCAATCATGTGTTCAAATCACAGTAAGGGATATGAATTTCACATTTTACATAAATGCCAAAATTTTGGGAGGATTATTCTTGTTGTTTTTGTTCTTGTTTCAATGGAAAAATTGAGTCCAGTTAGGGATTTTGACGAATATATTTGAATATTAAAGCATTGATATTCATAGCTACATTCCCATACGTATATTAGTGAATATGCACATTAAGATAAATTTCTTGATTAATATGCAAGTATATGTGTGGGTTTTATTCCACTTACTGTTCATAAACTAGTATGTATACATATATATATATATAGATATGTATATATGAAAACGTTTATGTGTCTATGCTCAATGTGCACATTTATGTGTTTATGCAGATATATATGAACGTATCTGAGAGAATTTCTGAAATGAAAATATTTCCAAATATGGTCAGCCATATTCTCTTCCATTGAAAAGGTTTCGGCTTAGAAAGTTCTGATTTGATTCTCAGATTTTGTCATAATTAAATAAGTTTTGTTTAGAAAATCCTTACAGCATTTTGTTGTCTGCTTCTCTCCTAGTTTACTCAGCAAATCTTTCTTCTTCTGCCACTTCCATCTTCATCTTCTTGTTATTTGGGCATTCTTTCATTCTGTATACTTATAACCATTGTCAAAATTGACTACAGATGCACAAAAGTGCTAAAATGTTTTAACGTCTCCAGAAAGCAACATACGGTAAGAAGCCTTTTTGGTACAATGTAGGGGAAGAGGCCCCTGATTGTATGTTTTTTTGACTGTTTTTAGATTTTCTGTACATGAAGTGGAATATTAATGGTTTGGATGATTGCTTTTTTAATGTTATCGCAGAATTTCATGTTCTATTTTGCCACGATTATGTTGGTTGACTGAAAATTTAAACTCTGTATTCATAAATCTTTCCAAAATAAGGTAGCATTTTCTTAATTAGGATTTGATGAAAATTAGTCAATTCAATAATTACTAAACTAAATTTTGGAAAAAAAATATTCATTGCTTTTCACTTGAAAGTAAAAAGTAAACATTACCCATAAATGATGATAGTCTGCTTCAATTTAGGAGCCTTTGGGGGACTTATATATAGATGTCCAGGAAAGACAAAGTATATTTCCAAAATTAAAAAGCTATTTTATGACGGGCAATATTCTAGTATAAATATAGATACAAGATATATATATATATATATATATATATATATATATATATATATATATATATACTCTATGAATATAAATGATTATGAATTGCATTATATTATATAGAAACTCTAATTTGAAATGATCTCAAATTGTTCATTTTATCTATTTTGTTAGGCCAAGTGATACATTATCTGTGTAATTTTAAATAAGAGTTAATATAACATAACGCAATTCATAATCATTCAGTTGGATCTTATATATTGATTTCCTTATACATAACTGTCACATAACAAGAAACAAATAGACTAAGAATAAACAAGATGATAATTTGGAGTGAAAATAGTTATTTGGGCCTTTGCATAAACGGCGTCACTTTTTCTCAATGGTTAGAGCCACACTACGTTAAAGTGGCTCCCATATCAATCACAGGTTTTGCCCAATTTCTCTAATTGTTTATTCTGCTTATGTTGCCTAGGCCAAGTGATACTTTAACCGTGTGATAACGGGATCTCGTTCCAAATGAGAGTTTCTTCATAATATATTGCAATTTATAATCTGTGTCTCCTGGTCACATTTTTGGGGCTACTGCCTTGCATAATTGCAAGAATACACCACAAGGCACGAGAAAACATTTCTTTATTTTTTTAAAAAAGTGCTTTTTGGTCCTCTAAAGGAATTTTGGAGCAACAATGCTCTCCTATTTTTCAGATAATTTCAGATGAAAGATCTATTTTTATTTAGATAATTTTAGACAAAGATCTGTTTTACTATATATTTAAAAAAGTTTTGTAGATCATTTCTCAAACAACTATACCCGATACATGTGCAGGCTACGGTGATTCATTTATACAAGATACTGTTATTCACCTATTCATTGTCTTGACTAGAAATATGTTATATGACTATATTTCTTCATAAACTATTATCACACTTTTTTTCATAATTAAATTACCTACAACATCATCTTTTGGCTCTTTACTATGAATCCATACATAAATAACACAATCATTTTTGACAGGTATATTCTAGTTATATATATATATATATATATATATATATATATATATATATATATATATATATATATATATATATATATATATATATATATATATGAAATGTCTAGGCTGCAATATTCTGATTTCCATAAATATACTAAGCAAGCATTTTGGGGGTTTTTTGTTTATATGTATATTTCCTTCCACTCTGGCTTTTAACTTTTAAGCACTGTTCAGATTTTCAATTAAAAGCTTTGTTTTGTTTTTGTCTTTTTTACACTGCAATTCATAGCAATTCATTCCAAATACTTATTTCACAAACAGAACAAATAAATGAACAAAAGTAAAAATTCAGGAAACGCGAAAACTGGGAGAAACTAAAGTGGTGTATAAAAAGTTACTCTCAAACAGTCTTCTACAATCCTCCCTTGAGGGTGAATTTTGAAAAATGTCACTATATCTCCGTACGCCAGCACGCACACGTGCACACATACACAACAACACACGCTAATACGTACACAGGATAGACTGATATTTATACAGGCGTATACATGAGTATGTATCTTGCAGGCTGTATAATTCTAAATATAATCATATTTTTATATGCCAAACACATTGTTATTACTATTATTAACATAAATTATTTCAGAACAAAGAATCCTGTGATGATTATATGTGCTTATAAAGTGGTGCAACATAGTATATGTGTGTGTGTAGACATACAGAAGCGCACATAAATATATTAGATTGAAGAGTTAATCTGGAAAGTCAAACTTAATCTTGAAAATGAGATTTCTTTATTCAATTTAACATGCTTTGTTTGTCAATGCTAACATCTTAATTTTCTGAAGATATTAGCTTCAGCTAACAAATATATAACAAATATACAAGTACGTATATATATATATTTACTTTTGTGTATATATATATATATATATATATATATATATATATATATGTATTGATATTTTTTCTCTTATATATATATATATATATATATATATATATATATTTATAAGAGAAAAAATATTAATACATATATATTTAGATATACAGTACAAATAACATAATATAATCTAATGCAATATCCGATGTATGATGGCTTTATTTCATAGAGTGCTTGATACATTCAACTTCATACTTCAAGAATTAAGTTGGTTTAGAGTAGAGCTAGAAATATAGTAGAATGAGGATTCGCTACACAAACAAGTTTATGTTTCTGCACTGTCTGGGCTTCTTCAGGCAAATGATAAAAATGTATATATATATATATATATATATATATATATATTCAATAGAAATGACACAAACAGGAAATCATGTCTGTTGTTATACTTACTGATCCCTTTTCATTTAAAATGTTTTTAGTGTAACCCACGTAAGTTAGCCCTGTTTCAAAAAATAAATATGCAATATAAAATAATATCAATATACAATACACATAAAACCTTATATAAAATGACAAACTACACGTATGGCAAAAACTATATAATAAAGGTAGGTGGTGTTTGATCCACACTGCTAGGGTGCCATGATATCACAACTGTTCTGTTTTTACAATGTTAATGTACCACTCGCCCTATACAATGTAAATACAATTAACAATTGAAGAAAATGGGACTGCTGCAGGAATCGAACCTATCAGTGATAGAGAAGCTGCTTCAACGTAGCAGTTGTCCTCAGCAAGTGATACATTAATAGTGTAATAACAGGAAATCATCTTAAATAGGTTTATCTATGATATAGCGCAATTCATAATTCAGTCTGTTGGACCATATATGTCCATTTCTTAATAGATAACCAATCAAAATCATGAAAAAGTTGAAGAACAAGTTTTGCATTTGAGTGTATCTTTTGCAGATTTTATTGTTGGAATAAATCCAAGGGCTTTTTCGACTGACACTTTTCAAACGAGATCAAATTCATGATTACGCCATTGGTGAATGGTTGGAACAAATTGAAAATGTTGTTGGACACGGCAGATCAACTATGCTTGAAAATTAGGTACATTTAAAACAGTTTAAGTGTAAAAATAAACTCTTTCTGTTTGCATAGTACAAGTTTTTTTGTTTTTCTTTAAATGTACACTGACTCTAAATTGCCAAGGTGAAAATATATATACAGATACATATATATATATAATCATAATTAAATGATTGTGTAATCCACAGATAACTGTTTCGTTGTACTACAACTCTTCAGTGTGGCTAAAGACTATCCATTATGCTATCCAGTATCACAAGGCAGGATCAAAACCTTCGCTTTAGATCCAGAGGCTAGCATCTTACCTCTGCCATATGCAGAAGTAGACAGTCAGTAAGGTTGTATCTAAGTGATATATCTATTCATGCAGAATTCCTCATCCACTAGAGTGCTCTATTCCTAAGTTGGAAGAGAACCCAGTTTTGCCCAGACTATTAAGCATAAAATCTAAAAGCACCAAAAGCCTAAACTGAAGTCCTAAAGTCAACATATGTGACAGGGTGGAATGCAGCAGTCATCAAAGGAGTGCAAACATGAAAAGGTATAATTTTTAAATATAAAATTTATAAAAATACAAGACTACGGTTATTTAGTCATATTTATAAATTCAGTCTTAACTTTTCATTGATTCTGGCTTTCTTACTGAAAACCAACAACTGAAATCTGGTACAATGGATACATTTTTATTTTTTGCATTAATACTACTTATCTCATTTGAAACTGAACAATTTTTCGAAATCATCCACGACACAGTTTGAGAAATCCTTTCCTTGTGGAGTGATTTTGAGAGATGTATGAAGATGTTTGGCAAGACACGGGAAATGCTTAGTAAATTGATCAATCTGTTCTGGTTCCCATTACTTTTGGATAGCACCTCGTATAGATTAAGAAAGAAAGTGAAAGCCACAAAAGTTTTCGAGAATGATGAGAGATTTGTATATAAGATATGTATGTAAGCATATGTGAGAGATTTGTATATAAGATATGTATATAAGTATTTGTGAGAGATATGTATATAAAATATGTATATAAATCTACGTGAGTGATATTTATATAAGATATGTATATAAGTAAACCTGAGAGATATGTATATAAGTCAATGTGAGAGATACTGTATTTATGAATGCATATTTGAGTATTTATTAATCTTCGGAGGCAATAGCCCGCAGAGTTGAAGTGAGGACTTCCAAAAAGGACCGTAAGCAAAACAGAACATCTGCTTGCACCAATCATTTACAAAAGTATACATAGTTATTACAGCATGTTTGTCTGTGTTTTTTTGTACACGTGCATATGATTGTGTGTCTTTATGTGTATGTGGGTGCAAGTTTTTATTCGTGATTGTGTTTGTGTATTTTTGTACACCTTTTGTGAGCATGTATGTATGTGTGTGTGTGTGTGTGTATTTTGCGGTATGAATGTGTGTCAGTGTGTATATGCACGTATTTTTCTCTAATTGTGTTTGTTTCTGTGTTTGTCAATAGATGTTTGTTCATATATGTTTGCAAGAAGAGAGAGCAAAAGAAAAAAAAGATTATGAAGACAAATATAAAATCATGTATTACTTTCCCCATCCCACCACCCTTGGTATTTATCCGTTTATCACAACTCACTCTCTCTCTCTCTTTTTTTTAATATTTATATATATATATATATATATATATATATATGTGTGTGTGTCAGTATGCATATCATTGTATATTTTTTTTTTGATATTTTCTCTCTTCCCAATATTAAATTTGGGTGAGACAGATTCAAGTTAAAAAACCAGACATTGATTTAAATAATCATAAATTCACTGTTGAAAAATACAAAAAGTACAAATTTTCTCTTTCTACCGTAATTTAAGGATAAAAATATAAACGAATAAGATGCCTGATTTCTTTTTTTCTCAAGCGTAGAATACGGTTTTGAGCATAATCAATAAGAAAACAGGTCTGAATAATCGCTCAACTGAAACCGTCATATGATAACATCTTTTGGCAACCTGCTGTGTTGGGGGGATCAATTAAAATTCCGAAAAAGCGCTGATCAATGAATGAATTGCTTCTCTTGCATTTCGTTGGGCTGTGATCTCTGAAAAATTCTGAATTTTCTAAAATAAACATGAATGTTGTGGGACACAGACTAAGGAATCAATTTAGCTTGAACTTACATTGCAAATTCAACTCCCCCATTTAAAACTTACTCGGGTTAAGAAAAAGAAAAAAAACCTTCTTTGTAGGCAGGGTACCAATACAAACTGTTTAAACTTTCAGCTCTCTAGCTCAATTAGAATGGCCTGTGGGCCTGATACATGCATAAATATTTACTAGAAAACTGACCAACTTGAAACCTTAAGAAATCTTTATTGACAATTTTGGTTGACAATTTCTGATAGCAGTAATAATTGTTAAGAACTGTTATCGGAAATCTTTTTACTTTTTTTTTGTACCTTTTCAAGAAAAGCTTTTGGGATTGCAATGGTCGGTTCAGCAAGGAAACTGTCTTTTATGCCATGGTGATAGCTTTAACATAGGTAATGGCAAGGTCATTTTTGAATCACTCATTTACATATGTATTAAAAACCTTTAGCCAGGACTGGTAACACAAACTTCTTCAGGTTTCTAGTTTATCTGGCTGGCTAGGTAGGTACAGACTAATCCAATATAGCTAGAAGGCTGAAAATCTAAATGTTTATCCATTAATATGTCTAGAAAAAACGGTTTGGGATTTTTTTCTTGAATATCAAATATTCTTTAGATGAGTGATCAGTTTTGCAACATTTGTTCAAGCTAAATTGATCCCTTACTTTGTGTCCGCATTTTTTTTTCAAAAATTCTGACCTTACAACAAAAGGTAAGAGAAGTAACTTATTCATTGATCAACCCCTCTTGCAGTTTTTTTAATTGATCACCCCAACATGACAAAGGTATTGGTTATGTTACAATTGAAGAAATCAAGCCAATAATCACTCTGGGATGGCAAGGTTTTGGTTGAACAAGCTCAACCTTCAAGGACGAGATTATCCCATTAATCCTAAAAAAGAGAGTATACAACCAATGTTCTCTTGGATTATCACATATAAAGCTGAAATATAGAAAGTAATCCAAAGATTGACCCTCAAACTGAGAAACATACAATGTGCCCAAGAAAGAATCATGCTCAACCTCACATAGAGAGATCATGAGACAGCACAGTAGCCATCATTGACAACCAGTCTAGAAGACTGATTTCTGATTTCAAACTTGAAAGTGGATCTTCCCTTACGGTGGATGGAAGCCAACTTCTCTCTGGCAGCTCCTGAAGCCAAGCTGATGCAAAACTTACTGCTCCACATTCCTTTGGGTTACAGCAGTGAGGCTCAGAGAGGCATCCTGTGGACTGGGTATACCTCTGAAGAGGGCCTGATTAAGCTCATATAGGGCCTTGAGCATTTGTTATAATGGGACCTCTATTTGAGGAAATGCACATAAATATCAAAACACATTTCTATGAGCAAGATAATTTCATTTTTTTCAGTCAGTATACATTCAGCAGTAATATGACAAATATGTCTAACATTCCTGTAATAATAATAATTCATTTTCATTTTGATCTTTGTGCAGCAGCTATGACTTCAGTTTTCAATATTTTCAAATTTATGTGAAAAAATAGGTACCTCAGCTTCACTAATTACTGCATTACAATAAAAACTCCAATTAAAGGTAATCCACTCATCATAAAAGCTGAGGGCAGTATAGTGCTATAGTATTTGAGCAAGTGAAGAACCACTGAATTTGAATTGATAGCTTGCGAGCATCTAGCACGAGGCCCTTGAAATTGCGGGGCCCATAGCACATGATACCTTTACTACATAGTTAATTTAGCATTTCATGTTGTTCCACTATATACCAAAATAGAAAGCCATCATCTTCTCTCTCTTCTTCATCACTACTTTATAGTAAAGGCCCTAGATATGAGAATATACATCTGTACATACAGTGTTGCCCATAAATGAGTACACCCCTACCACTTTTTTAACAGAAAGTTAATTTTCTTCAATACCAAACATTGTAGGACTTTATTATTTCTTGTGGAGCAACACAATCGGAACAGATATTATGTGGTAGTTATGACCTAACTCTACAGCATTGAAACCCTGCAACCGAAAATATTTTTGGTAAGAGTGACCTTATTTTTGGACTGCAGCATATTTATGTTTTTGGCAACTGATTTTTAATTCAATTGAGTTTGGTCATGAATAACATCTAGAACATAAACTTCCTTTAAAAAAGCAGAAGAGGTGCACATGTTTATGGGTGATACAATAAATGTGATTATATTGATGTTTTTGATACAAATATATGACAACAGGGAACATTGAATAATGCTGTAAAAATATATTGTCACGTGGTCTCCATTACAATGATGGACATCTTCTATTTGGAAAAAACATTCAAATACAATCTGACAATGCTGTCAAAAGTGAAAAACATACAAAAATACATGAAGAAAATTCAATCTTTTTTCCTAATTGTCAAAAATACATTACTATAAACCTTGTCAATATAATGATTTCGATATAGCTATATTGTGATGTTTGAGGGTAAGTCTCTTGGTTATGTTCCTAGTTTCAGCTCTATAGGTGCCTATCAGGATGGTGCCCTTCTTTTTAGGACAATGGGATTTTCTTGTTCTTGAAAGTTGAGCTTGCTCTACCAAAAGCTTGCCATCCTAAAGTGATTCTTAACTTGATTTCTTCTTCTTCTGAGAGATCACATGTGGAACAGAGGTTGGCAGAATACAAGATGAAGAGACGGACTAGACAAGTTCAGAAAGTATTGGCTCTGCGACACCCATGATAGAGAGATTTTGTGAATCCTAGGAAAGGTCTATGTCCAATGATAGATGATAAAATACCACTAACTCAGAGCATTTCCAGTCCTATTTGCGACTTGATAATAATAGTGTGGGGTCTGCATTCACATAATAACAACCAGATTTTTGTAAGTTTGTTTCTGACGCTGAAGAGAAAATCCTATCATCATTGAAAGAGTAAAAGGGATGAAGAGATTTCTGATAACTTTGTAAATGAGGATACCTTTATTTTGTTAAAAATATATATTTTTCATGTGTTGGAAACCATCAGCCAAAACTGTCAATATATGTTTCTTCAGTTCTTAAGTGATTCTGCCTGACTATCTATCTATGTCCATGTGTACAATAATGGAGGTAGAGAGCTAAAAAGTTCAAAATTTACTTCTTATAGTGTGTAGGCAACACTTTTTTCGCACTTACTTTTGTTGGCGTAATCAATTAAGAAATTGGAAAAGGGGATGATCAATGAATATTTTTTGTTGGGCAGAAGATTGACCCTCAAACAAAGCAATGTGCACAAGAGAAAATCATACTTAATGTCACATGGGAAGATTGCAAGAAACACAGCATATTAGAGAAAAAAGAGCAGTCAGAGATATCATAGAATCTGTTAAAAAAACTCATGTGGCAATGGGCTGGTCATATTGCAACAATATCTGACAACCACTGGACATTACAAATCATAACCTGGATCTCAAGAGATCATATGCAAAACTGTTACCGGCAAAAAACAAACTGGACAAATTCAGAAAGTACTGGCTCCTCAACATCCATGGTAGAGGGCCCGGGCAAACCTTGGGAAAGGTCTATATCCAATGATGGACACTAAAAAGATGATGATGATGATGATGATGATGATGATGATGATGATCTTCTTCCTTCTATATGAGTTTATTGTTAACCTCCACTCACTCTGATTTGTTCCCCCCAATTTTCTGGTTCTCTCTCTTTTTCTCACACTTCTCTCTAACCGACTTATATTTACTTTGACTTACTTATACATCCTTCCACACTTTCTTGAAAGCCTTTTTTTTTTCACGCCAATCTTCATTTCTCTTCCCTTAAGCCTAATACCCAAACTTTCTTTCTTCTTGCTCCAACCTTCTTTCCTCACCAAAAGTCATTAGTGTCTTTTCTATCGTTAATTTGTAATTTGCCAACAAGCCTCGACTCATTATCAATACTCATTAATTCTCTAAACAGAGGCTATTAAAGAACTATTTGGATGTTTTTCGACAAAGCGAACCTGACTCCCACGAGATATTAAACAAAGAAATCTTTCAGTGCAAATCTTGCCTAAAATCAACTCAAAGAGAAACAAATTGCATTTTGGTAAATCACTACTTGTTATCTTTAGAGTCTTGATTCTATTCGTCTGTTTTCTCTGAAAATATTGTGTTGGCTTTCTTTATTGGTGAAATCAATTCCCTTAACTTTGTTCATTAAAGATTTGTTGGTATTCTACACAAAATCAATTACAAATTCTTTCAGACATAGGTTTGAACAAATTTACATCCTTAGTGGGCAATACTTGTCAACCCATTTGGACTTTTATCTTCATTATTTAGTCTCTGATCCGACCATTTTTGATCTTCAACTCATTCGCAGAGGTACGCAAGAAATTCATCACATCTTCTCACTTGAGAGCAATTTGTGTTGTTGGTTTTATATTAGAAACTGTCAAACAAAACTGTCACTAGGACTGCCACCATAAGTTTCTTCACTTTTCAAATGAGTTTGGCTTACTGGATGACTGGCTGACTGGCTCTTTTCGCTCGTGTACCTCATACTGGAAGCACCAATAGAGCTAATGGGTTGAAATTTCAAACATTTACCCTTTACTAAATCATTTTTTTTTTTTTCAAATTCTCCCCATAAAGGTTTTTAGTGGTGCTTTCAATTCACAATGTAAATTTATGCAAAATCGGTCCATTTGTTTGTACCTGGAAGTATTTACGCTTGTTTTTTGAAAAGGCAAACTTTTTTTTAGTGATCAAGGCCAACAAAATGCAAGAGAAGTGATTTAATCATTGATCAACTTTTTCATCATATTTAGAAACCACACCCTTGATTTATTTTTCAATAAAAATCTCTTTCACTTATTTCACTTCTGAATACTAATTACAGATTGAACATTATACAATGACAATTTCAGATCGATATCCATCTAATAACTACATGTTGAGCTTCAGATTTATTGATTCCTGCCTCATATATATAGAATGCTTATAAGCTTTTCTGTATCCTGAGTAAATGAATCATTGTCATCATATTTAGATTATATCTCTGTGCGATTAGTTTTTCAATGTCCAACTCATGACACGTGTTTGAATCGCATGAAACTTATTAGATACACTTTTGAATGAGTCAAATGTTTTTGAGATGAGATATCGAACTAAGAAAAGTTAGTACAATAGAACAATGCTGCTTTGGATATTTTCAAACTGTGCACAGCAGATGGGAACATCTACAGTTTGCAATGTATATCATTGTTGGAAATCTATTTTGCCAGAGAGAGAGAGGCGGGGGCAAAGAGTGAGAGAGAGAGAAAGAAAGAGAAAAGACAGAGAAAGAACGGAAGAAGAAAAGAGAGAGAGGGAGAGGAAGAGATGAAAACAGTAGGAGAGAGGAAAAAGAAAAGAGTGAGATGAAGGAAAAAAGAAAGAGAGAGGGGGAAAAGGAGCAAAATAAAGAGGAATAAAGGAAAGAGAAGAGAAAGAGAGAAAAAAGAGAAAAGATAGAGAGAGAGAGAGGAAGAAAGAAAAGAGAGAGGAAAATAGAGGGAGGGAGGGAGATTGAGAGAGAGAAGAAGGAAAACAGAGTGAGGGAGATGGAGGAGAAAAGAGAGAGAGACGGAGGGGGAAAAAAGCAAATGAAAAAGGAGAGAGGAAGGAGAAGAGAGAGAGGGAGAGGAGGGCATTCGGAGAAGAGAAAGACAGATAAGCTGAGGGCAAAAAATTGACCATCTCACATCTGAACCTAACCCTTTGCTTTGGTCAGATTTGGAGGCAGTTGTACGTACAAATACTGGTATAAAGGTGAGCGATGAAAAAGAAAGCTACAACATGAATCCCAAAAATAATCATCAATTATCATAGTCAGGTGATAACTATATATAGTGAGGGATAACATTTACATTTTATGTGTCTCTTCATACATGGCTGAAACTGACACAAAAAACACACCTACAAAATTCAAATACACCTGCAAAATTCAAACACACCTGCAAAATTTAAACACACCATCATCCACTGATTGGAGGCACCTGCAGTGTCTGAACAAAGTTTTGCTCTTCAAATAAAGTCATCTACAGAACGCTCAAGGCTGACAACATTGGAGAGGCTTCTAACAATAAGACTGAAAATGCAATAATGATAATCTTATTGCAGAGCTTCCCAAACTCTGTATCGCAACACTTTAGTGTGTCTCCGATTATCTATAGGTATGTCGCGAAATTAAGTATAATCATCCTGGCTGTTACACAGTTAAAACCCCACTCCTACTTCCCCTCTAACAAAAGATGATTACTACAACTTTTGAATAGTAATAAAGTAAATGAAAAATTGAAACGAAAACATTTTTTAGAATGAAAGTATCTATTTATCATTATGATTTCTATTTATTTCTATTATGATTTAGAATAATTATTCATGAATTGATAATTATGAAATAATAACAAAATAACCCCTTACATATCTGCAGAACAAATTTTGTAAATATTTAAGATTTGTGAATTTAGCTAAGTCAGTGAAGCAACTGGTCAATTGGTCAAGATTTCAAATCTCAGTATGGAGATTTCAATTTTTTACGCCCCAAAATTTGGTAAGGATTATTCTTATGGTTCTTGTCATTCAGATCATTCTTGTTAAGATGAGAAAACAAAGTGAACTAAAGACTTGAATTGGAGTAAGACAATTTTATATACCTTTCAAATATACTTTTTTGGAGTCAGTTGAACCACTGGGATGACATTGTATATTTGGTTTGACAAACAGAACTGAAGTAATTTGCCATTAAAAAATTTACTCTCCAGAGATATGTAGCAAATACAAAAAATTTGGAAAATTCTGAACTATAGATTTACTATCTATCCTAAATCTTATAATCCATATGGAGTCTCTTACCAACTCCTAACCTCATGTGTCGAACATCTAAGACGGAGAGTCCAAGATTTATTGTTATATTCCTTATTAATCATTTTACTGGATTTAACTTTAAAAAATATGTGTCATGTCCTACTTTTAAAAGAAAAGCGGCTTGTCTATTGTGTATTTCATATGTAACATGTTTGCATTAATTTTGAACTCTTCAATATAAATTTTAAAATGAAAGTATAAAAAGAAATCTGTGAAGTGTGTGTATGCATTGATACTATTGACATTCGAATACAAAACCATTATTCAGAGTTTTAGATGAGTACATTTTGAGAGTTGATTAATAAAAGAGAAAATAAAAGCCCAGGCACACACAAACACAAAATTGAACAGAAGAGGGGAAAAAAAGGAGAAATTGAATTCCAGGAATGGCAGAAGATAAAATAACTTCTGGAAGCCTTACCCTGAAAGCTACTCCGAGGGCTTAGATGTAGCAGATTGGGTTACTGCAAAGTTGATGATTGCTAGGAGAAAAATATTTTTTCAAAAAAGCTTGATCAGTCAGTCAGTAGTACTCACACATAAGATCAACTTCTTTTGGCAGCATGCCTTGGTAGAGGTGATCAGTTAAAAAATTGAAAAAGGAAATGATCAATGAATAAGTTATTTCTCTTTTTGTTGGGAAGTAGTCAAAAAAAAATCTGAATTTTTTAGAAACGGCCGAACATGAAACTAAGGGACCTATTTAGCATGAGCCTACATTGTAAATTTGGTGGGAGAGGATTTTCAAAACAAAAAAAAAAGTTTTCTCCAGATATAATAAATAGTGAATGATTGAATTCTTATACTCCTAACCACATTGATGTAGTCTGTATGCATGATACATACATTCGTAGCTAGCCAGCCAGACCAACTTGAAAACTGAAGAAATATTTTTTGACAGTTTGGGTGACAGTTTTGATTGATGGTTTCTAAAATGTTTTTTTCTAGACAAAATGAGTAAAAGTTTAAATTTTTCAGCCCTCAAGCTCCATTGGTTTGGCCTGTACATGTGACACATATACACATAGCCCGCCGGCCAAGCAGAATCACTTGAAGCCTGAAGAATGTTATGTTGAATATGCTGGCTGTTCTAGTTAATGGTTTCTTATAAAAAAATCATATTCCAGGAATGGCAAAAGAAAAAAAAAATTTCTGGAAGCCGTACGCTATGAGCTATTCCGGGGGGTTAGACATGGCAGATTGAATTGTTAGATGTCACATGATCTCTTGGTTGAAAGTCAGGGTGAAAATATTGGAAAAATCTGAATGAAGAATGAGATTCAAAAATAGAGGTGAGTGATGAGGGTGGCCTTTAGGCAAATGGAGGGGGCAAACTGATTCCACAATTTGATATTTCTCTCTACTCAATCAGAAAAAAGGACAATCAGCGCTGGACAAAGCTAATGCAGGGACTGCAGCATATGTTGTTTAGGTGCCCTAGAGTAGGAGAATAGAAGGAAAAAAAAACATTCCAAGGGAAATTATGAATTAACGCCAGTCACATATGCTACTTTTTACCACGTATATTATGATAAGATAGTGATAAAATTTTTAAAAAGTTACTTTGATATAAATACTTCCAGTTTGAATCATAAATTTCTAATTTGAAAAAGAAAAAAAAAGGGTTTTGCATGTCACTTGATAAAGTGATCAATTAAAGAGTTGGAAAAAGGGATAATGTATCAATAACTTCCTTTTTTGGGCTGTGATCACTGAAAAGAATAAATTTTCAGAAAGCATTCATGATTACTGCAAGATAAAAAAATAATAAAGGGACCGATTCAGCATAAACTTTCATGGTAAAATGAATCCTAATTAAAACTTATGGGGGAGATTTAAAAAAAAACTTGAAAAAACATTTTCCCCACTCATTTAGGCAGATGTGTGCTAAATTTCAAGCTTTGACTATCAACGATTAGGGCTGGGCAAAGTCCAGATAGATCGATATATACATATAAATGTCTGAATACATGAATAACCTAAACCCAGCAACAGTGATAAAACTAGTCTGTTGTAGGTAACACTGAATAATAGCAAAACCCATACATTTTTGACTTGCAAAGTATCATATATATTCCTAATATAGATCTACCATAAATATAAGATGAGGTCAAGGTAGAGTAGAGAAGCCAAGTAAATCGGACAACTGAAACATAAGTCAAGCCCAAAACCATAATCAAGGTATTAGAGGATTTCACCTCTGTAAGAAAAAATGAAGCAAGCAAACTTGCAAGTTGGCTTTATACTTTTTATTGAACACCACCAAATATAAATAGATGTTGGACTTGTAGATGTAATCTTTATTCATTCAAAATATAAAGCTATCAAAGAAAAATGACCAACCGATATAAAAGCAGTTCACTCAAATCCATGTAAGTCTTTTCCATCAGATTTGGCCAACTGCTGAGCTTGTTCATGTGTCATGACGTTGTCATGAGGCTCATCTTGTTATTGCAAGTCCTCTGTTTCTGACGCTTGGTCAGTGGGTTCTTGCCATTAGATATTCCATTTTTATTTCATACACCGCATCACTGATGCCCCATTTTTCAAAGCTGTGCTGGAAAAGTGGTTCATGTAAGTTTGAATTTACAGATCAGCAAATCAAATGCCAAAGCAATTTTTAGTTTTTTGAACCCCTCTAAATAGGTTTTTATTGGGCGGGGAGGTTCAATTTTGGTTCAGCTAAATTGATTGTTTTGCTTGTGTCTGCTTGCTTTTAGAAAATTCAGATTTTTCCTGATCACTGCCCAACAAAATATGAGAGAAATTACTTATTCTTTGATCACCCTTTTTTCTAATTTTGTAATTGATCACTCTTCATCATGCATTGTGCCAAAAGAGGTTGGTCAAGTGATGATTTCTATTTAGAGACTAATCAGACCTGTCTACAATAACTTCAAAGCAAGGTCAAATGTGATTTTGTCAAACTCCAGTCCAAGATATTTTCCCCCCGTAACAAAAACAATCCTCACCAAATTTAGGGGGAGTAAACTCTCCACTGTTGGTTTAACCCGTCATTTCAGATATATAAAATCAAACATTTCCCTCCTTTGAAATCACAACCCTAGTTAAATTTTCATCCCTCTAGCTCCATTGGTGCTGCCTGTACACATTACACATACATACATTCACATGTATACATACATAGCCAACCAGCCAGCCAGCCAGGCAGAACCACGTAAAAACTGGAGAAACCGATATTGACAGTTCTGGTTGACGGTGTCTAATTTTACTCCATGAAGAATTACCTGAAGGAGTAGACAAGTTAATATTCTGATTAAAGATCCTAATTAGTAATAGAAGGGAATGCCTATATATGTAGACTGTATGATGATATAGACGTAGAAGCACACCAAAAATCTTATGGAATGAAATAAAAAAAAGGATGTAGGGTAGGAGGTCGTACAAGAGGGATAAGTGTTATATGATTCCTTTCTGATGATATTGTCATGACTTTTCACTTTTATCAAGATTATTAAGAGTAAGGGCCACCCCAGCATTTTTTTCTTTTCTATGAAATACTTTTGGATTATTCTTTTATGAAAATCCTTTAATGGAAGCTAAATTGAAACTTTTTTTATACTTTTCTTAGGTGCTAAGGAAAATTCACAATAAGGATAATTAACCTGAGAAAGAAAAATGCTTACCTTTCTCTTATTATTTCTATCATTATTAGTATTATTTTTACTATTATTACTGTTATTATCATCATTATTATCATCATCATTACTACTATCATCATTATTATCATTTTTATTATCACTATCATTATCATTATAATTATCATTATCATCATCATCATTATTATTGTCATCATCATCATCATCATCATCATCATCATTTTTTTTGTTATTTTTATCATCATTATCCGCATTTTCACACCTGTAACCCGGTAGTCACCACTGAAAACTGAGTGACTGCCAGTCTCCTCTAGTCTCCAGCCCTCCTCTCCACGCTTTCACTGTCCACAGAAGTACTGTAGTTTCCTGGTGGTTATCACTGAAAGCTGAGTGACAGTAAGTCTCCTCAGGTCTCCAGCCCTCCTCTCATCTCATCTCTCCCTCACTTATCACAGCAGTGCTCTGGTTTGTACCTCCAACAATGTTTTTTATTCCCTTCTTCCCCCCCCTCTGTTTGACCACTGCTAACAGCTGGGGTCGTAGATCTCATATTTCTAGCATTCCCCTCAGTACTCATGCAGTCCCTCGCGGTACTGTGGTCTGCACCGTCTTAATTCTTCATTTTACCCCTAAATCCTCAAATCTCATCTTCAGGGTCTTTTGTATGGTCCCGAGTGTATCCTATATTACTGGTGCCACCCTCACTTTCATGTTCCACACCTTCTTCACTTCTCATGCCAGGTACTTGTATTTTTCTAGTTTTTCACTCTCTTTCCTATTTGCTCTGGTCTGCAGGCACAACCACGGCTATCATTTGGTAAGTTCTCCTTTTCCTATCCATGATTACAAGGTCAGGTGTTCTCGTTTGGATGGGGTGGTCTGTTTGGATGTCAAAGTCCCTGAGTAATTTATGGTTTCTATTCTCCAGGGCTGTCTCTGGTTTGCACTGGTACCACTTATCCGTATGATTAAATCCCATTTGTTTACTCAGTTTCCAGTGTATCACTGTTGCTACTCTACCATGTGTTTGTTCATACTCCCTCTGGGCTAGTTGACTACATTCACTAGTTATGTGGTTTACGGTCTCATTTCTTTCACCACACAGGCGGCACTTGCTGTTTGACTTTCTGTGTTATCTTGTATTTGTCCCAAAGTCTGTTCATACATGGTGCATTTCTCAGTAGTACTTCATCTCTCTGAAGCTGTGAGATCTGTCTTTCTAATCTTCTTTCCCAGTTGGGTTTTTCCCCCCCTATTATTATTAAGTGAAACGTTGTGTTATCATTTTTGCTCCAGCGTAGATTAGGTTGTTGAGCTCCAAAAGGCTGTTGGTTTCAATATGCTGTAAGAGGCAGTTGACATGTTCAATCGCTTCTCTGAGCTTCTTTCTGTCCTTGTCTCCAAGAGTTGGAAGTGACGTTTTTTCTTTTTTCAAAGTTAGTATCTGAGTTATCTCTTCCTCTGTTAGTACCATCCAAATATTTGCATGAAAAGCATTAGTTTTGCATAAGAGAACTTAATCTTGACAGGTGGGGGAGAAGTGTAAATTTAATTGAAAATTTAATTACACTTACCCTCATAGAGTGCTTACAGGTCCGAAGTAAAACTAGAAATGGTGTTTTGAAAATATTATTACAATATCTCAACCATCAAATTTGGATAATTTCAGACTATCGCATCTAATACTATAACAATCAAAATGGCAGAACATTGATTGGATAAGAAAAGATGGCTAATCTGAATGATGCTTGGTGGTTGAGCTTTTACAAAGGTCAGCAACCTTTTTGTCTCTGCAGGGCAGGGTCGCCAATAAATGAGTGGACTGTGGGCTAGATAAAAGCCATAAAAAAGCTGGGAATAAGGGAATTATCAAGGAATAACACACGCTAGAAAATCATTTATGCAAAACTAAGGATGCCAATTAGTAATTGAAGAACCAAATATAGTTGCAAATCAAGGTATCTTTTGAAGATATTGAAATGATACAAAGAATCTTAAAAACACAGAAAGTACAAGGACTCAGGACAATTGAAATCACTTTGTAGGCTAGATCTGACCTGCAGATTGTATGTTGCCTACCTGTGTCTCACAGCCTGATCAGTAAGGTGCTATCTCACAGAGGTGCCTCTCATGAATTAGGGATGAGAGTTCAAATCCCTTGAAGTATTGTGAAAACACAAAACTGATCATATTCAATAAGCACTCAGAGAGCACATATGAGATGCTACCCAAAAGTTCCAGTAATTTAAACAGAGGGAGCAAACTGTATGCAGGTCAGCCTTCTGCCATTATGTGGAGCAAGCCATACCCTTGGTACGTCAGTATACCAACAGTTATGTGCATGAGTAGACATATTGCTGAGCTATGCTTATATTTGTATCATCTTATTAAGGTATTTTGTCATTTTTTGCAATGGCTGATCTCACTGAGCAAAGATTGTTTACCAAGTTCATCTTCAAGATCTGCAATTATAAAGTCTTCAAATGGTACAAAAATGTGAAGTGTTGCAGATGATTATTACTGAAAAATATCTTCAATCATTGAAACTCATGAAAATGCATTTTTTATTAATCTAAAAGAACCCAACGTGACACAAGTGTCACATCAATTTTAAATGTTCTGGAAGGTCCCTTTTACAGATCTTTGAAATTTTGACTCATGGAGTGCACTAACTGATGATTTCTGAAAATCCAGGTGCAGTCACATGACTATTGGTCAATTGCACTACCTGAGGTGTTTTTCTCCCTCATAATTTTCCTCCAAGGGGAAATTGGTCTGGGTTCTAATGATTAATGCAAATTTTGTATTGTATATATCATAAATAAATTTGTGCCAAAAGATTTCTTCAGTTTCTTAGTTGGTCTGGCTATCTGCTTGTCGGGCTATCTATGTATTTATCATGCGTACAGGCTACACCAATGGAGTTAAGGAGCAGGAACCTTGCACTTTTATTCCTTATCATTTCTAGAAAGACACAGCTAGTTTGTTTTTTCACACACGCACCATTCAGGAGGTTTTTTGTCCAAAATAAGGGCAAGAGAAGTAACTTATTCATTGATCAGCCCTTTTTCCAAATTTTTAATTGATCACTCCCAACAAGGCATGCTGGTCATGTGACGGTTCCAATTGAGTGACTAACCAGATCTGTTAATAGTAGTCTTCAATGTCCATAAATAGATGTTTCCCAAAATATAAAAGTTTGTAGAATTAAGAGATCAAAAGAATTTATCGTTTCTGGCTAATGTAGCTCGAGGGGAAAAGAAGGAAATTTTGAAAGAAATCTTCGAGGAAAAAATGGACTGATTATGAAATTTTTTCATTCAATTAGTTGTCATGAGAAGAAAGAATTTTTGCTCTTTTTCTTTTTGAAAGATTAAAGGAAACAATGCATTTGATGTGAAAATGTTCAAAAATCTGTTTAACTGACTTCCTGTCGACATTTATTACATGGAAGAAAAATTTGCTTTTAAAACTTGAATATACAAAACTATTTGATGTTGTCAAAGCTGAGGTGAACAACCATGGCCAACAAAGGTGGTGAAGGGTTCTATCCCCTTCTAAATGTGCACGTGTTTGTGTGTGTATGTTTATGTGTTTCAGCACTCCTGACCATACCGTTTTGGCTGCAGACTTGAAATCTGCATCATTACTCCATCAAACAACTTCTGAAAAATTTTGTTGTTTTAATTTTGGGAAAAGAGGCTTTGTTGATCTCTTCTCATGGGATTCTCCAGAATTCTACATGTTTTTCTTACAATATTTGAGATGCTTTCTAGTGGAAAACACTAGTAATATCATAAAGAGAATATATTCTGACCATATTTAATCTTAGATGAAATTTTTTAACATGACTTCAAAGTTTGACGCCACAGTTGTTCAATTACTTACTGTGACGGCAATTATCTATATTGTTCTTGAAGAAAAATTGATAGTTTATTAGCAAGATCCCTTGATGATGCCTCACATCATATCTGAGGTGTTTGATCGGATGGATCTGAATGGCAAAATGTATTAATGAAGATATACCATATGGATACCATTTGAAAACCAAACGATTACCGCTTGAGTACCATAAGAAAATATGCAAGTAAAAAAGACACACATTTGGGTTTGTATTTTGCCTCTTCTGAAGTTGTTTACTTAGAACGTTTTTTGGGTTTTTTATGTTGTGTATTTGTAGTATTTATTCTTGAATTTGTTTACAGTTTTCGTTATTATTATAGTTTGGCCTGTATTAATCAGTTTCTGTTGTTTATTATTCTTTGACAGAAGAAATTTATTTTAGTGTTTTTTGGAGGCTTCTTTTTTTTTTGCAGTGCACTGTTTTGGTTTATTATTAAGAACTTATTTTTACAAAGATGTTATCAATAACTTTTATTTATTGTGAATGTTTGTATTGCATCTATCCATAGTCTTTCTTCAAGTTAGTTTTTGAAGTCTGTCTTTGTATGATAAGTCTTTTAGTTCTGAGACTATTTCCTTTGCCCTTCTTTGTATGATTTCTAGTTCTTTGGTATCTTTCTTGAGATGTGGATTCTACGCTTGAATGCATAATTCAAGTGCGGTCTGAAGTACGCAGTGTATAGTATCTTGGAGGTTTTTGTGTCTAGGTAGTCAGATCTGGGTCTCATTGGAAATTACATGAGTGGTTCACTATAAACCAGGAAATCAATTCTTTCTTTTTTCACTTCCACTCTATAACTTTCTATACATAATTTTCTTCTCCAGCCTAAGTTTCATTACCTAAATCTTGTCTTTGTTCTGATTTAACGCTGACTGTCAATTGTATTCCTGTAGGCATTAACTCTAATTTTGTGGTCCTGTAACTCTAGTTAGTCAGGTAACTCAAATTCTTTCAACAAACAAAGAAGTAAAAAAGTTGATTTTTAGAGTCACAGTGAGCCATGATTCATTATCAAGCAAAGAATCTGTCTAGGATGGCAAGCTTTTGGTTGAGCAGGCTCAACCTATTAGAACAACAAAATCCCATCAGACCAAAAAAGATGGGTATACAACCAATGCATTCTCCTGATAGGAAAGACAGGTGTCAGAGATATCATAGAATCCATTTGAAAACCCAAATGGCAATGGGCTGGTCATGTTGCAAGAATAGCAGATAATCAATGGAAATCATGATTCGCAACCTGGATCATCAGAGATCATATGCAGAACCATGATGAAACTAAACACATTCAGAAAGTGTTGGCTTGGTGATGTTGTGGTGAATCCTAGGGTGGTCAATGTCGAACGATGGACACTAAAAGACTGATGATGTGAATGACTGGTTATAATTATCATATGAGCTGCTTTTTTGGTTATTTCTGCTGTGTGATCTTGTATTTGAAAATTGGAATATACAATTATACCTAGGTTTGTTTCATTTTCTGTCTTCTTTAATTTCTCCTTATCAATGAAATGATTTTTTTATTGTTTTTCTTCCCTATGTGCATTGATTTGCATTTGTCAATGGTAGATAGAATTATATACAATCGGCAGAATTTAATGCAGAGTTGCCACAGCAGTAAAACGAGATCTTTGCTGAAGTTAAGGTCTGTCAGGCACCATGAGTTTACCTGGTAGAAAATGTTTGGCACTGAATTCCTTAATAAAAGAAAATATAAACAAATCAGCCCAAATGGGCAACTCTCATTGTGAATTAAACAAGTTGCTCCGTATGGTTAAATTAAAATAGATTCCCAAACAAGTAGCTTATTTCATTTTATTCCACTGAACATTTTATAAGATGTTCAATTACCAATTTAACAAGTCTGGTTAGTCACTCTATAAAAACTGTAATGCAACCAAAGTCTTATTGTGGGTGATCAAGTAAAATTAGAAAAAGGGGTGATCAGTGAATAAGTTACTTCTCTCGCTTTTTTAGGGCAGTGATAACTAAGAATGCCTGCATTTTCTGAAAACAAGCATAAGTAGTACAGGACACAAAGTAAGGGATAAATTTAGCATAAACTTATTTCGCAAATTGAACCTAGCACTAAAAACCTAATTGGGGGTTGAATTTTCCAGAGACAAACCATTTTTTCTTGGCATGATAAGGAGTAAATGCTTGAATTTTCAGCCCTCTAGCTCCACATGATACATTCATACATACCTAAACAGCCATCCAGCCAGACCAAATTGAAAACTAAAGAAACCTATGTTGGCAGTTTATGTGACAGTTTTGGTTGACAGTTTCTAATTAGCAAATTCCGGACCTCCTTCATATTTTATGCTTTTTTGTTCTGTTCATCATTTTCTCTCATTTTTAGCTTCCTTTCTTTCTTTGTTTCATTGACTTTCCTTCTTTTTTCTCTTTCATTACTTACCTCCACGAACAAAGCGGTATAAAGCTCATGTTCTCACCCATATTTGTTTTTCTGCTTGCCTTCACAATATCTTCAAAAAGTTCTTGATGAATTTCAATGATAGTTTTCCGGAAGGATACCTCATAAACCAAGAAACAATTTATCAAAGTTAAGGACTGATCCCCAAATTCATTTTTCATTTTTATGTTGTGCAATACAGCAATATTTCAGGATTTTGGATATTATAACACAATAATATCATTCTTATAATTGATTATGATTAACATCATTATGGCTGATTTCCAAACTATTAATGATATTTCTCTGATGAATAATTATTATAAGCTTTCATCTTAACATGGTGTTGGATCTGTAAGCTGATTGTTCAGTTTTTAATGATAATGATGCTGACGGAGAAAGGGAAATGGTAATGGAAGATTGTGCTATGCCAATTTTCAAAGGTAGTCCCTATATAACAAGAAAAACACCATACATCTGAATATACATATATATATGTATATATATATATATATATATATATATACACACACATATATATATATATCTTTTTTAAATACACACACACACACATATATATACATATATATATATATACATATATATATATATATATACATATATATATATATACATATATATATATAAATATATATATATATATACACACATATATATGTAAATATATATACATGTATATATATATATATATATATATATATATATATATATATATATATATATATATATACATACATATATATATATATACACACACAAAGCACATGTATGTCATAAGCTATATATTAAAAGCAGAGATGAAAGAAAGAAGTGTTCGATTAACACTGCTGGGGTGCCATGTTAATATTTTCAAAGTGGGGAGTCCCTGCATGACAAGAAAAACAGCATACTGAATATATTTATATATATATATATATATATATATATATATATATATATATATATATATATATATATATATATATATATATATATATATATATATATATATATATATATATATATATATATATATATATATATATATATATATATATATATATATATATATATATATATATATATAAATAAATACAAAGTATATGTATGACATAAGCTATATATTAAAAGCACAGATGAAAGGGAGAATGTGTTTGATCAACACTGCTGGGGTGCCAATGTAAAATGTGTTAATGTAATTGTTTTGATTTTAAAATCACCTGAATAGTAAAATGGTAAACAACTGATGATCCCAAAAAGATAAGATTCACACATTGTGCTATTTTAAAAATACTGAAGAAGATTACATAAGTAACATTGATAGATAGTGGGAAATAAGTGCCTGAAGCCACACAAAAAAAACTTTTGAAAAAGTTTTTTAATGTATTCAGTGTTCAAAGCTGTAACGTTTTCTAAGCAATATATATATACATATATATGTGTATATATATGAAATGACAATTTCAAGGATACATATACTTGTAATTCTCATTTGATATATAAATAACTCTATATACCGTATTTATACTGAGCACTGAGATTGAACATCTACAGTGAATAAAATCTGTTTTCTATCTGTATCTTTACAAATTGAGAATATATATTATGAAATACATACACATATATATATATATATATATATATATATGTATGTATGTATGTATGTATGTATATATTCATTTAACTGCCCTTAACAACGTCTTAACAACAAGTCTCTTACATACATATATATATATATATATATATATATATATATATATATATATATATATATATATATATAATATATAAGAGAAGAATGATGAAATATACTACAATCATATGTATGTGTACAAAGGTATTAAGTGTATCTTAATTCAAAATGTGCTCAATACCATTAGCAGAGCAGTTATGAAATGAGTAAAGATTTTTTCCTTGGCTCATTGTATATTGTACATTCTGTTTCACTTAAAAAAAGATTTTCAATGAAGGTTCATTTGAATATCTCTTTAAAGTGGAAGTACAATCTGTAATGAGCCATTGAAAAAATCTTTACTCATTCTATATACATATCTATGTACATATATATTTTTTTGAGAAATGGATATATGATCTGACAGAATGATTATATAGTGCATTATATAATTTTTAAACTCTCTTTGAAATGATCACCTCTTATTATACGGTGAACGTATCATTTGGACTAGACTGTTTATTCTATTCAGTTTGTCTCAGCCAAATGATACAATCAACTTTTAAAACCAGATCATTTCAAACATGAGTTTCAGTATGATATTGCTCAATCTTTGTTCATATATATATTTATCATTTATATATAAATATATATATAGGTGCAGCTTTTTGACCAAAAACTGTTTGCAGTATTGATCATGGCTCATTGAGTATCTTTTTCAAATATGAATATTCACCAGTAATATATATTATATACACTGTATTACAAGATGAATGGGGTACAAGGGTAGTTGGAGGACCACCAGACACTGCAATTCATCCAAGCTCCATAACTGTTCATATCAAGTTTTGGTAGATGATCGATCACCTAAGCATAAAACCAGAATGTTGAATGCTGTCTAATACTTGTATCATCTTGATTTTTTCAATTAAATGTCCATCTCATATATCGGCATATACGATAATTGGAGAAATAAATAAGCTAATAAAATGAAATGGCTCTCAGGAATGGCAAAGAAGAGAGGAAGGAAAAACAGTGATTACAAAAGCATGGCTATTGGCCAAATAGATGATTGTTTTCAGGTTCTGACGTTTTGCTGATTGAA
Organism: Thysanoteuthis rhombus; assembly: GCA_963457665.1. NCBI lineage: Eukaryota > Metazoa > Mollusca > Cephalopoda > Oegopsida > Thysanoteuthidae > Thysanoteuthis > Thysanoteuthis major. The sequence goes on along the minus strand of OY735228.1, from coordinate 46,067,816 downwards.
GAAGATGATCCTGATGCCTCAAAGATGTATTTGGTGCCAGTCTGTAAATTGTGTATTTAAGGAAAACATACGAAGACACTTTTTACTTCCGGAATTTTTAGATTGTTTCTTACTGGTGTGAAAAGGCGAGAATTTTTTTTCAATCTTTTGCACCTCTCCTTTCTTGAAACAATCTTTTTTTAGCATAAGTTATTCATTAAAAAAAACAGTGATTGTTTCCCCATGATTAAAAGATAGGTGACTTTGCTATCCCTTTGGAGTAAAAAAAATATTTCTATATCAAGTAATTTGATATACGCTTGCAAAATATATTGTGAAAAATGTGATCTAGTATTTTTATTGTTATCTCCAGGCCACGATTCTCTTTGAACTTCCTTTGAATACTTTTGCATGATAAAGCCTTGGAACTGTCTTTGCATGATGTCAAGCCACTGGTGTATTTGGAGTGTTTCAAGATAAAGGGTGGAATTGTCTTCCTGTGGTGCCGAGACATGTGTTTGTGGTCAATGCCAGTATCTGGAAAATGAGAGATAAAAGGTACATTTATGTTTTGATGCCAAAGAGCTCAATAGAGAGGGACATTGCGATAAGCTTTGTTCACGAGCTAAAAGTATCAGCAGCAGCAGGAGCCTTTTATCATCCCTTGTTAGACGTAAACCTTCAACTATATTCACCAAACCTCTCAATTGTAGGTGTATTATCTGAACTTGTTTAAACTGTCTCACCATTTTATTTTTTGTGGGCCACAATTTTGCATATGATTCAAGGGCATCCACCTTGTAAGCTCATACTGTTGTCTCATATTCTTGCAACATGGCCTGCCCATTGCCATTGAGATTTCCATGTTCCTGTTCTGTTGTTGCCCAAAGTAATGTTAAGTATGATCCTTTCTTATGCATGTTGCATGGTTCCTAGTTTGAAGGTCAATCTTCTGGTTTGGTTCCATGTTTCAGCTCCATAGATGTCAATCGGTCACAAATGCACACATGAAAACTCTGACTAACCTGGCTCTCTATCCAGCGATGCTTTATGCAACCCAGTAACAATACCCTCAGAGTCTCCCTAGAGGTAGGGAGAATTAGAGACTGAATAGAACAAACATAGTGCAATGACCTGGATACAACTGATACAAAAACTCTGACCGGAGAGAATTTCACAATGAGGTGTTGTTGGGGTAAAGTTTGCAAAAATACCAGAGAACTCAAAATGCATCAGAGTAGGTTTAGTTGTGGAGCTGTGGTGTCCCCAGGGCAGCACCCAGACTCTATGTCTGGTGAGACAAAGGAGAACTCCAGCCAGGATGCATCCTATGGAGCTGATGATCTCTCCATGTTTGGGTTGCTTCAATGTCAAAGAACAGACCAAGGTCTCCTTGACTTGCTTTTATCCAGTTGGTAAGGAAAGAGAGGATCAAGTGGCCCAGATCATCTGACCACATGGGCTTTATTTCAATGATGACCTAGATGTCATCTCAGAAGCTGCTTCAGCAGGTCCTGTACATAGGAAGATTGACCCTTCAACAGCAATGATGGAAAATATAGCCAAGGGATGATTTGACCCAATGAAACAAAGAGGTCGGCCTAAGTTTCCGCAACAACTGAACAGGGAGGGGGCAAGATCTTACACTCAACAAACTGTTTGAAACCAGTTTGTCTTCCAAAAATAAGACAACAAAGACTTGACCAGCAATTTGCAAGGTAAGCTGTGCAAACTCCACCAGAGCAAAACATCTACACCACCAAAGAAAAAAGAAAGAAAACGCCTATTGTTCCACGGGGTTCCTTGGCAAACAAAAATTGAGTATGCTATCCAGCTCAAAGGATGAGGTTGAGGAGTTTCCGAGAGAAGCACACAATGATCCCCATGGGGGCCAGCATCTGGTTGCTTACAAAAATATTTACCAACTTGAAAAATTGTATGAGGTTGTATGTGAAGGAAGTTCAGGATGGCACCTGAAAGCCAAATCATCATCTGCCCCAGGCTCAAGAGGTTTACCCTATAAGTAATAAAAAAGATGCCAAAAACTTTCCAGCAAAATGCATCAAGCCTATGCTCATGATGATAAAAAATTTTTGAGATATAACACACACGTTATTCAAATTTTCACTTCCACATTGTCAAATTACCACCAGCATTTTGTTCAGATTATCTCACATCCACACAACAAACATAACCCTTCAAGCAAATGCTGGTACGTATTGATTGCCTGAAGTTTTCTGTACTTGAAAAGATTAAGAAAAACAATCCATAAATGAATGGTCTGGAGTGGAATACAAAGAAAACTCCTGAGGGTGAGGCCAAGCAAAATTGAAGCAAAAGTTATTTAGGACTTTCATTTATCTTCATAAAGATATTTCTTCAATACTGTGCCCACTACCTCGTCATCTTGACAGAATGAGCCTGGATATTGTAATTACAAGAGGGAGAGAGAGAGACGACTTGACAAACCATTAATATGAAATATGGATGCCTCAGAGTATAACGGAAGAAATTAAAAAACAAGTACACGGCTGTTATATTGAACAGCAAATTGTTAATAATACGTGAATGATATTGTTTTTCATCTAATGAGAATCATAACGTATCACCCAAAGACAAATAGACAAAACCAATAAGAATGCCTGTACCTCAAATCATTGTAGCCCGCACATGAACCAAGACTAATTATCTAAAAAATGGGCTAAAATAATCTACAATAAGAGATCTTTCACCTGAATTTATCATTAGAATAGATCTTCTATCTAAAATTATCTAAAAGAGATAGATCTTCTATCTAAAATTATCTTTAAAAAATAGATTTTTCATCTAAAATTATCCTAAAGGGTAGATCATTCAACTAAAAATTATTTTTGGAAGATAGATCTTCTATTCATGACTATCTTAAATATATCTTTAACTAAAATTATCTCAAAAATAGATCTTTTATCTAAAATAATCTTCAAAAGATAAATCTTTTATCCAAAATTATCTTTAATAAAAAATGGTCATAGAAACCTCTGAAAGTGTTTTTTTTTTAATAAATAAAAGAATTTTTAGGTGGTTGGTCAGGCAGTTTGGGGGAGGGCTAAAATGATTGATTATGATTTTAGAATGTTCGGCTTATATTGTTAATGGCTGCCCAACAAAGCCATCACTTTTGGTTATTGAATCCCTGTAGCTCTACAAATGGCCTGACCAACCAGCCAAATTGGCTCCAGATTGTTCTCTCTTCGAGTCAGTGTCTCTGTGTCTATGTGTGCATGTCTGTGTGTCTCCGGGGCCCTGGTCACATTTTGGGGCCATAACCTGGAGAATGTATATAAGCATACCACTAGGCACAATCTAATGACTTTTTCTCTTTTGTTTTTTTTTTAAGGAAGTACTTTTGGAGGTATCTATAGTCATTTTGGACAAACAATGTCCAAATCTCTTGCTAGAGTTTTTGTTTTAGATAATTTTAGATGATTTTTAGATGATTTTTTAGATGATAACTTCTGATACACAACGGGGCTATGGCTATTCATTTATGCAAGGTACAGATACTTATTATATGCTTTCAGGGGAAAATCCAGCTTTTTGAGCAGTATTAAATTATTTTTCTCTTCATTGCATCCGTCTAATTAGACAATGAATCATACTTATAACATCTTTTTGTGAATTGCGTTAACAGTTTGATATATACCTAGAAATCAATTTTCTTTCTTCTTCTGTCCTTAACTTTCTTCACATAATTTTTTCCTTCAGCTTAGCTTTCATTACCTAAATTCCGTCTTCTAAGTTTCCATTCTGTTTTTATGCCACATTGATTTACTCTTACTGACAAAAACATTTTTTTTCTCTCCGCTATCTACCTTTCTTTACATAATTCTCTCCCCAGGCTCTGCTTTCATTCCTACCTGAATTCCCTTGGCAAGTACTGATTTTATACCTGTTTGATGCCCAAATTTGGGAGGACATTTGCTCTCACTGACCCCTGGCTCTTACACCTATGCCCAGTCGGGATGGTGGTCACAGGGTCGGCTAGTAGTGCAGGTATACCCCAGCTTCAGAAACTAATTTGTTCCTAATGATCGTTTGTAAAGCAGGAGATCGTAAAATGAGGTGTAATTATTCATTGGACACAATGCATTAAATAGGGTTATGTTTTATTGGAGAGAAAAAATATATACGAAATCTTTAAACTATCATATAAATAAAGAATAATGAAACAATGTTCAAGCAATTATTTTAATGAGAAAAAAGAAATAAAGTACATTTAAAACATTAGAATTAGGAAAAAATGCATAAAAAAACTATGTAAAAAAAGACAATGTGTTAATCACCCTACATCAATCATTCAGTAATGATGACACACTCTCTTCTTCCTCTGTTGAGGTGACAATACTTCACACCATCACAAAGGCAAGGTATAACTTGAAAAATCATCCTCTATCGACAAACACTTACATGGAAACTTGTAACAGTGCTATTCACTTGTGAACAACTTTCCACTGCATTGGAATTAAATAAAAAAGAGATTTTTTTTTTATCATGTCCATTAATTTGAAAGATTTATTTCAACAGGTCTTGAAATCTAGGAGTTCATCAAGTGAGAGTTTGTAGAATGAGGTAAAACAGGAAAATATTTTGATTTGTACACTGATAATAATTATCTGAGGAGAAGACCTCATGGATAGAAGTAAACAGATGTTAGCTCAGCTCTGTATTTTCAGCTTCACACAGAATACGAGCAAAAATGGTTGATTAGAGTTGACACTCTTTTATTTGGCCCTTGAGTTTGACTGATTAGATTTTGTAGAGTTTTCTAGTGGTTTCTCACCTGGCGGACAGGTAATTCAATCTATTATCACAACAGGAATAACAGGGAAAAACACTACTAAATAAATATTGTTGTGACCGATTATAAGTGTCCAGACTTGGAACTGTCTAGACTTATTATTTCCCCGCTACTTAAAGGTAGAGATTTGGAAGAAGAAACAGGAAAGAGGGGGAGAAGAAGAAAGTGGAGAGAGGACAGGAAGAATATGTAGTAGTAGGAGGAGGAGAAGAATATGTAGGAAGAGGAGGAGGAGGAGAAGAAAGAGAAAAAGAAGAAAATGGGAGGAGGAGGAGGAGGAGAAGAGAAAAGAAGAAAGTGGAAAAAATGAAATATCTAGTAGAAGAAGAAAAAGAAAAGAAATAGAAAGTGTGAGAAGGAGGAGGAGAAAAATATGTAGGAAGAGGAGAAGAAAAAGGAAAAGGAAGAGAAGGAGAAGAAAGAGAAGTAGGAGGAGAAGAAGAAGGAGTGGGAGGAGGATGGAGAAGAGGAGATATAATAGAGGAAAGAAACAGAAAGAAAGTGGCAAAGGAAAATTAAAAGAGGGAGAAGAAAAAAGGCAATGAAAAAGAGGAGAAAAGTAAGAGAATGAGTTGAAAAGAAAAAAGAAGGTTGAAAAGTATTTTCTGTGTTTTCGAGGACACAGAACTGAAGAAAGTAGACCTCTACATCTACCTAGGACAACAATGAGACCCTCAAAAGAAGAAGAAATCAAGCGAAGAATCACCCTAGGTAAGCAAGCTTTTGGTAGAGCAAGCACAACCTTCAAAAATAAGAAGATCCCATTAATCCTGCGTCTTCATTTTCACCGAAGTAATCTGCACTCACATACACATGCATACACATATTTCCTGAAACCCATTTCATCATCATCATCATCATCATCATCATCATCATTGTCAGTTTCTCAATGTCCGTTGTGGGACAAAGATTTTCCCAAGGATCCGCCACACTTCTCCATCATGTACTCTCTGAATTTGTCTAACTCATCTCTCCATCTAGTACTCTGCTGGACTTGGTTGTGCTTTTGATCTCTGAGGGTTCATGTCGTGTGTAATGATATCCATCAGTTGTCTGCCATTCTTGCAACGTGGCTGGCCCATTGCCATTTGAATATTTTAATGAATTCTATGATGTCTCAGACTCCTGTCTACTCCCGGATGTATTGTGCTGTCTTGTGGTCTCTCCATGTGGGGTTGAGCATGATTCTGTCTCTTGGTTAGGTTCTATGTTTCAGCTTCATAAGTGATCATCAGGAAGACGCATTGGCTGTATAACTTTCTTCTTTAATGAAGTTCGAATATCAAATATCAATGAAAGAATTTCTTGGCATAGTCATATTCACACTAAAAACTAAAGCTATGGTTTCTACAACAGATGCATTGAATGACAAGCTTCTACATTGTAATGAACACGGGAACTGAATTTCTCTTCATGTCCTTCTCTTTCAGGTTTAATGATGATATTTTTTATTCATTTATTTTATTGACTCCACAACACGCATGATAGTGAGGTCCAGTGGATATTTAGGAAAGTCGAGCCCTTATCTTTTGGATTCAATGATGATACATATTTTTTCATGGGCTCCGTGACGCTCATGATAGAGAGGTCTGGTGAATCTTGAGAAAGGTCTATGTCCAACGATGGATACTGAAAGGTTGATGATGATGATGATGATGATGATGATGATGATGATGATGATGATGATGATGATGTTAGAATGATGTGCACTCATGCCTGTTAAGAATGATGTTGTAAAAGAGATGAGCGCATAGCATTCAGCACCCTTGAACCTGATGAGGGAATCCCCCACATGTGGAAGACAAATTTGGACTCCGAAGTCATCAAAACAGCCATCGACACCACAACAACAATCCACAATGAGTCTACAGGAGAAGTTCGAGGTCATCATTGCCTGAGCAGACTACCATAAACTAAGCTCAGCATCTATTTACCAAAGATAAGCTACAAATTTTGGAACTGAATTTATAAAGAATATCTTGACTTTAGGAAGTAAATAATAGTTGATATCTCTGCAAATGTTATTAGAAACCATCAACCAAACTATCACCAAAACCGTCAACATAGTTTCTTTAGTTTTCGAGTAGGTCTGACCGGCTGGCTGTATATTTATGTATAACACATACAGATCACACCAATAATACAAGAGGGCCAAAAGCTTGAACATTTACTCCTTATTATGTCTAGAAAAAATGTTTTTGTTTGTTTTGTTTGTTGTAGCAAATTGGCTTAAAGATATTGCTTTTGCAATCAGGATACAATGTACGCAAAAGTTGGTTTACACGATACAGATGAGTTTTCATTTCTGCAATCATGAGAGTTATATATTGATAAGATGATCAAAGAGCTAACTTACAGTTCACAATGTGTCTAGGGATGAGCAACTCACTGAGGTTTTTAGATGCACAAACAAGTTATTTATGAAAAAAAAATGACTGGCTCCAGAAAGGATCTTATCCAGCTAGTGGTAAGTCAAACCACCATAGGACCAACAGATGGCCAGAATGACCAACCAGCCAAAATGGGCTGCAGATTCTTCTCACATTGCTCGTCTGAGTCCCTGTCCGCAGGTTTCCAGGCACTCAGGGTCATATTTTGGGGACTACAACCATATAAATTTGCCCGAGTACACCAGTAGACACCATCTTAAAATGATTTGTTTGTTTTTTCAAAAAAGTGCTTTGTGAAGTCACTATGGTCATTTTGGATGAACAATGCCCCAGTTTTCCCCTAGAATATTTTGAATGATTTTAGATAAATAAAAGATCAATTATCTAGATAATTTCAGATAATTTTTTAGATATTTAGTTCTGGTACACACACTGGCTACTGTGATTGATACAAATGAGGTATAGATATCATTTTCATTTTTTTTGATTAGTTTGAAAAGATCGATATTGAAATTCAAGTCTGGTATTGCAGGATTATGATGTAAAAATGCTTACAATCAAAGTGTAATCAAACCTGATATAGTGAATCACATTAGAAACAAATTTGGAAAATTAATCAATAAAAACCATTGTCGTATGGCAACATGCCATGTTTCAGATGACCAATCAAAAAATTGGAAAAAAGGGTGATCGATGATTCACTTCTCTCACCTTTTGTTGAACAGTGATCACTAAAAAAGTCAAAATTTTCAAAAAATAAGCGCGAATATTTCCAGGGTACAAACTATGGGACCATTTTAGCATAAACATACAATGTAAATAGAATCTCCGACAATTAGAAAGGTATTGAGGAGGGGAATTAAAAAAACAAAAAGCATTTTTTTCTAGACATAAGGGTCGAATGCTGGTACCTTCAGCCTCCTAGCTCCAATGGTGCCACATGTATACATGATATATAGAGAGCCAGTCAGCCAGCCAGATCAACGTAAAACCTAGAAAAAGCTCCATTGAAAGTTTTAGTTACAGTTTTGTTTAATGGTCTCTAACATAGGGAGAGTACTGCACAATGGTCTGCCACTGGTTAGAGTCGGTATTTATTTGTTTCTCCATGAGGATGGAATGTGACATGAATTTGTATTTAATGTGGAGACCCACATGTGTACATGTGGACAAGAACAATAACTGCCCATTCCCCATGAACAGAGCGGGCCGAAACATCAGGTGACACATGACCCTCCACTTTTAGTGCAATCCAGAGGTGCTACCCAGGGCCAACTGACCCCCACTAGACTGGGAATTGTACACTTGTTCAAGTTGCGGGACAAATCCTCGGGTGAACTAATATGAGGTAAGTATTCTATACCAAGTAAGTATCTGAAAACTCAGTCAGTCAAATCACCAGTGGTTTTGAAGCCAGACAAAAACGAATAAAATTGAATTAAGCTTAATTAGACAAAGCGACTTTTTAAGAAGCTCGAGACAAATTAGTTTTTAAAAAAATTATTCTAGTGCCAACTGATCAAACGATAACGGAGCACAGAAGAACGACAGGAAAGAATTACCTGTAATTATATGCCTCCAGGTAAGGCATTTGATTTCTTATCTACGCTTCAGCACACCAAATAGATCATATGGAAAAAAAAACTTTTTAACTTGGTTTCGATAAACAAACTTCAATAGATAAAAATGAATTGAACATACATGCAGGAACATGCATATAAACTAACAAATGTATGCATATATATTTGTGTGTGCGTGTGTAAGCATGCATGCATGTGTGCATGTGGATGTACATAAGTGTGTATATTTGATTGATGATGACAGACAAGGATTTTTTTTTTTTTAGTAAGCTTTCTTGTTTTTGCTAAAGAGAATGTGTGTCTGGATCTAATGAATGTAAATATTGCCCAAATGTTTCTGATCTAATGCTTCCGTACATGTTCTCTTGTGTGTAAACAAGAAAATTCAGCAAGAACCGGAAGTTCAACAATGCCTCCACCAACTGTGGTAGTAATAGCAGGAGGAAGAGTAGAAGGCAGAAGAAGAGCAATTGATTCTCATACTTGTAAAATATTGCAATGGGGAAATATTTTGCAAGTATTATTTGCTATAAAAATCGTGAATCAAGATTTTTGGTGTTTTTCTTTTTTTTTTGCGCTTTTTGGCTTCTTTGAATAGAAAAATGTATGGACATCAGACATTCTGTTATGATATCGTAAGCAATTGGTAAAAAGAAATTGATCAGAGTAGATGTTCTTTTAATGACATCACACCTTTCTATGATGTCAAACTTTCCGATAACATCACATCTCTACCTTCTTCCCTATTTCTGTTGTTCAGCAGAACTGGAACAGACTAACTGACTGACAGGATAGCGTCTTATTAAGATGTGTGGATACATCTAAAAATCCATGTTTGTTATCTTTAATTCATTATCATCATCAACCTTTTAGCACTAGTCACTGGACATAGACCTTCCCCAAGATTTGCCAGGCAGGCAATTGGTCTTTTGCTGCATCTGTTATTTTTCTTCTTGCTATGTGCCCTGCCCATCACCATTTTTATTGCTAAATTACTTGTACACTATCTTTCACCACATCCTTCTCTCAGATCCATGCTGATCTTTTTCTATCACTAAGGGTTATTCCTAACATTGCTCTTTCTATTGTGCTCTGAGCTATTCTGAATTTTCTCTTCTGTATGTGTCTATTTATACCAAATACTTTCTCTCCAGCCATTATGCTTCATCATTTCATTCCTGTGGTCTTCCTCATGCTTCAGGACTTTACCTTGGTAAATGCATTCCTAAATCTCTTCCAAGGCTTCACTATCTATTGTTAGGGTCTTTTTTTGGACTTTGTCATCAAACATTACTTTTGTCTTTGTTTGGTTCATTTTCAAACCAATCTCTTGACCTTTTCTATTTAGATCACTCAGCATGTTTTGTAGATACTCAGCTATCAATACATTATCATCACAGTACCTTGAGTTGTTCAAATATTCTCCATCTATGTTCACTCCCAGGTTCTGCCAGTCTTTTCTTTGGAAGGTGGTTTCTAGGCTTGTTGTGAGAGATTTTGGTGATATTGTATCCCCTTGTCTCACTCCTTTTCCAATCTATATCTTCTTAGTTATCTTTATGAAGTCTGATTATCACAGTGCAATTTTGGTTAATTTTCTCAATTACTTCTATGTAATTCTCCTCTATACCTTGTCCTCACATTGAGTTGGAGACTGACGTTTGGTCCATTGAATCAAAGGTATTTTCATAGTTCATGCAATCCAAACAAAATGGTCTGTTGTATTCTGATGTCTTTTTGATTAGCTCGTTTAATGTGTGTTAGTGGTCTATTGTTGAATAGCCACTTCTAAAGCCTGCCTCTCTGTGTGATTGTTTTTCATTTAAAGTGTTTGTGAATCCAAGTTATACAGCTGTGATTGTCAATGTCTTCTTATTGTGTGTGTGGACAAACAAGAATGAAGTCATATATGAGTCAAATTATTTAACTCTCAAATCCATAAACTGCTCGAAACCACTTATTCACTGTGGAAATCTTCAGTGAATAACATATGGCGGAACTCTATTGTGAATTGAATATTAAAAAATAAAAACCTTCACCCAATGGTCAAAGGGAGATAATTTTAATCAGAAGTTACTTCATTTGAAATTGACGTTTTATTTCCTTCGTATGAATCCAAGAGTGAATGCATAAAAGTGGAGAGTCAGTCGCAAAATGAATTTTTTATGGACAGAATCGTAAAATTTGGGGCTGCAGACTTTCCTTCTTGTTCTTCCGTTATCAACTACTTCACAGAATCAAAGTGTTTCAAAGTCACATAAAATGCCATCGCCTCCTGCTGGTATTTTAAATGACTGAGAAACAAATTTCTATTTATTGTTTCATTCTCTAGCATTAGTCTTATTGCATGAGGAGGACTGAAATGTATTTTGAAATAAATCAGTATATGTGCAATGCCTTTCAACACAAATGTATTGCACGTCTCTGATCTTCAATATACATATGTGTATGTGTGTTTCTATATATATTGTGTATGCATATATGTATATATATATTGTTTGGATGTAAGGTAATCTAATAGAATAGTTGTGGTAATTTGACAATGAGGAAATGTAAGATCTGAGAAGTGTTACATCTCAACATTTTTCATCATTAGGATAAGGCTTATTATATTGCATACTGAAGATACCAATGGAATTTCAGTGAAATGCATCAAGCTTTAAAAGCCTTATCTTTATGATAATAATTTTTTTTTTGAGATTTAAGACATTTTTTTCAAATTTTACTCCTCCACATTATAAAATTACTACCACCATATACATATATATATATAGGAATAGAGCGCTCTGGTGGATGAGGAGTTTCTGCGTAAACGAATATATTGCTTAAATTCAGCATGACGATGCAGTTCCGTAGTCCAGAGGTAGGATATTGCCCCCCGGGTCAGATGTGAGGGTTTCAATTCTACTTCGTGGTACTGGATGTGATAAAGTTTATAGCCACACTGAAGAGATGTAATACATCGAAAAAGCTGTCCGTGGATGACACAATAATATATAAGTATATATATATATATGTGTATATATTTACACACACACATACAAATGTATGCATGTAGGTTGGTATATCAATAAGTTTGTAAAAAAATATTTATTTCACAACATTAATGCTTATTTTTCAACATAATCTTTTTCTTTGTCAATGCACAAAGCCGAACGCTTATTAATTGATCACATAGTTTGAACATTATGCAGTGAAAATTTCACAAAAAAATCCACTTAAATCTGTGTTTGTTATTTGATGGTTCCCTTTGCTCTCCACCTCTTTTGGAAACAATCAACCAAATCTGTCAACATTAAGAAATGTTTCTTTGTTTCTTCAGTTTTCAAATTGGTCTGGCTGGCTGGCTGGCTGGCTGGCTGGCTGGCTGGCTGGATATCAGTGTATTGTTCATACAAGCCACACCAATAGAGTTAAGGGCTGAAAATTTAAACACTCACTCTTTATTAGGTCAACAGAAGAAAATGTAATTTTATGCTAAATTGGTCTCTTAGTTTGTGTCTGGCAGTGTTCATGTTCATTTTTTTCAATTCAATTTTTTTCTCTGATCAGTGTCATGCAAAAAGGGGTTTACTCATTGATCATCCCTTTTTCCAATTGTTGAATTGATTACCCCAACACGGCATTGTGCCAAAAGACATTGGTCATGTGACAGTTTCTATTTAGTGACTAACCAGGCGCTGTTTTATTTTTCTGTTAACTTGTCACTCTCAGAGATAATGTAGTCTCAAGTGAGTGCAACATGTTGAGAGATGTACTGATATGTCACAGCCAATACATAGATTCGGTCATAAAAGTGTTTTATTATATTTCTATTTCAGGGAGATAAGGACTGTAGTACATAAATAACGGAGAGTAGGGGTCATGAGTGGGGTGAGGCAGTGGCATAGCAAAGGTTTTCAACACCCAGGGGGACGAAGATAGTGCCCAGGGGCTGAAGACAACGCCTGAGGACAGTAGCCGCTATATCATAGGATGTAGCTCAATTATCAATCAACAGACGTTATAGACCTGAGGTAATTTTGTGCCCCTTCACAACTGTCCCCTCTTACTATATGTCTCGGATGAGGGAAACTCCAGGGGATGCTGTGGGAAACCAATTATCCATCATCGAGTATTTCGTTTTATCAGAAGTCCTCATAATATCGTTCATAGGTTTCAAGCACATTTTCTTAGTTATTGTTTGGGGGGGATAGAATCTTGGCAACAGGAAAACAAAATGAAATTTCTCAATGAATGATAATGAAATTTTGAAAAAGGTTGAAACACATAATATGGAAGAAGTGATCAAATATTTTGGTGGATCAAGGAGTTTGTTTTTGATTGAGAGATATTTTTGCAGGGTTCTTTGTAGACATATCTATAATCCCTCCTGTCTGTCCACATGATATCTCCAAAAGTTCTCATAGAATTTCAATAAAATTTCATTGTGGGATGGGAAATAGGCTAAAAATGAAATGATTGAATTTTGGAATGTATCCTTGCTAATAATTAGAAGAAATATACATTCACAGCCGTCAATTTTGAATTTCAAGTTTATGTAAAAAAATCTAGCAACAATTTTTTCCTTGGTCTGGATGGTTTTTAGATACGATTTAACCTTTTTGCCAAGATCATAAACACCCTCTCAAATGATGACCTCCACTTTCCGATAGCCGACAGACTTCAAACTTTAATTGACAGAACAGCCAAAATGTTGGTCAATAGAGCAATTAAATCACCAATCAGGATACAGAATTGATGAAATTATACTGTCTATAGTTTTGAGATGGGTCATTAACATTCAAAGAGTTTTTCAGACGATTAAACTCCTTCTTGCTATTTGAGTTGTTAATGAATGGACACTGTTAGAAACAGGGAGAAAGCAAAGAAGCAGCCCATACCAACTTGTCGACTAAGTGTATATGTCAGACAAGCAGTATTGCCAACTTTTTTCTGCGCTAAATTAACCTAAAGAAGAAATGAAATAATGACAAAACAAACTGAAAAAAGGCCAACTTTTTACTGCCATTTTTCATAGCTTCAAAAGGTTAGAATTAAATTGCAAGAAAATGGCAGGAAATTAGCTAAGATTGCAAAAAACGTTACAGAAAATTGGCAACATTTTAAATTTTCCTGCTGCCTGGTTAAGAAAGGTGCAAAATTTAGCCTGGAAAGAGTTAAATTGGCAACATTGCAGACCAGTGCCTAGTAACTGTGTAACTTCCATTGCTCAACGGGCACATGGATTTGGAAATCAAGGCCTAACAGGGGGAGAAATAGATATCAACCTTATCCAAAGTTCGTCATCATGTTTGGATAGCATGCAAGAAGAAGGCTGTAGAATGGATCATCAATAACGTTGTGCGAACAACACAAATAACAAAAGTTCAATCGTTCGAAGAACTTGTTTGAGTTTTCATGGTTCGTTTGAATAGTCGATGATAAAAATTAGTTGTATTCATGGCGAGAAAGGAGAAAAAAGTTAGGAGGCTAAATAAAAGGGCAGCAAGGGAGAGCACAGAAAAGAAATCCAAGTAGTTTGATGAGAGGTTGGGAATGGAAAGGGGAGAAAATGGTAGTTTACAAAAAGGGTAACAAGGAAAACAAGACAAAAAATTAGTTTAAGAAGAGGGTGGGTAGGGAAAGGGGGGAAATTTAGGTAGTTAGATAGAAGAATAAAAAGGGAGATGGAAGAAAGAAGCCAATTTGTTTAATAAGACGGTAGGTAGGGAGAGAAGCTGATGGCTGCTACTGATACTAAATATTGTTTTTCTGGATGTTATGGTCTTTGTTAAGAACCATCAACCAAAACTGTCATCAAGACTGAGAACTTGAGTTTCTTCAGTTTTTAAGTTGGTCAAGCTGGCAATGAATGTATTATACATACAGGCTGCTCAAATGGAGCTAGAGAGCTGAAAATTGTTCAAACAATGGCAGTAAAAAAAAATTTTGTGGGGGGGATCCCCACCCAAGTAGTTTTTCAGTGTAGGGGTAGGGTTTCTCTTTGCAATATGAGTTTATGCTAAATAGATCCCATAGTTTGTGTCCAGCAGCATTTTTTTAAAATCTGACTTTTTCAATGATCACTACCCAACAAAAGATGAGAGAAGTATCTTATTCATCGATCATTCCTTTTTCCTGTTTACTAATTGAAGTCTGACAAAAGATATTTTCTATTGAGTGATTGACCAGGCCTGTTATTTACTTTGTCAGCAATGACAAATTAAACCTGTAGGAAGTGACTCGTCAAGATTGATGAAGGCAAAATCTGTCTTAAAGCTGTGCTGAAGGGTCTCAATTTTATTTTTAGTGGACAATGGAACGTAACGTTCTTGCCAGGACAGAGTGTATCGGCCTTACTTTCCAAAGAAAAGCAGAGAGCTATACATCTGGCATCAGCTTGGTTGCAGGAGCTGCCGGAAGGACGTCAAAATAGGCATCAAACGTACTTAAAAGGGGCTCCATTTCTTGGTTTGGAGTCATAGCTCTCCTTCTCCAAGACTGGTTGCCTTTCAAGGCTAGAGAGCCGAATATGCCCGACTATTTCACCCATAACTTAGGGGAGAAGTGATGGATTCATGCCTTTCCCAAGGGTGCCCGTACAGAGTGAACATAAACAACCCTACCTGGTATTTAAACACGGGTCACCAATTCCATTGTCCGCGACGTTACTGACTTTATCAATCACGCTTTAAGGCAGTGCTAAATATTTTGTTTCTATTAAGTGATTAACGAAACCTGTCATTATTGTCCTCCTTGGGACGAATGGGTGGCCTAACGGTCATCAACCGGAGAAAGAAATAAAAACTCTGGCTGAGATAGTTTTAATTGTCTTCGTACTTACGCCCATGGGAAAGACAAAAATCTATCTCTTCTCTCGCCCTCAGCTATGGGTGAATAGAAGAGAGCGCCGGGCTCTCTAGCAACCAGTCTTGGAGATGGAAAACTCTGATTCCAAATCAGAGAGTGGTCCCCCCCCCCCCTTTAAGCAGTTAGATGACTTTGACTTCCTTCTGGCAGATCCTGCAGCTATGCTGATGCTAAATACATTGCTTCCCTTTGGTCTACTGCAGTGATGCCCAGAGGGGGGCTTCTGTCAGCTGAGCATCCCAGGATTTGTATATGATTGAGGTACCAGAAGCAATTGGGGGCAGGTGGGGGCAGCTTTTCAGAAAGGGCATTTTGTAATACCTATTTTTATTGCGATGGCTAAAAAATCGCTAAAATCGGCTGACATTTTCATTTCCAACTAACTTCATTTCTAAAATGTTTCAAATACCCTTTTAAAGCCCACTAATCAAATAAGATAACTAAAACTCCAGAACTGATTGTTAATGAGAATAAAACGTTCATCTTTATTAAAATTATTAATCATTTTTAAAAATTTTGGCGTAGAGTTTTATCGAATAAATTTGAGAAAAAAAAAATCCGACAGATCTAGCCGAAAGGTGGTTCGTTTGACTACACAGGGTTGTCTACAACGGAACACTTGCACCTGTCATCCTAACACCCTGAATGTTCTCCTGCGGCAGAAGTCATAAAATGTCTCTTAAACGACAAATAAATCTTTTCTTTCTTCTCGTTTGGTGTTTGGTTAAGGACAGAAGCCAAAAGCTGACAGTAATCAGTTAGGAAGGAGATGAAAATGATAAAAAACTTTTGATAAATTCTTGGTCTGTAGAGGTCTGGTTAGCCACTCAGTAGAAACCATCACATGAGCTATGTTTTTTGGCAGCATACTCTGTTGGGAGTGATCAATAAAAAAAATGGAGGAAGGAGTGATCAACGAATAAGTTATTTCTTGCGCAATCCGTTAGGTAGGGAGTGCTAAAAAAATTCAGAATTTAAAAAAAAAATCAAGTGTGAAAACTATTGAACAAAAACTAAGGGATCGATTTAGAATAAACATACATTGCAAACAGAACCCCATATTAAAACCCATTTTGGGGTAATGTGATGGAATTTCAAAGAAAAACGAGCAAAAAAAGAGCATATGTTTGAATCATCAGCTCCATTGATGCAGCCTGTATGTGTCATACATGCATACATACAACCAGACTGAACAACTTGAAAACTGAAGAAACCTATGTTGACAGTTTTGGTGACAGTTTTGGTTGACTGTTTCTAACAGAAATCAGTTGGGGAAAGGATGGAGATGATATAAATAAGTTGTTGCAAACTTTTGATAAACTCTTGGTCAGTGTAACTTTTAAAAGTTTTTAAAAAATATTTCTTGTGTCTTACTTTTGGCAAGAGACTTCCTGGGCATTTAAAATTATGCCACCCCAGGGGGACATAGCAAGAATGGGGGTAGATGGGGCTGGAGGGAAGGGGCACAAAATTCCCTCTGGCCTATAATGTCTGTTAATCAATAATTATGCACTCCTCTAGGATAAAGCATAACTGCCCCTGAGTGCAGTCGTTGCCCCCTGGGAGCTGAGAGCCCTAGCTATACCATTGTGTAATTCAACCGAACTATCTCAGCCTCTCGCGATTTTTTCCACAAATTTCTTTTATTAAGAACTTTAAACCAAAACTGTCATCCAAGACTGTCAACATACGTTTTCTTCAGTTTTTAAGTTGATCTGGCTGGCAGCATTATTAGTTGTAACATTTCGTAAATTGTTATCTCTGCATAAGAGAAGAAATAAGCTTTTAGAAAACGTCAGCCAAAACTGTCATCAAAACTGTCAGCATAGATCTCTTCAGTTTTTAAGTGGGTCTGGCTGGCAGTATTGTTAATTGAATCATTTTATTGATTGTTATCTCTACACAAACGAATGAATAACATACTAGAATGCGCCAACCAAAACTGTCAACATGTTTTTTTCAGTTTTTAAGCTGGTCTTGTTGGCATATATATATATATATATATATATATATATATATATATATATATATATATATATATATATATATATATATATATATATATATATATATATATATATATATATATATATATATATATATATTGCGCATACCCTGAGTGCAGTAGTTGCCCCCGGGAAGCTGAGAACCCTGGCTATGCCATTGTGTAATTGTCTAAATTTTTTTCCCACAAATTTCTTTTACTAGGAACTTTCAGCCAAAACTGTAAATCGAATCTGGAGTTACAGAGCTGAGAATTTAAACATTTTTTTTTTTGTTTTTGCCCCCCCGCCCAAAAGTTGTTAGTGAGGGGTTCAATTTGCAATGTAAAATCATGCTAACTTTTGGTCCCTCAGTTTGTGCCTATCAGCATCCATGCTTGTTTTTGAAAATTCAGACTTTTGTTAAGGGATCACTGCTCAATAAAAGGTGAGAAAAATAGCTTATTCATTGATCACCTCTTGTCCTGATTTCGTAATTAATCATTGCTGCCAAAAGACGTGGGAGAAGTGACGGTTTCTATTGACTGAATAACCAGACCGATTTCTCTAATCTTCTCTTCTTGTACATTAAAAAAAATCAATAAGATTAGCTTATATTATGTCTGAAGTTCAGAACAAACCAATTTCATTAAATTGGGTAAACAACACATCTATGAATAGTGTGACCCTCTCTGTCTATTTCTCTGTCTGTAACAATGGACTTTTCCACTCAAAGGTAACAATTTTGGTGATGAAAATATACAGTGGTATAAACATATAGAATTTCATACATGCATCACAAGAAAAACCGACAGCATTCGAGTACCTCTCATCCCATTCATGTCTCTGAATTAAGCTTGTACGGTGCTTGTCGTGAATATTATAATGCAGCCCCGAATTTGAAAAAAAAAATACACATAAATATCTGAACACAGTCTTTTTACTTACATAATATTCTTTTTGATAATGGTAACAGTATTATTTTTATTTTTTTACTGTTATGTTGTGGCCATGATTTCAGTTTCAGATATCTTCGTATCTATGTATCATGTATGCATCCCATAGATATCACATTCCCATTAATTACTGAACTAAAATAATCACTTCAATTAAAGGTGAAAATCGCTAACCTTAAACCCACAGTTATTCATAAAGATTATGGGCAGTATAGTACTATGATTACGTAGCAAGTACTGTAGCATATGCGACATTTGCTGGATAGGTAATACAGCTTTGATTAACTTGAAATGAAGAGCAAATGAAATCAAATAACCAGACTGATTAGTAGCTCAATAAAAACTGTCACATGACAAAACTTCTTATGCAAGCATGCTGTGCTGGTAGGGGTGATCAATTAAAAAATTGGAATAAGGCAGGATCAAATGAATAAGTTACTTCACTGGCCTTTTGTTTGATCAGCGAAAAGTTTGAATCTTCAAAAGGCAAGCAGGCACGTACCAGTGACTAATTTAGCACAAATTTACATTGTAATTTTGAAAAAGTTTCCTATTTTAGTTTGATAAGGAGTGAATGTTTGAATTTTCAGCTCTCTAGCTCCGTTGATACTCCCTGTACAAGTGATACATACACAGCCAACCAGCTGGACCAGCTTAAAATCTGGAGAAACCTATTTAAACAATATTGGTTGATAATTTCTAATAAAAGAGACGCAAGTTGATGTACTTAAGCCTAATGGCACCAGATGACACTTTTAACTATCACAGGCATCTCTTGATATAACATCATTTCTTATGGCGCTGCCAATAAGAGTTATTTTCTGATTGACTATATTTAAAGAGAACAAAAAAAAAATATCAATTATTCCTTCTCAAACTCAGCTTTTGTGACCAAGAGAGTGATATTTTGAAATCTACTTATTTCCAATTAGACAACGAACAAATTTGTGCATTTCTAATCACGTAAAGTGAGAAATGCCACTCTGACCTCCACTTAAGATGGAATAATTGTCAAAAATCAATAAGGGCCTTTTTACCGATTCCAGAATCAACTTCTCTTCTCAGATTTCATGACCTTGCTATTTTATCTCTGAGTACAGAACATTTAGAACATTTATTTTAGTGTGAAAAAAGTATTAAAAAATCCTGTGTGTACAAACACACATCATAACAATCGTACTTACACTATCCTAAACCCTTAACATTTGTAGTGATGTGATAAATATAATTCTTTTTAAAATTATTTACTAAGGTTAATGACATTAGATACTCTGGTCATCTATTCCATAGTGTTAATACTCTATTGACAGAAAGAATTTTTGGATATTTGATCTACTTATATTCACTTCAACCATATATGTGTGACCTCTCAATCCCTTGCACTCTCATTTAATAAAACAGACATTAGGGTTCACTAGTTCTGAACCATGCATAATCATAAACGTTTTCATAAAGTCTCCCCATTTTATCCTTAAATCTATTTCAGGTAATAACTTTGTTGCACGTCTTTGAACCTTTTCTAAAAGATTTCTATCTCTCTTTAAGTACAATGCCCAGGCCTTTAAACAGTATTCAATGTGCGGATGGACATAATTCTTACATGATATGAGGAATGTGTCCTTGTCAATATATCAAAAAGAATGCTCAATCAGCTTAAGTAGCAGTATTGGCAGTATATTTATAAAATGATAGTTCATCAATTATTATGATACGAAGGTCATTTTCACCATTTATAATATTTAGTATATTTCCGGTCACACAATAACCGTAACATGGATTTTCATTTCATACAACTCACACGTATCTTCCTTGAAAGCTAATTTCTACGAAATACTGGAGGGGGCTCCTCAAGGAGCCAACCCTTCCCCCAGGGGCCCTTCCGAATTTCTAACTATGTCTCTGTTTGAATTCATTTGTTTTTAGAAACGATTTCACTGATCTGCTAATTGGGAAAGAGTTCTGAGTGAACAATCCAAAAGGAAATAAACTTGTGAGAAGTTGATTCGGGAAATATTGGAATTGAGATTCATTTAACGGCCAACAGTAATGAATGAATCTGAAGATTATTTTACAAAAATTTTTTGTTTTTTTTTTATTGATTTTCGTTTTTTTAGAAACCATCAGCTAGAACTGTCAACATAAGTTTCTTCAGTTTTCGAGTTGTATCATACAATGAAGCTGGAGGGATGAAAATCAGAACATTTACTCTTTATTATGTCTTGGAAAAGGTTTTTCTTCAACTGCATCCCCGCCCTGTTGAAATGCTTTTAATGTAATTAATTTAATGCTAAATTAGTTCCTTAGTTTGTCTGTGGCAGGATTCACTCTTGTTTTTTGTTTTTTTTCAAATCGGAACGACTCACAATATGGATACCTAGAAATCTAATGCGGAACTGAGACCGGCAGAATTTGAAATGGCAAGACAAACTGGACAAGTTGAGAAAATATTGACTCTGCGATACCCACGATAGTGAGGTTTGACGAAACCTGGGGAGCGTCTATGTCCGACAATGGACGATAAAAGACTGATGATGATGATGATGATGATGATGGTGGTGGTGGTGGTGGTGGTGGTGGTGATAATGATGTTGATGATGATGAAACAAGACGAGAGAAGTAATATATTCATTGATCACTCGTTTTCCAATTTTTAGAAATTCTAATGTCGACAAAAGATGTTGATCATATGACGGTTTCTTTTGAATGACTAACCAGAAATATCTTTACTGCCTTTTTTTCTTTTTTTCCATTTTTTTAGACACCAGCTATCTTTTTTTTATTTCACCATCTTTCTTTCTTTCTCTTTTTCTGTCGCTGTCTTTCATTCTGTCTTCCTGTTTGTCTTTCTCTCCCTCTTTCTCCTTTTCTGCCTCCATCTTTCTCTCCCACACTGTTTGTTTTCTTATAATCCTAAAAGCCTTTCTATTAATTTGGAAATTCCAATTAATTTCTCTTCCCTTACTTTTAACCTGTAGTTTTGTGTTTTAATTTTGCTTTTTACAATGTCCTAATGACTTTTTTCTTTCATTCTTTCCTCTTTTCTTTCTTTCTTTTCTTCTCTACTTCTTCTTCTCCGTCTATCTTTCTTTGCTCCTCTCTTCCTTTCTTCCTTCCCTCCTTTCTTTCTTTCTCTCTTTCTTTCTTTCCGTCTTTCTTTCTTACCTTCTTTGTCTTTCTTTCTTTTCTTCTTTCTTTTAATCTTTCATTCTTTCTTCCTTTCTTTTCTTCTTTCTTTCCTGCTCTCATGCTTTCCAGCTTTCTTACTTTCTTTCCTGCTTCCATTCTTTCATTCCTTTCTTCTTTCTTTGTTCCTTTCCAGCTTTCATTCTTTCTTCTTTCCAACCATAGTATTTTTTGTTGCAATAATTTTCCTCTTTTTTCCTTTATCACTTGTTAACATTTTTTCTTCTTCTTTCTTTCTACTCTCATCCCTCTTCTTTTTCTTCCTTTCTCTCGCTTTACCCACTTTCTGTTCTTTCTCTTCCTTCCTTCCTTTCTTTCTCACTTTCATCCTTTCCTTCTCACTTTCACCATTTCCTGTGTCCTTCTTTCCATTTTGTGACATTGATCACCCCTCCTTCATTTTCCATATATCACTCTTCCCCTCTTTTCTTTTTCGTCCTTTCTATCCCTATCAATTCGCTACCCGTCAATATTTTGCTTCAGCCATCGCAACAATTTCGGTCCTATATCAATATTAAATACCTTTCTACCTGTCAGTTAGGGGACAAATTAGTCGAATTTCAAAAATTAAAACGGGAATAAAACAACGAAAAAAAAACAAAAAACATTCAGTCAAATGACTTACAAAGAGGTATGTCTGCTGATCTTTAAATGGGCTTCAATTTCCACTAATGAGGTCAAAATATGCCTGGAAAAGTGATGTTTGGGTTCGAGGTTAATTATTTGCACTTGTACACACACACACACACACACAGAAAACACATAAACGTGTACACAACAAACACAGTAACAACAACATACACAAACACACACACACGAACACACAAACACACACACACACACAAACACACAAACATACCCCGTACACACAAACGAATTTCTGAGAATGAATGAGATACTGACAATGGTAACGCTGGATGATTTTATTTATTCAGTCATAATTTAATCAGAGCCTTTATGAAGCCCTCAGCAGAATTTGATTTACACCCCCTCAACGCCCTTGGGCCCCTCAATGTAAATCTGAGCATGTCTCTGCGATTCTAAAATATTAGATTTTGCCGGAAAATACGTTTGTTTTTCTGTATCTTATAAAAGAAGCAAGAAAAAAAAAAATAAAAAGCAATTTTTTTCTCGGGCCAATCTCTGAAAAAACTGGAGAATTTGGGTTTTTTTCCTTCTGATTATTCAAAAATACACTGAAAGAAAGGGTGCAATCCTTACTAATTATTAAACCTTAGGCAAGAAAAATCTAATGAAGAAATTTCAAAGAAAAAAAAATTCGTTTTTTAATTAGTAAAAATTTGCAATTTATTTTTTTAGTACGATTTCTTTATTTCAATTCTAGGATCTTCTGTTCTTAACTGTCCAACTCTGATCCAAGTCGGAGGCGGAAGTTGACTTCGTTTAATATATATATATATATATATATATATATATATATATATATATATATATATATATATATATATATATATATATATATATATATATTGAGTGCTCTGATGGATGAGGGATTTCTGTGTAATTTAAATATAACGCTTAAATTCAGCCTTACTGCCTGTCTGAAGTGAAGGTTTCAGTTCTGCCTCGCGGTACAGAATAGGATAATGGAAAGTCTATAGCAACACTGAAGAGATGTGATACATCGAAACAGCTGTCTGTGGATGACACAATAATATATATATATATATATATATATATATATATATATATATATATATATATATATATATATATATATATATATATATATATATATATTGATAAATGAGATAGTTTCCCGTTCCATATAGTGAGAGTGCCAGGTAGTAATATACCAGATTATATATTTTACTGATCAATATCATCAGAATATTTGAGAATCGCTGGAGCAACTCTCAGATTTATTGATTTCATACTGAAAATTGTTTCCATGAAACCTGGTAGGTTCTAACTGCTTCTGAATATCCACAAATTAGATAACCCAGGTAGACCATAATAACAAAGCATATGTAAAACAGGGGGTGGGGAATGACTGAAGAAAATTATATGAATTGCATTGACTGATATTGGTAAATAATTGACTGAAGTGACACAAAAGAACTGAAAAATGCTATTCATTGTTTAGCGTTTAAAGCTGTAAAGCTTTCTAGACTATGTATAAATACTGATGAGCGAAAATATTATGACCAGTGATATGTGGGAAGGATGACTGCTGCTGTCACATAACAACTTGAAAAGTCAAGGTCATGGGTAGGTAAAAATGAGTCGGCCTCAAAATTTATGGGTAAGCATGAAGATTTAAAAGATCTTGTTGAAAGCCGGATTGCTCTGGCCAGAACATTAGGTCTAGATCGCTGTGGTTTGTGATATACTCATGTTCTGTTGGGGTGAGAAATTATTGGCAGTGGTCCCAGAAGAGTAAAATCAACAACCACCAGCGAGGTATTGTACAGCCAAGATTTATCGATGAGAGGAGTGAACGGAGACTTGTCGACAAAGCAGCAGAAAGTACAAATTGCAGATAGCTCTAATCACGGTGAAGGAAGGAATGCATCACTACATTAATTAGGTAGATCCTTGTTTTGTTATTCGCAGGCCAGTCAGGGTACCCATACTAACCAATGCATATTACTGGAATCGTTTTCAATGGATATCTAAGCGTTGGACGGTATCCTGGTCTGTTGAGTCTTGCTTTCTCCTGAATGAGGACAATATTGATTCACTTCGTCAAATTCAAAAGTGCACTCATATTTTTGTCACTGGAAAAAAAACTTGCACAGCATAAGATTTTGGATCACACTGGCTACTAAATATAGAGCAAACATGGGTTCCAAAATTGTGGTATTGTGCCTGGCCCTGCCTGGCTTGGCTAGGATCCATATATACGGACTTAAATTTTTTTTAGAAACAGAGAAATTTGCAATGAAATGGTCTCAACATGGAGTGGGCAACACTTGTTTCCCATGAACTTATTTGTAACCGATTGACAGAATCACTGAAACGCTTGATAAAAACTAACCGCAGGAACAAGCTGGCTTCAGAAAAAGCTACTCAGCCATCGACCGTCTTCATTAAATCAACTAAAAGAGATTGCAGTAGAATACAAAATACCATTCACTGTAGCATGTTGACTTCAAAAAGGCCTTCATTTCGACGGAAATTTCCCCAAGTCATTACTGCTATCACACAGCAAGGTGTAGACCTCATTCATATGCCCTAAGCATCAGCAGGAAAAGACATCATAGTAGCAGTGAGAGTAGTATTCATTCGACTACCCAAAGCTAATCTTAATAAATACATGCAAAGCTAAAAAGAAATAATGAAATAGAATTACATGAAAAACGTTTTCTCTCTTTTGCATAGAGAAATTTTTAGAATACATAAAATGAATTAGTGATGATTTATTGATAGATTTGATTCTTTTTGTCAAATGTCAAATTTAACCTACTTCTGGTAGCTCCCTACAGCCAAGCTGATATAAAAACATATTTTCCTTTGAATTATATCATCAAGATTAAGAAGGACAATCTGTTGAGTGGGCATCCCATACACTTTATCCAGGCTTGCACTCTCAAGGGGCTTATTTCGGTGTTGTCTATCGATACGAAAGGAGATTTTGAATCCAACTTTGTTGGTTGCTTGATCTTCTGATTGGTATTTTGGTTGTTCTGTTTTATGTTTTGTTGGTTTTCTCCTCGGTTGGTTGTGTGGTCTGCTGGTTGGTCTGTATGTTGTTCTGTTGGTCATTCTGTTATATGTTTTGTTGGTTATCATCTCTATTGGTTATTTGGTGAACTGGTTGGTCTTTCAGTTATTCTGTAAGGTGTTTTGTTGGTTGTCTTTTCTTTTGGTTGTTTGGTGCACCGGTTGATCGTTTTTGTTATTCTGCTGGTTGGCTTTTCTGTTGGTTGTTTTGTTGGATATTTCGTTTGTTTTCTTCTCTGTTTGTTGTTTGGTCTGCTGTTTGGAATTTTGGTTGTTCGGTAGGATATTTTGTTGGTTGTCTTCCACTGTTGGTTGTTCGGTCTGCAGATTGGTTGTTTTGTATGTTCTGTTGGTTGCTTAATGACGTCAAGCCTTTGAATTACATGATAGATTTTAATAAAATCACACTTCTTGCTTTCATCCGTCCTGTTTCTGTTGTTCGATGTCAGTGGGACCGACCAACAGACTGAACAAAGCCCCTAATAGAGATGCATGGGCACATCTGAAATCTGAGCCGAGGGACCACAGTTTCCGATATTGTTTTGCATACCTGCCCCTGCCCCATGGCTTGCATACCTATAACTTTCAACTCCATCAAGATGAGTACATAAAAAATGCATACAAACGAGTCTACACATCCCTCGCCCCCGGGCTGAAGGTTAACGCTGCCGAATCTGTGACAAATGATAACTCTAAATGTAACTCACTTTACAAAAAAAAAATCTGTGCTTCACTCCCTCACCCTGAAGGCATTGGAAGGCAACGGGTGTTGAAAGACAAGCGATAGTGGAGGGGGCAAGGGGCAAAAAAAGTACCAATCGATACCCCCAACCCTAAAATACTTTTGGATGTTCTTGTGCAATAGTATTTTTGGTTTTAATATGGATGCTTGAATTTTGAAAAATGTATCATTAGATGTATATTTTAATCGGACTTTACAGGGGGTGCCGATGAAATACATGCTCTTATAGGGGGCAGGGTGGTGCTGATGAAATACACGCCCTAAAAGGATCAGGGGGTTGCTTATGGAATATATGCTTTAAAATGGGATGGGGTGGGTGCTGAAGAAATATGTACTCTAAAAGGGTTTGGAAAACACTTATCTTCATCCTCGTCCGGATAAAACTTGAGGTGCCGTAAGCGCATTTCGAGATGGGGACATACGGAAACATGCTCTACCATTTTGTATATGAATCTTGGAGGAAAAAAAAAGGAAAAGATAATTCCAGTTTTTCGGAAATATACTCCACAGATATTATTCTTTGACATTTTTAGATTAAGTGTTTCCACAATTATCTCGTTGTGAAAAAAAAAAGACAATAATAAGATTGAATAAAACTAGACAAGAAAATAATTGTAATAATGAAGAGTGTATTAACCCAGAGTGTTGGGATAAAGGGCAATATGCTTCATCAAAAAAAAAAAATACCCCAAAAAAGATTGAATAAAACTAGTCTCAAAATACTAATATCAAAAATACTTCGTCTAAAGAGCAACCTGCTACGTTAATAAATAATGTGAAAAAAATTGATACGGACGCACGTTATATAGCAATGATCAGCAAGCTAATCTCGCTGGCTTTTGTTATTAGATTCAATTCTCATTGGATCTTCAATTATTGATATTTTGATACTAAACTAGGCTAATTAATCATGTGAAATCAAAAAGTAGAAAAGACTCTGTTTCAAAACTGAGACGTCGTTTATATAGTTTTTGACAGCATTTGACAACATTTGTCTCTAAGATGAAACTATTTCTTTCTTTGAGTTTTCAAGTTAATCTTCGTTAAAATGGATAATCATTTCATCAAAAATGAAGACAAAAAATATCTCCCGGAATACAACATAAATTAATTGTAAAACGAAAGAGTTATAACAATTTATACGAAATACTGTATAATCTGTTTGTTTTTTCTTCCCTTATTCTCTCTTTCTTATACTTTCTATTTTTTTATCACATGAATTGATTTTTGAAAAAGATCGATAACATAGTGTGACGTAAAAAATTAAAACCAAATGTCCTCCTTCTGGGCCCAATCTCCACATCGTATCTTTTTTGTCTTTATTAACTCATTCTCTCTCTTATAATGCCCGATCATATTAAGATAATAGCTTGCTTTCTTTGTGACAAACGATGTCTACTCCTCTTTAACCTCTCTCTTTCTCTCTTTGGGTCATACAATTGCTTATAAATGCTGCCAACCAATTCAAATCTAGTCCCAACATGTTTTTTTTTCCCATTCTTAGAACTGTCCTCTCGCAGTTAAAAAAAGATCATGGCGCAAGTTGTATAACAAAATAGTTTTTCTTGTATTTCTCCTTCGAGTATTATCTATTTTTTGATTAAGGCAATATCGAAACGTTATTAGGTAAAAGTTTGTATCTAGTTCGTAAACTAAAATATCAGAGGTAGGTAAGTGATTAGGCTGACTTTTTTTATAATGAAAGGGCGATAAGACATTCTATTACTAAATCATTTGATTCAAGTCAATCAAGACTGTTGTCTGATTCTGCAAAAATAGTAATTGTTCCTTTTTTGCGAGGTTTTATTGCACAAGAACTTTGTTTTTTGTCTAATTTTTTTCACAATGTCTGGAAAGCATAACAGGGCTACTACTGAAATTGTCGTAGATTAGGAACTTTTAAAGAAAAGCAAAGAATAATCATGCAATTTGACTCTTCTGGTAGTTGAACTTTCGGATAACCAGTGTGGTCAGTGAAGGGAAACTTGCCGAAGAAACTCAAGAAATCGCTGCAATACCTAATGTTCACTTATTTCTCGGTCTGACCAAGGAGATAAATTGACATGCTATTGAAGAATCTGCAAGAACAAGCAATCAATAAGAAAAGGCTCGTTTTTCCAGGACAGCCATCTTTCGCTAATGCAAACGAATAATATACAGTTGTGCCTTCAGTATGTCGAAAGTAGATATTATGAAGTAGGCATTAATAGCAAATGGAGCAGAATGTTGGTCTGACTAACTATTGCAGAGAAGCTTGCGAGTCTCATCTCGAATTAAACTTTACATGAATCGGAGGAAAAAGATATTGACGGCAATCCAATTGTCGTCAAGATAAATGAGTTTCTTTTCCCTAACGAAAACATTGGGAACAGTAATTTGAGATTTGTAAGTTCCAAATGCTTAGAGCTTCAGCTTTCATTTTTTTCCCTAAAATCTTTTGAAAATCTTTCAACTTCCTTCAAAACAGATTTCTCGAAAATCTTCCAACTTTTAGCCATTCGAAAATGACCAATTCAAAAACTTGCTCCGTAATAATTTAACTGTAGCAGCAGTTACAGCGCTTCTGTGGATTATCTCCCTTTAAAATATATCGGCATTTTGACATTATGACCTAAAACGTGGATCCTCACAGATCACATGCAAATCTGTGGCTGGCAAAATATAAAATGGCGAAACGAACTAGACAAGTTCAAAAAGGATGGGCTCGCTCATGACAGAGGGGTGTATGGGAAATCTTGGGAATGGTCAATGTTCGACGACAGACGGTAAAATGTCGATGATGATTACCACTCCAAACAATGACTGCATCAGAGTGAGTGGCGACCAGGTCATCAGGTTTTCGGTAGGATTGGGAGAAATTCAGTGTTTCCCCGTAGGAATGGAGAAAACAAAAAACAAAACGGAGAAAATACTATTCAAATAGAAAAAGGGATGGATACTACCCGATACTCATATCATAAGCGATGTATGGACATCGTATGCGGACATAATAAACTGGTGGAGAAGTCTACACACACCAAGTAATCGTTGATGGAACAAACTTTATGGGCCCTACCGATCCATTAATCCACATGCAAAGTATGGAAAATCAGTTGAAGCATGCTAAACGCAAATTACTTCGTCAATTTGGTGCTGTAGAATCCTTTAGACTGACCCTCAAACTAAGAACCATAGAACGTTCACACGAAAGAATCATACTCAACCTCAAATGGAAAGATCATGAGACAGCACAGTATATCAGGGAAATTGACAGGAGTCCAATACATCATAGGAACTGTTAGAAAACTTAAATGGCAACGTCATGGACATGTTGCAAGAATGGCAGACGACCGCTGGACATCACGACTTACGACATGAATCCCCAGAGATTAGGTGTGAGGCTGTGGCCAACAGGAAGTAAGATGGCGTGACGAGCTAGATAAACAAAAGGTACTGGCTCCGCGATGCCCATGATAGAGAAGTCTGGCGAATCCCAGGAAAGGTCTATGTCCAATGACGGACGCTAACATGATGATGATGATGATGATGATGATGATGATGATGATGATGAATCCATTTTTACTGGTTATTTACATGAGTTAATTTAGAGGTTTAATGTCAAAGATAACAAAAAAAGTTTAATAAATTCTTATTGATACCTGCCAGTGAATATTTTTTTTAATTCTATGATTACGAAGAAAAATGTTCGTTTGCACTTGCAACTTCAAACCTAACCCCAAAACCCTTACCCTAAAATGAACTATACATTTGAATTATATCCTTCACAATTAAAGTTAATAAAATGCAGGTTTTAATGTTCACGTTTCCTGCTTTTATTTATTTCTTTATACTTTCATAGCACAAGCAGCGACTGTTGCATGTCAGCATTATTTATTATCTCCCTTTGATATTTCAGTTTACGAAACAAGAACTAACTTTTACCCAGTATCAAACTATACACACGCTAACATTTCGAATACCTCAAAGAAAGCTGCATCAAAATTTATCAACTGAGTCAGATCAACATTTAATAAATCTAAACAAACCTATTTCTTTACAAAACGAAAAATATTTTCACAAAAGAATTCACAATTGGTAATTAGATAACGATTGAAAAAATACTCATCTCTCAATGAAATCAAAAATTGCATTCAAAAGGGTTTCAGTAAAAGGTAGAGAAGTTTGAAACAATACTTCAATTCGTATGAGATGTTTTTAGGAATCTTGTTGCTCAATAGATTAATGACCGGATAGTGACATCATTTGGGAGATTCGTACGGCCCCCTTGAGGATTCAGGTGTGATAAAGCCCATGAGATGTGTGATGAATATCAGGTAATGTCTATGTATACCGACGGACGTTTAAAGTCTAATGATGCTGACACAAGAATGACTTTTCAATGAAATCAGAGACCGTATTAAACAGGGTTTTCGTAAAAGGAAGACAAGTTTGTAGCAATACGTTGTTTCCTTTAAAATGCTACTATTTCTTCCCACGTTAAGCCCGACCTTGTGTCACATATTGCTGTGGTGGGACAGTGATTAAATAGAACTTTCCTTTAAAATGTTTTCAAGAATCTGATGGTGAATGTTTAGTTCAGGTCAGAACCAAACGTTTCATTAATGATGTCACAAAAGGCTAAATAGAATAAAAACTGGATAGTGACGTCATTTGAAAGATTCATTAACATGCAACCTTATAACAAATATTCTGTTACATCGGGATGGATTTTGTACGAAGTGTATCAATACTATTGGGAAACCAAAAAGTACTAACGAACATTTTTTATAAACCTTTCATCGGATAATGCGCAGTATATATGGGGCAATAAATTCCACAAGTTTCGGTTTGGACTTTTTATATCGTACAGTGTAGGAGGCTTAATGTTATATCCGGAAACAGATGCACTTAACTATTCAAGTGTAGAGGCATTGTGGTCTGTTGTGGTATTCAAACTCCATAACAGAATTTACCGAATGCCTACTAACAATAAATAAATTTGGCCCGTGTACTAAAGTCAACGTAGAGTTTACCAATGTTAAAGTCGTGTGCCTTAATCTCATTCTTAGTGGTCCGTATTTATCTCAGTAGATTTTACCGTTATGCTGGGTCATGTTTGGCTCAATGGTAGAACGAGGGACTAAGCATCTCGTCTTTACGAAAGAGATTGGAGATTGACAATATGAATGAATAAGGATACATTTACATTGTATATAACAATAAGCAATGTAAGTCTGGTTGTTCTCTCAATAGAAACTGTCACATGACCAACTTATTTTGGCAGCATGCTGTGTTGAGGGTGATCAGTTACAAAATGGGTAAAGTGGTAATTAATGAATAAGTTACTTCTTTTGCCTTTTGTTCTGCAGTGATCACTACAAAAATCTTATCCCCCCCCAAAAAAAAACAAGTATAAATACTGATGGACTCAAACTAATGATCGATTTAGAATGAAATTATATTGCAAATTGAACTCCTGCTAAAAAAAATCAGAACACTTTGGGGGTTTCCAGAATTGATGAGAAGTGATTTTTTCAGCCTTGTAGCTCTTTTGGTGTGGCCTATACGCTTGATACTTACATACAAAGTCATCCAGTGAGTCAAATCAACTTGAAAACCGGAGAAACCAATGTTAACATGTTTGGTCGTCTATAATAAACTTCATTTAAAAGAGCAAAACATTCGTGAGAAGGAAATGTCAGTTGTCAACCGTCCAAACATTTGTACCAAGTCTATGCGTATTTGTAAACTGGCCATTCTTTGAAGGGTTTGAAGAATAGCAGATTAAAAGTTCTATGATAGAAGATCCGTGGCAGTTTGTAGATGTGTGCACAGAAATAAAATAAGGCCATTTCAAACTTCAACCACAAGGATTTGAAAATCAGTGTAATCATCGTACCCTTACAAACGGTCCCCCCAAAAAACAGCCGAAGGGGCTACAGATTCTTCTCTCTTTTAGTTCCTGAGTCTGTTTATGAGCGTGCGCGTGCATGCGTGCTACCTATCTACTGTCCCACCACAGCGGAATTTGACACAAGGTCGAGCTCAACGTGGGGAAAATAGGAGACACCCTTCCAAAAATGGCTCCAGCCTACGCGGCTACGGTTGCCAAGCGACCGTAGAAGCTAAAGCAACCTCCACCACAAAAGCGTCCACCCGGGGACCTGCTCCCTTAAGTGCAATTGAGCAGTGCTGCTCCGGGGAAACAGCTGGGCCGAGTAATAATAGGAGAGCCCTAGGACGAGTCCAAAGGTTCCCCAATGCGCTTAGCAGTGCGTAGCCTCAGTCAAACCTCATTGGTTAACGCTTGCACCGGCGCACTCGGTCTTTGACACACACTCCCTCTCCGGCCCATTCGACAGGCAAGTATCAGTACCGACTCCTCGGTCTATGCCGGGGAACAGATACTTCATTTTGATCCTGCCAAAAAGACCAGAAAAAAGGGGGCGCGTGTCTGTTATCCCGGTCCTACTGGTCATATTTTTAGAGCTACAGGAAATGAGCATGCGTACACCACTAGGCACCGAGAAAATAAGCATGCGTACACCACTAGGCACCGAGAAAATAAGCATGCGTACACCACCAAAAAGGTTTGCATGAGCATACAACTAGGCCAAATATAAAAACTTTTTTTTTCTTTTTTAAGTGCTTTCGGAGGTCTCTATGGGCCATTTTTTTGGACCATCAATGACCAAATCTAGTGCTGGTATGTTTTTTTTAAATGAATTTAAATAGATGACTTTTTTTATTTTATATAATCAGTTCCAGTACATGCATGTGTTACAGTGATTCAAATATATGAATTACAGATGATGATATACGTTCTTATCTGCGTGTTTTTCTCTAAGGTCTTGGGATACCTTTTCAATGGGGGAGTTCATCTCATTCTTTTTTCTTACATCGAAGATTCGTTCAGAGCCTTATTTCCGATAGATTGTAAATGGAAGACTATAGGCCACAAGGCTTGCTTATTTCGGTGCCAGAATTTGTCAAGTGATTCGTTTATTTTTCCAAAAACTTGATTTGAATACATATGTTTCTATTTCCGAAGGCTCTCAACAAAAGCATATCATTAATAGATCAGACTCTACCTAGATAGATTAATGACACAGACGACCTTCGAGTATAGACTAAAGCAGGTGTTCGTGACGGGGATGTAGACGAAGTGGCCCTAGCTATGGCAGAGTTGGCCTCCTCGTTAAACAAGCAGGATCAAGCTCTAGGAGTCACAGCTAGGTTAGAAAATATCCCCCAGGGCAACGAGTATGGCCATAGCATTGATTGCAGATGAAATTCGGAGCGCTTCGAGCTGATTTATCGCAAGTTTGACACTAACACTGGACGACAAGTGACTACAAACGAAGGTATTTGTGACTGGCTACGCTCCTTGCGAATACATTTCCTATACTACATAAGAACGGTCGATTCTGGACAGAATACGCCAAGAAAGCATTCCCGACTCTGAGAAGTGTGCGTGGGGTTATGTCGTATGCCCCGTAAAAAAAAAAACGAATGCTCTTTGTATCGCTAATATCGACAGGCTCTCGCTGAGAAAGGGAGGCCTCTTAAATACCCGACTGTTTTCCGGACTGTGTCTCGTGAATGGTGCTAGTCGAGAGAGCCATACGGGGGTGCCTGGTTGAGATAAGAATAATGGAGATTGGAAAAATCAAGTGTTAACGAAGGGGACATACGAGTTGATCAGATCGGGGAGCTCAGTTTGACGAGGGAAGAGAGTCGCTCCATGTAGCCTTGGGCACCAAGGATGATATGCCTCAATAACGATGAGGCATCCCTCACTTGGCTAGTTATTTGGAATGCACTCAGGGGCTGCAAATGGCCTTTCGTAGCGGGACTGGTAGATTCACCAGAGTGCATGCATTGTTCTGCTTTGGAGGAGTCTATCGAGTACACCTTCTTTCATTGTAGTGTCGTACGACCTTCATGTGACCTGACCAAAAGCTACATGGTTCGCGTCCTCGTTGTAACTTTATCTCACTCTACTAGATGAAACATTTTGTGCTCCTGCACTTACTCGGTATTATGAGAGTCGTTGCATAGACGACACGTCAAATGGGGTTCCGGAAGGGTGACCATTTTCTTACCGTACAACCGATCTCCTATTTCAAGTATCAGCCCAAAGTGAATATCAGGGTAGAGAGAACAGGGTTGTCTTCATTGAAATTCGTGAAAAGGTGGATTAAAGTTGTGACTGTGTCGTGTGAATGGTGCAAATCTATAGTGGTTTCTGGAAATGTCTTGCTGAGTGGGGAATCATGAGAATCGGAAAAAAGGCTTCCAGCTCCAGCCAAGGTTAAGGTAAAATAGTTTTATTGTTTGCCTGTGTATAAATAGCCAGAGAGTAAATGGTCATCGCTTCCAATTTTTGTATTTTGCATACCCGCCCCTCTAAACGTGAGGATGTGGAATATTTCGAATAAAATAATCTTTTCCCACACATTTTTCCCCCAGTTGACTTACCTTTCTGACATATGAGACCATTGAGGCGAGGAATGCCACCAATTTATGTAAATATGTTTCAAGCATTGGGATAAACTTTTAAATGTACATAAAATCATTTTTCCCACACCCCTACAGGAATCTGTAAGTATGAGATAAGGTAAAAATTTTCTTAGAGGAACCTCTATATTTTGGTGAGTGAACAATGAAAGAAATTCACAGAACAAATATGTTGTTATGGTGAATGAACGAAGTATGATTGGATCAGCACACGACATTAAATTTATGTTAAGACAGAGGAGGCCAGCACCTCCCCCATTACTGATTTTGACCTTTGCGTCACATTTTTCATGTGCTTCCTTTCAAATCATATCAAAAACAAATGCAGAGTAAGACTTTTCACCTGGATTTCTATTCAGACTTCTTTGTTACTTCATACCGTCCATACAAAATCGTGTTTTTACGCTGTTTCATCATCATCCTCATCAATATCATCCTTTTAGCGTCTGTTGTTGTACATGGACCCTTTCCTAGATTCGTCAGACTTCTCTATAGTAGGCATGGTGGGCCAGTATTTTCTGAATTTATCTAGCTTGTCACGCTATCTTACTTTCTGCTGACCACATTTTCGCTGTTGTGAGTCGTGATGTCCAGCGGCTGGCTGACATTCTTGCAACATGCCCAGCCAATTGCCGTCTGAGTTTTCTTATTGTTTCCAAGATATCACGGACACCTGGTTTTCATCTAATAAACTGCACTGTCTCATGATCGCTCCAAATGAAGTTTGGCATGATTCTCTCATGCGCACGCAACACGGTTCTCAGTTTGAGGGGCAATCTTTTGATTATATTCCATTATTCAGCACGATAGGTGACTATTGATGAGATGCATGGATTGGCACCCTTCTTTTCAAGACTTGTAGGATTTGTGTGTTCTTGAAAGTCAATCTTGCTCCAGCGAAAGCCTGCCAACTTGGTGTGATTCTTCGCTTTATTTCTCATTCTTTCGATGACTTCATGGACACTCACCCTCCGTGGTTGATGTAGTAGTCTACTTCCTCCAGTTCAGCCTTTTCAATTTCTATCGTTGTGTCTTTATCCCCAACGTATTTGTTGTACATGACATTTGCTTTGCTTAAGTTCATGTGGAAGCCAACTTTCTTGTTACAGTGTACGATAATCTCCTGTCTTTATTGTATTTCTGATTTTTATTTTGTCAGTTATATATGATTGAGGCAATATCGAAACTGTATTAAAATACAATACACACGCTACCATTTCAAAGAACACCAAGAACGCTGCATCAAAATTCATATAGAGAGTCAGATGAACATTCAATAATAATTTTCTCTCCTAAACAATTAAACACATTCTTACAATGATGGCTTACCTATTGTTTTCTCTTTTATAAAACTAACAGAAGACATCGAAATAAGAAAATCACAATTGGTTATTGAATAACTATACACAAAAATTACTTACTTTTCTATGAAATCAATGACTGCATTCAAAACGGTTCTTGTAAGAGGTAGACAGTTCATAGCAATTCGCAAATATGTCTTTTCCTTCAAGAAGTTGTCAGGAATATGATACCGAATGTTCAGGTCAAAACAAAACGTGTCATTAATGATGTCACAAAAAGCTCGTGATGTCATCTGAGTGAATTGCTGATATGCAAAATTTTGAATATATTAGACTCCTGTTTCTACGGCACCTATAGTTGTTTAAAGATGTCGTTGTAACTAATGTGCTTTTTTAACCATTTGATTTTGAACGAAGTATGATATTATTGGAAAACTAAAAATATAGACAACTTTTTTTTAACCTTTCATGGTCTGAGCTGG
The DNA here is from genome assembly GCA_963457665.1 of Thysanoteuthis rhombus. NCBI lineage: Eukaryota > Metazoa > Mollusca > Cephalopoda > Oegopsida > Thysanoteuthidae > Thysanoteuthis > Thysanoteuthis major. Next base: position 46,031,346 of record OY735228.1, on the reverse strand, counting down.
TGTGGTTGGTTCCCACCTAGAGGGTCTGTCAGTCTGTTAGTATTTTTGTGAATAGTTTATATCCGGTAATAGTGTGATAAGGTCTCTACTTGCCAAGGTTGCAGTTAATTAGAAGGTAGGAAGAGAGGGGAAGGAAAGGAAGTTAGGTAGTTTGCTGAGAGGGTAGGAACATTTTAGCACATGAATCTTACCTATGTTTGTATAACAATTACATAAAATCATAGATCCTGCAACAAAGTTTGGAAAGGGTAAGGGAGACAATGAGAAGACACAAGCATAGGTTGAAAGAAATACGGAGGGATGAGATAGTATTTCGGTTTGGTTTTAGTTAGGGTGTCAAGAACCGATGGATTTCCCTATGGGTACAGCTAGTGTATATAAGTGATAGAACTCATGAAATACCTAAACCCAGCAAAAGTGTTTAAATTTGTCTGTTGTAGGTAGCGGTGGTCAAAAACTGCAACAACAATAACCGTTCCATGCATAACAAATGAGATATTGTGAAAAGATGCTTTTTTCTCAATCACCCGATGGCAAATATCTTTTGGCAGCATGTCAAGTTAGGGTGATTAATTAAAAAATTGAAAAAGGGGATGGTCAATGGGTAAGTTATTTCTCTTGCCTACTGCTGGTAATTAGGATGTCCAAATTTTCAAAAAACAACGGTGGACACAAACTGAGGGACCGATTTTGCAGAAAGCTTATATTGAAAATTGAACCCCCACTAAAAGTTCATTTTGGAGGGGGATTTAAAAAAGATCAATTTTTCCTTAGTCATTGAAAGGATTGTGCGTGCGTGCTAACTTACAAGTTTTTATTATGAACTGTTAGGGCTGGGTGAAGTCCGGGCACATTAATACATAGATACATATAAATGTCAGAAGGCAGGAAAAACCTAACCCCAGCAACAATATTTAAACCAGTGTTATGGCTAAACTGAGTTTGTAGGTAGCGGTAATTAATACATAGAACTTAATCCATTTGAAAGATAACAGGACCATCCCCAAAGCCTCCCTTCCTTCCTATGAAGATAACAAAACCTTACAACAGTATCCGAATATATCCATTTTATAAACAACCCAGTCCAATTAAATGCTGACATGAACAGAGGAAAACCAAGACACATACACAGAGGAAAAGAGGAGAGACGGCATCACAAAAGAAAAACAAGAAAAAAAAACACAAAAGAAACGAAACGGCACTTTAGTTGTATATTAGTGCTAAATGAAAACAGAAAAAAAACATCATCCTTGGATCGTAATGTTATGAGACTGATTACTAATAACAAAAAGTTAATATCTATATACCCATCTATCAATCTTTCCATCTATACCTATATGTTTATAAATTTGTGAATATATATATATATATATATATATACATATATATGTTTAATGTTGAAGAGCGACGCAACATTAGATAAGTTCCATTCCTACAGCAGCCCACTTTTTTAATTGTCTATTCTCTTTTAACTGTCTGGGCCAGAAGATACATTCACCATGTATTTTCGGAGGGTCATTTCAAATATAATTTCAAAGTAATATAACGCATTCATAATTATTTTCTGTCTGGTTATATATTCATCTCTTAATAGTACATACACGTACATGCACACACACACACACACATATATATATATGTATATATGTATGTATATGTATATGTATACGCACTGTTGCGTTTATTCACATGCACTTCTGTCGACTCTTTATATATATGTATATATATATATATATGTATATATATGTATGTATGTATGTATGTATGTATGTATATATATATATATATATATATACACACATATATATGTATGTATGCATATATATGTATGTATGTATGTATATATATATATATATATATATACATATATATGTATGTATGTATGTATATATATGTATGTATGTATATATATATATATATATATATATATATATATATATATATATATATACTAACACACACACGTATACGCATGTATACACACTCACACAGATTTTTTACGCGCGCATGAAAATCTCAGTTACATGCACTCCATACGTTTTTGGCAACTAGTATGATATTCTCTGCCGAAGGAAACTGTGTTTATGCACTTTTGGAAAGCGAGATGAGTAAACTGAAAAATAAGTTGTCGTCAAGTAAAAACGACGAACACAATGAGTAGCGAATGAAGGGGGAGAGGGAGATGAAGATTTATGACCAGCCAATTGTTGGCACTCAGTTGGTACCTTTTGAACAGATCGGCAACGACGTCTTTAATCAGGTGTGTGCTGCTGTCATCTGCCAAAGAACCTAGCAGCACTGGGCACACATCAAAAGATACTTATTTACCAAGTTCCGTTTCTTTCCAATACTTGTTGCACTGATAACTCCGAGTGGAACTCATCAACAAACATGGCTGTGTCATTCGCTGTACTTGAAATACAGTCTGGCTGAGTTTATTAGTCTGGGTGTTTTCTTGTGGCTAATATGATCCAATGAGGCCGTTTTGTTAACAAAAGGTTTATAAAAAAAAATACCTTCTTTCTTAGATGCTTTTTTTTTCCTTTTTGTGTTGGTCCATTCTTTTGAGATGAAAAGCGTTTTTTTTTTCCTTCCTGTAAATGATCTTCCCGTCCGTAGCATCTATACAAGAAACTTTTCGGTAAAAATCAACTTGTTTATGCAAATTTGTTTCTTTGGTGTTTTTATTCATATCGTATCACGGATATTCAGTCAGTACTGACACTGAAGTTTATGTAGTTCTTCATAATTAAGAAAAGGATAATAATCTGAACAAACAAAGAAAAATCTGTCAATATTTAGCTTCTTGGAAAGAAATTACTACCATGATTTTTACGGTGTAAAATCATGTCCACTCATTTGGAGAGAAATTACTACCTGGCATTTTAGGGTTTAAAATCACGTCCTCTTATCTGGAGATAAATTGCTACCAGGCGTTTTGGGATGTAAAATCATGTCCTTTTATTTGGAAAGAAATTACTACCCTGGTTTTGGGGGTGTAGAATTATGTCCACTTATTGGGAAAGAAATTGGTACTCTGCATTTTTGTGTGTAGAGTTTTGTCTGCAAAATCATGTCCATTTTTCCTGAAATTACTTCAACTCAGCATTTCGGAATGTAAAATGGTGTTCACTGGATGATTTGTGTAACTAAAATATTCTATGAGGGAAAATGCTTCATAGTATTGGACATGGAGGAAGCAAAAACGTACAGTATTGACAGGTACAAGAAATTTATTTCGTCTTTAAAAAAAAGTTTCTATGAAAAGTCTTTTAAGCGTACGAAATTTTTAAATCACTGAAATTAGCCGATGCAATTGAACTTGGTTAGAGTAATTGTATTTATAAATGTATGTTCTTTCCATTGCATTGTTTAATAGTTGTCTTCTGAGGGGAAAGTTCGGGCCAATCTACAGTTGTTGCACCCCTACTCATAATAAGGGTGAGAGGGCGGAAATTTTCCCAAAATTATCGAGCAGGAGGTGTGAGGGACGACAATTAGGAACATGAGAGTAACCTACATATATCTGTATTTTCATTAGGTGGCAAAAAATGTAACTCTTTTTTCAGAACTCTTTTTCACTTTCTCTTTTAAAAGGCTGTTTCCTTTATCCACCACTGATTTCGTTCATGTTAGTTCATTTGTCTACACAATATCTTCAAATATTCCCAATGAGTTTTCATGAAATTTCATGGCAGAATGGGCTGAGAAGTGATTAAATCTTAGGGCAGGTACAGGAATATTTTTTGGGTAAGAGACATTTTTCAATTCATTTTTGGCGTATCTATACGTATTCACTCATTTATGTCTGTCTATCCACACAGTATCTCAAAATTTCTATATGGATTTCAATCATATATTGTGGGCTGCCAAGGGCTGAAGAAGAATTGATGACACGTGGGCTTGGATCCAGGACTTTTTTTTTTATTGATTAAGAGATATTTTTCTGATCGTCATTAGACCAAAATATGGAAAGTTGAAACTCACACATACCCCCCGACCTTGTTACCATATATTAACTGATTTTTATTTAGTTTTTAGTTAGTGTATAGCATTGACAGAGGAATGCACTCACTGAGTGCTTCCTAGTACTTTTATCAGTGTTCTCATCTAAAAAAAATATTTACATCATCATCAGTCTGTTAGCATCCGTTGTTGGACATAGACCTACCCCAAGATTCATTATACCTCTCTATCATGGTCATTGCAGAGCCAGTACTTCCTGAATTTATCTTACTTTCTGTTGGCTACAGCCTTGCACCTGATCTCTGAGGATCCACGTTGTGAGATGTGATGTCTAGCAGTTGTCTGCCATTCTTGCAGCATGTCCAGCCCAGTTTTTCTAGCACTTCCTATGATGTATCGGACTCCTGTCTTTTCTTTGATATTCTGTGTGGGCTGTCTTATCTCTCTATGTGAGGTTGAGCAAAAAATATTTTTACGCTGCAATTTTTTTTAGAATAGCCAAAACACACCCAAAAGATGCTGAAACGTACTGAAAAATGTCAAAACATGCCAAAAAAGGCACTAAAATTATAAACCACATCCACACTAATTTAGCACTTTTTTGCAATGCCAAAACAAGCAACGTGATGAATTTGGCGCAAAAAGCGTTAAATCGGCTACTCTGCTTTTACTGAGTTTCTCAATCTGCTTTACAAGTTTGGTCTTGGAGGAATAATTATTTTGCTCTTGCATGAATAAAGGCAACACGTGTGGTTTTTCTTTTCACTCAACAACTTAACAATGCTTTCACATGAAACTTTCACAGAAGACGATGTTTCCACATAGCAATAAAACAGTTGTATATATATATATATATATATATATATATATATATATATATATATATATATATATATATATATATATATATATATATATATATAAGTGTTGCTACTTCAACGCTAACACTCGACAGTTTCTATTCATCACCATAAAACGAGATGCCACATTCACTGTACTTTATTTCCATTATACTTTATGTACTGCTATTATATAAAGCAACATGCTTACTTTTAATTTATCCTCGTCTTCTCCTGATGGCAAGGCTCATTGGGAAAGCACAGCCCAGGTGGGGTTAAGTTTTAGAGTACGATCATCAGGTAGACACGATCTGTTAGTCATCACCGATTAATCTTGATATCAAAGATTATTTGCCATAGCAGGGCTTCCCCCTCGCCCGAAGGTCCAGGACTGGATTTAACATTTTTAGGGCCAAGCGCATAATATTTCTTGGGGGTCCTTTTTTTTTGGGACTTGACTATTATTCATAAACAAATCAAAACAAAAATTGGATATTCATAAAATTATGATGTGTAATCTAACATTAAGTCCTTTGCAGATCAATAATCTATCTATATGTAACATAAATTCTCAAAGATATTTAAACGCTGGAAAATATTGAAAATGAAAATTATTTTTCGAGAAATATTTTCCGGTGAAGACATGAAATCTCGAGGCCTTATGTTGTCAAACTGTTTATTTTACGCTCAGTGTAGGCCTGTCTGGATCTACGCCTGCATTATATCAAATAACTCTTATACTCATAAACCACTTGGAAAAATTCTAAAACATAATAGAACTCCTCAATGAATACAATTTTTCTCAAAAAATGGAACTTTTATGTGAATCGGATAAAAAATACTCAAAAAAACAAGGTGCATGTTCGACTAGGGCCGTACAGTAGGAGGGTGAAGCAGCCTCTCATAATTGTCATGGAAAATAATTTTCCCTCTATTGTTCAAAACTACAGCTTTGAATTGATTTTATGTCAAAAATTAATTGCCTATTCAGATATTTTATATCTAAATTTACACCAATAATTTTTGATAAATTGTATTTTGTTCAATTTATTTTCATCAGATTTCTCATGAACTGCTGATACAAACAACTTAGACACTCTTCACTGCAATGCAAAGTGTGCTGATTAATATATATAGCGAATATCAACTCCGTACAAAGACGAGTTATCGAATTATCTCGGGACATAAACGCACGCACATCCACCCACAAAAATATCTCAAATTATTGCTAGATCATCTAAAAATGTAAGGGAAGTAACTCTGATCAGAAGATATTTTCCTTGGTTTTGGATTTCAATTTATATATATATATATATATATATATATATATATATATATATATATATATATATATATAATGATACAATGATTAACGCTTCCTTATTCAGAGTTGAGCACTCTCTAAGTGAGGTAACTCGTTCATTGTAACCTTATGCAATGCTCTTCCAACATGGAATAGAGCGCTCTGGTGGACGGGGAATATATATGCGTAAATTTATATATCGCTTACTGACCGTCCAGTTCTGTGGGTAGAGGGGGGATACCAGCCTCTGGGTCTGAAGCTAAGGTTTCTATTCTGCCTCGTGTTACTAGATGGGATAATGGATAGTCTATAGCCACACTGAAGAGTTTTAATACAACGAAACAGCTGTCAGTGGATGACACAATTATATATATATATATATATATATATATATATATATATATATATGTGTGTGTGTGTGTGTGTATATATATATATATATATATATATATGTATGTATATATGAATTTGAGAATTAATTTTTCGAAAAAGGAAATTTTTGCAATAAGTCAAATAGATGTGAGTCACCAAATATCATTGAATGTTTTATAAAGAAGCGTCTGCGGAGAAGCAAAGCAATCAGAAACATCAAAAAACGAATCGTTTGAACAATCACAATTAAAAGAGGTGCGTCTCCTTTTGCTTTGGAGGAATAAAAGCGTTCCAAGTAGAATTATAGAAGAATTGGTGAAAGACTAATGAAAAATAGAGAAAAGAAGGAAAAAAAATAGTCGGATGACATGTCTGGTTCGTCAATCAATAGAAACTGTCTCGTGACCAACCACACTTGGTAGAATGCCGTGTTGGGGGTGATCAACCGAAATTTTTAAAAAAATGGATTAGTTAATTCTATCGTCTCTTTTTAGGCAATGATCACTAAAAAAAAGTCTGAGTTTAAAAAAATCAATCGTGTATCCTGCCGGAAACAAGCCAAGGAACCAATTTAGCATAAACTCACTCTGTAAATTGGACTCTACCTCTAAAAACATAATAAGAGGGGGGAATTTCAATTTTTTTTCGAGAGTAAATGTTTTCAACCCTCTAGCTCCGTTAGGGCTGCGTTTACGTGCAACACATACATGCATTCATACAAGTACATGTACATGCATACATAGCCAGGTAGAACCACATAAAAACTGGAGAAACCTATTTTGACATTTTTGATTGACGGTCTCTAATAGATAGTCCTGTGAATGTTGTATCAGTAAAAGAAAAAGACCCGTATGCATGATGCAAAGATAGCCAGCCAGCCAGCCAGCCAGCCAGCTCGAAAACTTCAGAAACCAATATTGACAGTCTTGGTGACAGTTTGTGTTGATAGTCCCCAATAGATAGCTGAAATAGATTTTCTCTCGGACAACAGTATCTGAGCAATCAGTGTCTGATAATTACTGAAAATTTGACTTAACAATCGGTGACATCAAACACGACCACTAAGACTACTAGCACCATTGAAACTGACTCAAAAATCAAATGCTGGCAATCACAAGAGATCTGTCTTCAAACGTCTTTTTTCATGAATGACTTGCAAGTAGCTAAAAGAGTTTTCTATCCGAATAGGTGAAGTAAATCTGTGAATAGAGGCAAACTCACTGAAAGGCTTGAAATCCTCGGTCATGCTCAAAAAGTTCTCAATCAACATTATCTTCAACAACTGCGGCCAACTGATTTGCCCTTTGATGTTAAAAGGCTGCAATTTCCTGTTCCTAACCCTGCTTGGCACAACAGCTGAAAACGAAAAAATATTGCTTACCCTGGGGCAGGAGCGTAGCTGAGAGGCAGGAACGATTTTAAGTGGAAAGAGCCCCCAGAAGTTTTATGAAAAATAGTTCACCTACTGCATTTCTACAAACATCGTACACTGACGAATATCGCTAAATGTTGAAGGGATTCCTCAGACAAACCAAGTCTCAGGTTGGACATCCCCACCCCAATATCCAGCGACATTACTTTATTTGAAAAGACTGCCTACTAAACAATTTCATGGACCCCAGGCCTTTGAAAGGTTTGCCCACACACCGGCAAAAATATGTTTGTGGCCTAACTTCCCTGGAGGTTCACAGGCCCCTAGTCGGGAACTTTTGCTGTAAATTTTAAAGGAAGGGCCTCTTTTTGCTGTATTTGTCACTTTTGTAAAATTACATTGGTTTAATCGTGGGTCGGCCATAATTACTGATCAAGAAGAACAGTCAACCAGGGCGCCAAATGCCTATCATGTGCCTGGGGCTGTAAGACTTTTGAAATACAAATGGGTGCAAGCTTAGCTATGCAAGGGTCAACCTCCCTTGCTTCATTAAAATCTAGAAGGTAAACCGAACAGAATTAATTTCTCAGTACAAAATCATTCCCAAACTGTGTGTCTCATTTCAACGGCTTCATTTGTAGTTTCAGTTAATGAGATTCGTTAACTTCAGCAGAAGAAACCAACCTACGTTGGGCTTGAGAAGTGGGACTAGATTCATCATCAGATTTTGCGTACGTCGCAATTATTTGTGCGTAACGTCACTAGTTTTTCATCTGGTCTTTGTCATCCGCCATTGTTACATACGAAAATCCAGCCAAAACTTAATAGTAAGAGTTTGACAAAAGAAGGAAAGAAAAAAACCAACTCAACCTAAAGGTTGATTTACCAGTGGCGTCGAAAGCAAGGATGAAAGGGAAGGCCTACTCAGCGTAATGGTTAATTTACCACTGACCTCGAAAGTAAGAAAAATCGTTCTGCTCCTTGTTGGATCTGATCCAAAAATCTACTGATGTCTAGTAGAACGCCATAGAACACTGCAACATGGAAACATCACTGAAAATAGTTATGTATCAGTAATTATAAATAACACTGACGGATGCCTCAAAATCACGGACAAATGTATACTTCCTTTTCGAAATTCTTCTTTTTAAATTGTTTAATTGTTCTTTTATTATATCAACATTTAATGGCAACCTTTTCACCGAAAATAAAAAATAAATAATACATGTATATTTGTTATTACATAAAGATATTATTCTTTTCATAGCAGAAATTCAATTTTTACAAAACAGAATACAGAGAACTTGGAAATGCAAGTTGACATGACATGATGTCACGGAATCACTCTTTCTTTTTTACTCTCCTATTCACGTCTTAAATGCAGACATCCTAAGTTTCAGGTGTGACGAAATGCAATGATAATGTCAACTGAGACAGTTTGACAAAATGGAAAAATGATAAGATTAAACAGAATAAAAACTTGCTATGGCAGTTAATAATTGAACAACAATAGCATCAAAATAAAGACAAAAAGATCAGAATAGAGTACGCAGAACTGGAGAAAGTAGACCACTACATCTACTTAGGACGATGGATGTCCATGAAATCCTCAAAAGAGGGAAAAATCAAATGAAGAATCACACCAGGTTGGCCAGCTTTCGGCAGGGAAAGAAAATTCTGCTAGTACTAAAAAGAAAGATATACAACAAATGCTGATAGTTATTTATGGAGCTGAAACTTGGAACCCAACCAAAAAATTGACCCTCAAACTTAGAAGCATGCAACGTACACAGGGGAGAATCATGCTCAACATAACATGCAGAGATCACTAGACGGTAAAGTATATAAGAAGATAAACAGGACCCTGGGATATCATAGAATCCACGAGAAAACTTCACTGACAATAGGCTGGCCATGTCGCGAGAATGGCAGAGAACCGCTGGACATACCAACTCACAACGTGGATCTCTAGAGATCACATACGAAACTGTGACTGACAAAATATAAGATGGTGTGACGAGGTAAACAAGTTCAAAAGGTATTGGTTCCACGACGCTCATGATAGAGAGGTCTCGTGAATCTTGAGGGAGGTCTTTCGCTGACAATGGAAGCTAAAATGATGAAAGAGATTCCATCTAAGAATGAATATGGTCAAAATAAATTCTCTCTATGACATCACAGTCGTTTTCCATCGGGAGGCATCTGAAAAAGAGAAAAAAAAACATCTGGAAACATATACATTCTCAAGAATCTACATGTTATTAAATCAATCAGAATAAGGCACTAAAATGGTAAAAAAAGGGCTCTTTCTCAAAGTCAAACGAAACAATTTTAGAGGGTGTCTAGTCGAGTATTAATACCTATTTCCAAGTCTGTAGACAAAACAGCATGGCAACGAGCTCCTGCGCAAGCTAACCAATAAACATCCACACACACACAAAAAAGACAGAACCCTTTGCTATTTGACAGTTGTGGTTGTTCAACATTCAAAATAATGTAGTCTGATTTTTCAGGAATATCTGACAAATATTTTTAGTTGTGGTGAAACTAAGAGAAACAACAAGTAAAAGAAATTCTCATGACTGACGACGAGCTCATTTAATCAATACATTATAATTATTCTTATCGTTCAGTGTACTAAAGTACCTACATATATATATATATATATATATATATATATATATATATATATATATATATATATATATATATATATATATATATGTGTGTGTGTGTATGTATGTATCCCTATATACTCATTTTTCTTGTGGTAAAACAGATAAATAAATGAATAGATGAGATATTGATATACTCCAAAGGGTACGGAAGTTTGGCTTTCCAAGGAGGCCAAGAACCTTGTTTTCTTCACTCAAATTGTTTGTAATTTTTTAGTCAAAATCCAAAGCAACAATGCAGTCTTCCACCAGAAATTCTGACCATTCAAGACCAGACGGACTCGTATGTGGTGCCTTAGCCAATGGGGTTTTACCAAATGAGACGTAGTACTTCTATGTGAAGTCAAGTCCAAGAAGCCAAGGATTCCCATAGACCAGAGCTCTTACATCGTTGCAACAATAGTTGGGAGGACTAAAGAGATAAAGTTGGGAGGACTAAAGATCCCACCTACATATTCCTGAGTGTGATATCCCCTCACAGAATCGACCTTGTGTCACATCCTGTTCTCATGGGGGCTGGGGTAAATAGGAAAGACAGAATGATCTTTGTTTCATTCAGTGCCTGGTCATCACCAGATTCAAAGCTAGGAACAGATAGTTGTGAACTGAAGAAATGACAAATTAAATTAAGAAATCTCATCTGAGTGCCATATGGCTTTCTGAATCGTCTCTTCACTCTAATACTGTCAGTTGAATTATAATCTGCATCGATACACTGGTCAAATAAGTTTATTATAACCACCAGAAGGGAATTCATTAGATGGTTCGTGTGTTGGTCAGTTTTGGGGTCCAAGAAACAACTTTATAACCTATCTGCGATAACTATGTAGTGGGTATGGACGATAATCAAGGGTCTGCGATAGATGAAAGAACGTTAACTTCATTCATAGTTCAAAAACTGCGAGTTTTGAACGTATAAACAGAAGTATTGTTTACTGTTTGGTTTTTATTAAATGACATTCTTATGGGGGTACCGGGGGATCCAGGGTCCAAAGAAGTTCAGAAAAATCTCAATTTTATCAAAAAATATTTGAATATCTAGGTAAAAAAATTCTGAAACAACAAATAATCCCAAGCAATCATACATCTAACTTACACACAACAATTTATTATATCTATTGCCTAATCAAACAGACGGAGAAGAGGAAGAAAGGAAGGATATACCCCCCACCACAAAAGCTCCAGTAATAAGAGTACAGACTAAAGTAATTGATCTTCTTTGAGGTTAGCACTCTATCTATCCTTAGTTGAGTATAGGTCCTCACACAATCATTTTGTGAACTTCAAGAGGAAAAAAGGAAGAACAATCACCCCCTATAAGTTCATGGTCTATTGTTTAATGCTGATGTTTATAAATGCGTTGAGATAATGAATCTTCAATTGATTTGCTGTATGTATATTGAACGGAAAAGTGAGAGTTCGGTTCAGCATTATCGTTACATTGTAAATGGAACTATCACCTCTAAAATCGTTCTAAAATGTTCACTAAAAAAACGTTTTACTTTGAAATGTTTTCCTAGGTCCATTAAGTATGGATTCAAAATTTGTGCTAAATCTGATTGAACTGCACCGATGTCTAAAGGTGGGGACACATTGACAAACAGTGCTGGAATAGAATGCTAGTCAGCTAATTGGTTATAAAATATCATTTCTTCTTCAAGCTCTGATTTGTCATAACAGTAGCCACACAGGATCTATTTGAAATAATGAAACTTTTTCGGAGTATTAGGTCTCTTTTTTTTTCTTTTTTGGTATTGTAAAATCTTAGTTTGTTACAAGTAAGGCACTCCATTATGTTTATCTATGAATTACACGTCAAGATTCTTACGTGATGCGAAGTAAAAAGAATCCAATCAATGTTTTTTTACGCTATTTAAAGATAGTGATATTAGGAATAAGATAGTTACACGTGGAGTTTTTAAGTTATTTTTAATTGATACATGGTTTAGGAATTCTTGGTGGATTTCACAAAAGGAAGTAGGCATGTTTTTTTTCCATTCAACATGACCCCGTATAAGTGCATTGTTTACATTGCTTCTTCTTCATTTCTTCCTGATTATTAGAAACCTTTAACCAAATATAACACCAAAACTGTCAACATAGGTATCTATCAGTTTTTAAGTTGATCTGGCTGGCTATATATGTACGCGTACAGGATGCACAAATCTAGCTAGAAGGCCGGAAAATTAAACATCCACTCATTATATCTACAAAAACATCTTTTTTTTAAATTCCTCCCGTAAATAAGATTTTAGAGGGAAATTCAATTTGCAATGTAACTTCACGCTAAATTGATCCCTTTTTTTTGTTTTTGCTGGTTTTTATTAAGAAAAATGAACTTTTTTTAGTGATCACTGCGCTAAAAAAAATTGAGCAAAGTAACTTATTGATTGATCACCGCCTGTTAAAATCTTTTATTCTCATCACCCCCAACACGACATTCTGCCAAGAGACATTGGTCGCATGGCAGTTTCTTTTGAGTGACTAATCGGACCTGCTCACTTACTTGTTTTCATTCACGCTTTTATAAATTTCTTTTCTCGTTCTCTTGATTATTCTTATCTATCGAATTCTCTCTTAATTTCTTTTCTTCCGATGATAATTTATCTGTCCTTATCTACTCCTTCTGCTTCTTGAGGTGTTTTTTTTTTATCTTCGTAATTTCTTTTTATAAACCAACGAGGTTTTCTTTCCTTTTTTTCTTCTATGACGCACTAGCATCTCTAGTATCGTTTTCCATCGATATGGTCTCCGTTCTGTCTCTACTGTCAACGGAATCGACCCTCTACTCTGGGCAAATGCCTGGGTGAAACGTATGGAGAACATGGGGTGCCCTGTCATTAGAACCCCCTGCCCTTTCCTCTCAGCCTAGCCGGATGTAGTCGATAGGAAAACAGAGATTGATACGTCTGGCATCAGCTTGGCCGCAGGAGTGGCCAGAATGACGCCAAATTGGACGTCAGCACAACTTTAAAAAGGGCTCACCATCCTTGGTTTGGAATCAGAGTTGTCCATCTCCTAGACTGGTTGCTAGTCGATGCTAGAGAGCCCTTGCTGCCTTGCTATTTTGTCTATAACTGATGTTGGGGGAGAAGAGATGGATTCATGCCATCACAGACTGACATACCAAAATGTAAGTTACGTCCCTTGCTCAGAGTACAAATTTAGATGTTTTTGGTTGTGTCTAGATGTCATGATTATCTATACAGATGATTTTTGATAAAGATAAGTGGCATTTTTATTCAATTCAATAGAATAAGTAGTATTTTCAAGAGATTAAAAAATATCTTGATAAAATAACTGTCGAAGAGTATAGTCTCATTGAATTCATCAATATTACGTAACATATTTCCCAGATTTTAGATCTTGCATGCCAAGAGAATCTGTGTTTCTGGGTATTTCAAGATATTTTTTGACTCAATTTTAGATGTAAAATCATAGATAAGGTTGACAACTCTGCTCTTGCTAGATCTTCACACAAAAAATGAACTAGCACACCAATGGTCTGATTTTCAGGCTTGTTTATTTATCAATGCTCAGTTAGAAATTCCAACCAAAACAGTCAACATCAACTTGGGTTTTTTCAGTTTTTAAGCAAGTCTAGCTATTTATATATGTGATGCATGTACAGGCCACACCAAAGGAGTTAAAGAGCTGAAAATTGGAACATTTCCTCTTTATTAATTATTCTAGATATAAATTTGAAAATGAGATCAGTAACACTGCCTTAGTTAGATCTTCACACAAAAAGAACTAGCACATCTATGGTCTGACTTTCAGGATCGTTATAATTGTTGTATGCATTTTATTTAAAAAATGAGACTAAGTGTAATGATAGCTATATACAAGCAAGTCCAATCAGATTCTGTACCAGAAAGGAAATGAATAATGAGAAATAATTTCTCTTCTGTTTAGTATCAATTCTCTGCACCCAGCTTCTGAATACTAGCTCCAAAAAGAGTTATCTGCCCGGTGGTTAAGAGTTCTCTTGTGTTCACACTAGGTGGTGTGATCACTTTGGTTATTTACCAAATTGAATTATTGATTTTTATGAGAGAAAAGTTTACTTTCAATTATCTGTCAGAGGCTCCATTTCATAACAATGAAAATAATAATCATCATCATCATCATCATCATCATCATCATCATCATCATCATCATCATCATCACAATCAGTCTTTTATCGTCCATCTGAGGACACAAATCTCCCCCAGGATTCACCAGACCTCTCTATCATGAGCGTCACGGAGCCAATAATTCCTGATCTTATCTAGTTTGTTTCTCTATCTTATAGTCTGCCGGCCTCGGTTTTGCATATGATCTTTGGGGATCCACATTTTGAGTCATGATGTCCATCAGTTGTCTGCCATCCTTGCAACATGACCAGCCCATTGCCATTGAGTTTTCAAATGGATTATATAGTGTATTTCCCCCAAAAGCAAGCAAAAAACAAACAAAAAACATTGATTCACCTCTCACGTATATACATACCTATACATGCATACACATAAGAATATAAATATAAATACTCTTACATACATACAAATTTACACAATACGTCATCAAATATACAGTTATACACATATTCACACACATGTGCAAATATGCACACTCATACAAACGTACACATATACACACACATTTCCAGGCATGCATACACACGAATATGCACTTTTACATACAAGCATACAAATAAAACACGAACACTCACATCCTCTCTAAAATAAACAAAAAGGTTTTGCTAGTCACTCAATAGAAACCGTCATATAACCAATGTTGTGTTAGGAGTTGTCAATAAAAAGAATTAGAAAAAGGGGTGACAAATAAATAAGTTATTTTTCTCTCCTTGTGTTGGATCACTGAAAAGTTTTGATTTTCTAAAAACAAGCGGGCACAAACTGGTGACCAATTTAAGATGAACTCACACTGTGAATTGAACCACACACTGAAACTTTTCAAGGTAATTTTAAAAAGAACAAAAAACTCAAATGCGGAAAATTTCAGCCCTCTAGCTCCTTTGGTGCAACCTCTATGCAACATATATACATACATACATACATACATACATGCACGCATATATACATAACCAGCTGTGCCAACATGAAAACCCAAGAAACCTGTGTTTACAGATTTGCTGACAGTTTTGGTTGACGGTTTCAAATATACACACTCAAAAATACAAACATATGTGTACACACACATAGACAAAAATATACATATACAAATATACTTGTATACATACATATATAATTGTGCACATACGCACTCATACAAATGTATAAACATACAATAATACATGTGCACATATATAATAAGTATACACACATGCAAACCTACGCACACACACAAGAGTAAACTCAAAAAATATAGATATAGACATATACACACATATACAAATGTGCACATACACACAAATACCAACATGAGTGCAGACACATAAAAATACGAACATACACTCATACAGCCATACAAATATACACATATACACACACAAAAATACAAATATATATATACATATATGCAGAGATACATATATACACATGCAGACACACATACAACGATACATACACAGATAAAAATACACACACACAAGTACACATACGAAAGAGCAAATATGTTCACATACACTTACATACAGATATATGCATGTACACGCATACATCAATACATATGCACATAGATAACAATATATACGTATAGCTATACACATACGCATAGAACAATACATATGCACACAGATACAAATATACATACACATGTGTATACAAACAACACTAGAAATACATACAATACGTATAAAAAAAGATACAAATACACACATACACACACATGCATACAAATACACACACGCGCACACACACAGAGACCCACACAAATACACACCCAAAAGTAGAAATCAACACATAATCAAACACATAAACGAAAGCAAAAACAAACAAATGAAAAAGATAGATCAACAAACGAAAAAACAAAAGATAGAAAAAAAAACACTCGATCATCTTCACTTTCTTAATCTGCGAATAAGTTGTAAGGTATTCATCAAATCAGGTAGATGTCAGTTTTATCTACATAAGATTTTTTAGGTCACGGCAAAAAGCTGTTTCAAGAGATGAATGTTTTTACTTCAATTAACGAATAGCAAGGAAATGCAGTCTTTAACCACGTAAGATATTTTAGGATTGCAAAATCAAAAAACAGGAATAGAAGAAAAAAAAATGTACCAATGATGAAAAGTTACAGAATATACATGCAAAAGCATTCAGTTGAGGACTTTCCAACGTAATAAACAACTTTATCCTTTGACTGTTACTGCATCAAGAAGATCAACATAAAACTGAGAGATTGTCTGCCAAATAGTACAACTAATCATAGTAGCCCTACAAATCACCGACCAGCCAGCCAGCCAGCCAAGTGGGCTATAGATTTTTGTCTATCTCGCTGCTTGTGTCTATGCACCTATTTATATGTGTGGGCGTGTCTCCTGGTACTCCTGGTACCCCTGGTATTCCTGGTCACATTTTGGGGAGTACAACCTTGAAAATTAGCATGAGTACACAAGTAGGCAGTATCTAGAAACATTCTTATTTTCTATTTTTTTGGCCTCTGTTTTCCTTTAGGACCAACAATTTCTAAAGAAAATTCTAGATAAAAGATCTAATTTTTTTAGATAATTTGAGATAATTTTTTCAATAATTAGTCCTGGTACATGTTATGATGATTCACTTACACGAGGTATACATGTATGTATTTCATAATGGCAGCTCACTGTAAGGGATTATTTGCCACCTAGACCCCTCGGCTGAGCTTTAGTAAGACCTTGTTCTCTGCCCCATCCTTTACTGAACATAATAAATTGATGTTAAGTTACAACCTCACATGGAGAAACCACAAAACTGCACAATATATACGGGAGAAGACAGGAGTCAGGGATATCATAGAATTATTAAAAAACTCAAATGGCAATGGGCTGGCTATGTCGCAAGACTGACAGACAACCAATGGACATCGTGACTCATGACATGGATCCCCAGAGATCACATGCACAACTGAGGCTAGCAGAGCACTAGATGGAGAGATGAACTAGTTAAATTCAGAAAGTACTGGCTCTGCAACATCCATGATAGAGAACTGTAGCGAATCCAGACCTTAAGAGACTGATACAAAGTTACATTAAATAACTTATATCATTGTACTATATATAATGAACTACATGCATAACATATCTGTAAATGTACTGAAATATCATCTAAAATATTCATGTGGACACTCAAACCACTTTATCCTAAGAGTCCTCCGGGGGAACAGGTATGAAAAGGTGCAAAATTTCCAACAATACCTGTTGATCGATAATAATGCCCTCCCGGGTGTTGTAGCCCCCCCCCCCCCAGTGCTGCCTTTGCCTCTGGTCGCTGTTTTTTCTCTTGAGCACTGTCTTCGCCCCTGGGCATTGAGAACCCTTGCTACATCCCCCCAGCCGAGTCTGAAAGCTTAAGCCACTCAAACCAACGGTTAATCCAATACTGGCAGCTTATCACAGCTATGACAAAGTCTGTTTTTTAAGATGTCAAATTGGAGCATATCTTGAGAAAGCATTGACATAGAAAGCTTTCCAACTGTTGCGTTAAGGTTCAAAGGGGATGTGGGTTCCAAAGGGTTGTTGATAAAAACACACGTGTGGAAACCATGCAGCTGGAATGAGAAGGCAAAAACAGGCTCATTTTGAAACAAGCTTATGCTTGTTGTTCCCTTACGTCAAGCAATGAGAGGGATGTCTTTGTTTACGAGACAGGAAGCGGAACTGGAGCAAAACAAAAAGACACAAAATAGGTGTATGGCATCACTCTCTCCTGCTGCTTATTTTTGGCTAACATCTGCTATCTCTTTAATGCTCCCTATCTATTCATTTCAGCTTGTCAGCTCAAAGAAATAGCTTTTTGGTATCCTTTGTCTCGTCAGACTCAATTTAATTCAAATTTCCACTCTCCACTTCCCATTTGAGAGATAATTATAGATTCCACCTTTATAGAGAGCCATTTAAGATTCCAGCATTCCTGTCTAACCTACTACCTTCACCATCTTGGTGAACTATAGGATGCAAACCCTTGGTTTGCAGGGTGGGGTCAGCCCTTGGCAAGTCGCACATCACTTTAAATCTCTATTGTTCAGTTTAGAGGGTCATCCTGCTCATGGGTCCCACCATCTATGGTCCTACTGCTGAGGAAAAATCTTTTTAAAATCTTTGTTTATGGAACCAAAGCCATTATATATATATATATATACATATATATATGTATATATAATGAAATAAAATTTAAAAGGAAAGTTATATGGTGTACGTAAACATTCTGTGTCTTCCTCCCGGTATTCACCAATGAAGCAGAAACAGGGAACCTCACCAAAAGATTGATCGTAAAGCTGAGAACCATTTAATGTGCACAAGAAAGAAAAGGTTTGCATGGAGAAAATCACAAAACAGCTCAGTATATTATGGGAAAGACAGGGATATCATTGAAACCATTTGAAAACACAAATAGGAATGAGATGGCCACGCTGCAAGAATGTAAGATAACGGTTGGACATCCCAACACACAACAGGGATCTCCAGAGATCACATGCAAAATATAAGATGGCATGACAAATTAGACAACTTCAGAAAGTCTTGGTTCCACAACACCCATGATAGAGAGGTCTTGCAAATCCTGGGGAAGGTCTATGTCCAACAGCAGATGCTAAAAGATTGATGATGATGATGATGATGATGATGAATCATGAAACATATTCTAACGATCTTTCACCTTATCATCTTATATAGTTCATATATTTTAGTTCATATGTTATAGTTATAGAAAATCATATCAATAAAGCTATCACAATATCTAGAGATAACACTTTTAAGTTGACCAACAAAAAAAATCAGTTCGCATACCCCTTATAAATACATTCCACCCACTTTCTCAAATTATGTGGAATAGCTGGGACATTTTGTCACTGAAACCAGAATAAAATGAACTTTGTATTTTTTTGACCATAGACCCTAGAACATCAGAGATATGATAGGCAGGAACACCATAATTAATTTTTTAAAAAGTATTCCACTAAAAAAGCACTCCTAGAGTAGAAATAGCCTATGCTGTTACCACCTTAAACATACGAATACCTTTACCAGCTTCATAATGAAAAGACTTTCAATATCTACCATTGTTCTAACTGCAAAAGCAGCAATATTATTTATCCTGTTGATTGCACACAATGTGAAATACTATAAATAGGCAAATCAGAATGGCTGTTTAACATCAGACCTAAGAGCTACAGACACAGAATGAAAGTATCCTTCAACAACAATTTACTCTGAAAAGAACAACACTTCCGCCTACCTGACCACAATATTAACATTGATGTAAATTCACTATTTATGAAAAGATTGAAAAGAATACATCTAATAAGGTCACTAAGATTCTTGAATCCCATGAAGATATTTGGCTGAGATACCTTAAAACACTCTCACCAAATGGACTTAACATTAAATTAGACTACACAAATTGATAATAAAAAATAACTATCAAAGTAAACAACCCTAATAACATAGAAGCCTTACGCAGATATTCTAGAATGCAACCCAAACAAAAATGTCAAAACACCCCCACTTATCCATACACACACACACACACACACACATGCCAATACTAATATAAATCATCGAAAAAATGAAAAATCGAGCCACTTATTTTAACAAGGAAAAGGCCATAATTAAAAGTACACACCAAGTAATCAAAACTCCAATAGATATCACCATGGCCCTCAAGGTCTCAAAAACTTTCAAAAGTTTTCCTAGGCATTTTGTTTTCATAATCTCAGCTTATTAACACCCTTAAGACCGTTGATTTTGCATTTTCCTTGATTTCTCAACATCTTAGATGTGTAAGATCCCTTCACCTCTTCTAACTGCTCCGAATGTATAGAGTGACCAACATCACCATACCGAAAGATCTAAGCTGGACACAGATTAGGTTCCTTAGTTAAATACAGCTCAGACCCCTTTATTCTGAGAAAACACTGATCAGTTGATAATCAGAGTGACAAAACCGTAGGATGATAATACATTCACCACCATTTAAAACACCTTACATGTTGGTTCTGATGTAGAAAAAACTGCACATCCTTCTGACGATGTGGACCTATATCTGCTGATGATGTAGTTGAGCTCTGAAACATATCCAGACATTACAGAATTATAATGAAGATTCCATAGACACTATATACTTCTGTTCAGTCTTGACTTGAGTAGTATATATATATATATATATATATATATATATATATATATATATATACACACATTTTTGTGTGCACATATGCATGCACACATGCACATACACTCCCCCCCACACACACACAAATGTATACAGATCTTCAATATGGTTCATATCATTCTAATTGCCAGAGTTGAATTTTTTCCATGAAAAATACCAAGTAATCAAAAAACTTCTTCTATATCATTTTCTATATTTTTCTTTTCTTTTCAGTTTCTTCTCTATCCTTCCTCCTTCTTCCTATTGACCTTTTACAACAACTCTCTTTTTTTCACCATTGCTTTAAGCTTTTCTCTTCTTTCTTTCTTTCCTTCCCTTGATTTGCCTTCCCTCCATCGTCTTCTCTCTTTTTTCTCTCCTTTTTCGCCTTCTTCTTCATCGTCTTAGTTCCTTATTTCATTAGAAACCGTCAACCAAAACTGTCACCGAAACCGACAATATAGGTTTCTTCAGTTTTCAAACCAGTCCTGCTGGCTGGCTATGTATTCATCAATCAAGCGCACAGGTAGCACCAATGGAGCTAGAGGGCTGAAAATTTCAACATATACTCCTTGTTATGTCCACAAAAAATATTCTCTTTGTAGCTTCAAAAATTCACCACCGAATATGTTCTCAGTGAAGGGTTCAGTTTACTATGTGAGTTTATGCTAAATTGGTCCCTAGTTTTTGCCTGCTTGTTTTTTGAAAGTTCTTTGATTATTGAGAAATGAAAGGTGACAGAAGTAACTTATTCATTGATCAGCCCTCTTATTAATTTTTTCATTGATTACCCCCAACTTGGCATGCTGCCAAAATTTGTTGGTTGTATGACAGTTTCTGTTTAGTGACTGTTTCCTTTTTTCTTGAAAAAAATTAATCTGTCCTTCTTTGTGCTTCTCTTTCTCTATTTTCATTCAGGCCCTAACACAACAGCCTTCCTTATTTTTTTTTTCTTTCTTTCTTTTTTTATGCCCTTTCTCACTTCCTTCCTTTCCTCCCTCCATCCATCCTGCCTTCCTACCTACCTAAACTTTCTTCCTACTTCACTACATTCTTCCCTTCTTTTTTATCTTCATTTCTTTATTCACCCCTTCTTTCCTCCCTCTTCCTTCTCCCCTTATTTCCTCCCTCCTTCCCTTCTTTCCTTTTATTTCTTTCCTTTTTTTCTTTCCTTCTGCCATCTTTCCTTCCTTCCTTCTTTCCACTTTTTTCATTCTTTCTTTCTTTCTTTCTTTCTTTCTTTCTTTCTTTCTTTCTTCCTTCCTTCCTTACTTCTTTCTCTTTTTTCTCTCTAATTTCTCACTCCCTTCTCTCCTTCCTTTTTTCCTCTCTTCCCTCCTCCTCTTCCTTCCACCATCTCTCCTTTTTTCTCTTCTGTCCTTCTTCCTTCCCTACCTCCCATCACTTCTTTTTTCCCTTTCTTTTTTCCTTCTCTTTCTTCCTCTCCTTCCTCTCCTTCCTCTCCTTTTTCCTTCCCTTCCTTCTTTCCTTCCTTCCCTCCTTCCTTCCCTCTCTTACTTTCTCTTCTTTCTTTCCTCCTTTTCTCTTCCTCAGAAAACTTCTGTAATTATTATTTCTCTCTATTGTCTCTCTTTTTCTTTTACACACTTGACTCCTTCCTGGACCCCTGCTGACCCCCTCCCTTTATCCGCTTACTCTCTCTTCTGGTCTCTTCTTCTACAATAAAAAGCATAAAATCAGTTGAAACAGAATAAGATGAGAAAAAAAAACACAGAAATCAAGAAGAATTATTCTGAAAATTCCAGAAATATTTGCTAATTGAAATTTCGAGGCCTTAAAAGTTCTCTTCATCCTGATAAAATTTTCTCCCAACCCGAGGCCATCAGAAAAAAAAAAAAATGCCAGATAATTCTGAATTTGTTTGTGTTGGCAAGATAAGAATATCAAATATATAGTCCTTCCCCGCCCACCTCACTCACAAAAAATAAATTTATAAAAAAACAGAATAAAATCAATTATGAAAAACATTAAAAAAAATCAATAAATTTTATCATGTCACATGACAAGGATTGTCATGTGACATGATAAAATTTATTGATTTTGATTAACTGAAATACTTGCTGAAGACAATCCATCATGTGCAACAAGGTTGGAATAAATTTGTTTTTGGTCTGGCTAAAAACCTGGTCCGGATAAACCAGTGATGGAAATGCAATAGAACGTGAGAGGACAGCATATACCAACAACTCAGTTTCCAGATTTTTTGTATATTCAGTGTCTGCTTATAGAGACTTTACCATGTACCTAATTCCCTAAACCCATAATCATCCCTGGGGATATCATTCATGATTTGTTCACTTATCGTACCCAATCATTCTTATGTAAACTTGCAAATGCCTGTATCTTAATCGTGAATGGAACTGGCTTCATCGATCACATAGATACATAAAATAAGCTGACAGTATTTATATATCCGTGTCTCGCATGATTAAATCACCATGGCGCAAGCATGTTCCAGAACTAATTATCTGAAAAAAATACCTGCACAATGTTTGACCATAGAAACCTCTTCCCAGAAGTCTTTAAATAATGTTTAGTGGTGTACTTATGCAAATCTTGAAGGTTGTTGCCCCATAAATGAGAAAAGAAGAAAATGTGACCAGGAGTGCTCGGAGATGCGGACAGACACAAAGACAAGCAAAGAGAGGAGAATCTGTTGACCAATTGGTTGGTTTGTTGGTCAAGCGGGCCATTTGTGGGATTATATTGATTTGATATTCTTTTGAACCAAACATATTTAGTTTTGGCTCTATGAACCAAGCTTGGCAGAAATATTTTGACTATAACAAATAAGACGAGGGCACTAATCTGAGCAACAGTGTATGATAATGATAACAAAAAATCATTCTTCAAAAGCAATACTTGGAAATGCCAATCATCATCATCATCATCATCATCATCATCATCATCTTCATCATCATCATCATCATCATCATCATCATCATCATCATCATCATCATCATCATCATCATCAGTCTTTCAACGTCCATCGTTGGACATAGACCTTCCCTAGGATTCGCCACAATTCCTTATCATGGGCATCGCGAAGCCAGTATTTCCTAAATTTGTCAAGTTCATCTCTCCATCTTGTGTTCAGTCGGCTTCAGTTTCTCATGTGATCTCTGGGGATCCATGTTGTGTGACATAATGTCCATCAGTTGTCTTTCATTTTTGCAACATGGCCTGCCCATTGCCATTACTGATGGCTTAATTAGATTTTACAAGATCAATAATTTTTCAATATTTACTGCCACACATTAGGGGTAGCATAGAACTCCATGGACCCCGCAACTGCAGTTGGGTACTGGAGCTCTAGGGATGTTATATATCTGAGGAATTCTGGAATACCTAAAAAAATGTTGTTTTTTTTAAATCTAAAAAAAATAATGTAAAAAAAAAAGGTGGGATATGGTTTTATCTGTGACTGTATAAACAGCTGCAGCAATGCATATAACTCGGTTTCTGCTTTTGGCACTGCAGAGAGGATGTGGTTATTTTGTTCACCCTGTATGTTGCAATATCCAATGTAGCAGCGAACATGTTAAATAAAGTATGAGCATATCCGTCAGCAAGCTAAAATCTCAAGCCTAGGCATTGAACCATGTTGAACCTAAAATCTTTGCAAGGTCAGTCATGGGAGCCCAAAAGAGAGCAGGATGTGAGAAATATACGGGAATCCGAGGTCAAATGAGCTTCACGTGATAGAGTCGAACGGAGACATGCTGCCTACTTTCAGGTCAGTGGAGCATGCCGACTTTATGAGCAAATCGTGTTCCAGGAAAAAGGACTTCAGATCTTGCAGCATGAGGATTAGCTTGTTTCACCTGCAATCGTGCGGAAAAGCCAGTCTGAGACAAAAGGTCTAAGTAAAGGACCCGAGCAAAGTGGGCAGAGGGATTGGTTTAAAAGTTAGGCAAAGGGCGAATGAATAGGACTCAAGTCATTGTGCTCGTTGAATTATATGCAAATGAGATCTATTGTTAATGGAAGTGTACGGTGATGATAGCATTTAAGATAGATTTAAAATTGCATCCCCAGCTTAGGCCACCAATAGAGGAGCTCCCCCAGAAGCTTTATGAATAGTTCACCTACTGCATGTGAACAAACATTAAACAAAAATAAATCTCACTGAATTTTGGAGGGGCCCCTGAAGGAGTCAAGCCCGAGGTCACTGCCTTTCATAAATTTCATTTTAAATACCACAGATGGCATCTTAAGCATGGTAGGTTTCTTCAAATCTCACTGAATCAGCGGTTTCCGACCTTTCCATCTCCAAGGACCCCGTTTATCTGAATGAATTTTCATATGGACCCAAGGCCTCTGAAAGGTTCGTCTACTCAACAACCGCTGCAATAAAGGTTCAAGAAGGGCAGCCCTCAAGGACCCAAGGACCCTGGGCCCCCATATCTTCAGCTACACCTTTGTTAACAGTTTACCTAATACAGTTGTACCTGTGGAACTTGGCTGTAACAATCTGTTTTATTACATCACAGAATCTATATTGATATATTTCCTGATCCTAAAGTATGTATATTCATTAATATCATGGATTGAATTACATATTTTACCTTAAAGCATACGGCATCTCAGATTTATTATAAAAAGTAATACTTTCATTCAAACAGAATACAAATAGGTCTGGATAGTCGTTCAATAGAAACCATCACATGACCAACATATTTTGGCAGTATGCAATGTTGAGGGTGATCAATTAGAAAATTGGGAAATGGAATGATCAATGAACAAGTTACTTCTCTCACCTTTTGTTGATTGTTGATTTCTAAAAAAACCTGAATTTCAAAAAACAATGCATAAGTGCTACCAGGCACAAATTAATGGACCAATTTAGCATACACTTACATTGTAAAAAAAACAATACAGGAAGGATTTAAATAAATCCGTTTTTCTAAACAAAATAAGGAGTAGATGTTTAAATTTTCTGCCAACCAGCCAGAGCCAGAAGAATCTTATGTTGACAGTTTTAGATGACAGTCTCTAATATGACTGAAAACCCTCAGCAATTGCTTGATAAAGCCATACAACTGTTTGCAGGAAAAACTCCCATTTCTACAACAGAAAATTATAATTGCTGTCCAAAACAGTAATTATTCATTTTCTCTTGCAATATTTTTCATGAGACAGAGAAACATATTTTTTAGATATCTTTATAAATTATACTTTTACTTTATTCGAAACTTTTGTATTTGTAATTATCTCTGATAAAATGAACATCTATGAGATCTGTCTGTAAAATATTCAACCATTTAGTATTAACAATAAAAATGCTCACCTTGGGCAATGCCACCTTAGTCCCTTCAAATTACTCCCCTTGAGACCTTGCGTACATATAACAGCCTCTTTCCCAACTTTCAAAACAGTCTAAAACAGTGATCAGCTGCCTAGGTGTATTTCTGTCAATCTTGTCCATGGTCTGAAATCTCTTTGGAAAAAGCCAGAGGTCACATAAAGACAAATGTGGACTCTAAGGGGGGCTGACAGTGAAGAATGACTCACTTGGTTATCATAAATGCAACAATCACAAATTAAACAAGCTCACTCATTAGTGTCTCACTATCGACTGAGTAACCCCGCAAGAGAGTGTCTGTTGCATGAGCAATAATGTATCTAATGATTGGTTGGCAAGTTACATTGAGGCCACACAACTTGTTCTTGAGATCTTCAAAAGTGCTGGATACTTTCTGAACGGACCAAGGTCTATCAACAAGCAAAAAAAAAAAAATGACCAATACCTCTTTGAAGCATGCCTTGTTGGGGCTGATCAATTAGAGAAGCAGTGATGAATGAATGACTTACTTCTAAAAATAAAAAGAAAACTTTTTTGTTGACAAAATGGAGTAAATGTTCAAATTTTCAGCCCTCTAGCTCCATTGATACGACTAGCACGTGTGATTCATATGTACTGCATTACTAGCCCGCCAGTCAGCTGGACCAACTTAAAAACTGAAGAAACCTATGTTGACAGTTTTGGTTGACGGTTCCTGACAATGTGTCCATGTTGGAATCGTAGAAAAAAGATGAAAAATGGTAAAGTTGTTGAATCTGATCTCTGATATTGCTTTCAAAGAGTTGTTCTTAGAATCTCTTTTTTCTTCCAATTTACAAACTCTAGTCTTTTTCAAGAGTATTGTTTTCCATTGAAATTCTGAGCCCAAAGTCAAATAATAACAATGAAAAGAACCAGTCTCGACATCTCCTTCATTTTAAGAAAAAAAATCATTTTCTTTTTTATTCTGGCTCCCAAAAGCCAATTTTTTGTATTAACTCCAATTCACTCCCCCCCAAATTATATCCTGGTCATTTTTTTTACCAGTGAGAGAAAAAGAGACGGAAAACGTTGCCAGTTCATTTTTTTTCATCAGTGCTAATATTTTTTTCCTTCCGTTAGTGTTTCTCATACCTCTTTAGATATACATACATATTTTTTCTTAATTGCTTGCTTTTTTTTTTTTTTTGTGATTTTTGGTGATTTGAAACCATCAACTACAACTGTCACAAAAACTGTCAAAGTGGGTTTCTTTAGTTTTTACGTTGGTCTGGCCAGTTAATCATATATATATACACACACACACACACACACATATATATATATATATATATATATATATATATATATGTGTGTGTGTGTGTGTATATATATATATATATAATGTGTACTTTAGAGAGTGAGACGGACTCGGGAGTGAAGTTTTTGGTGGTAAGGTTTATTAATCCTTATATGTCAATAGTCCATACATGTTTCGGGATTCTTCCCATCATCAGTGGAGTGTGTTGTGTGAGTGTGAATTAAAATGTACCATGTGGAACCAGAGTTCACTGCCAGGGGCTATGCATTGTAGGTAAGTTTTGTTGTCAGGGCTACTAGAGGCCTCCTGCTGAATGTAAGAATGACCAACAGGTACTGGGATTTTGGTAAAGCAGCAGCAGTTGGTCTTGGGGAGGGCAGAGTGTGTCAAGGTAGGGGGTAGTGTTGTGGAGGTGGATTTTTTGGTATGTTTGGGATAGTGTAGAAGGAGGGGTGGTGGGGTATCAACCTTAAAAGTTACTGAAAATGTTTTGGCTATGATTTGGACAGGGGTTATAACAGGCTAAGGTGAAGTTTTTCCTATGGGTCTAGGTGACTTTGAAGCTTCCATTATTGAATGTGTCTTAGATGTGGGTGTGAGGATATTAATGGTAGGAATTGTGTGTATTAGTGTTCTGTGTGGTGAGGGTTGTTCAGTTTAGTATTTAATCCATTAGGATATAGGGTTTTAAGTTTGTTGATCCACATGTCTTCGTGTTTTTCTAGAACTTTAGTTATGTCAATTGGAGTAGTTTTTTCTATTTTTTCTATGATGGTGAAGCTAGCGTCAGTGGCAAAATTGTGGTCAGGTGTGCGAAAGTGTAGTTTTACTGGAAGTGGGCTGCGATTATTTTTTGACTTAATCCTATGTCTATAATTGTTGAGTCTAATATTAAATTGCCACTTGGACTTGCCTATGTACTGTAACTTACATCTATTGCACTCTAGAAGGTATATAATGTTCTTACTGCGGCAGTTGCTATTGTGATATATGTGGTAACTCTCTTTTGTGGAAGTGCTTGTGAATGTGTTGGTGTACTTGAGGTGGTTGCAACATAGACTGTTTCTTATGTTGCAAGGTGTGCAGAATTTAATTGTTCTAGGTGTATTTTTGTGTACGACTTTATTGTTAACGATATTATTGCTACTAATCATGTCTCTGATGTTTTTGGGTCTGCGGTAGGAGATAACACATGGGTCTGTGAATGTTTCTTTTAGATCTGTTTTGATCGTGAGGATGTTCCATCTATTATTGATGATGTGTGCTAAGGGTGGGAGTGTGTTGTTGAAGGTTGTTATAAGGGGTATGCGGTTAGGTTTGTTAGTATGGGACAGTAAAAGGGTTTCATCTCTGGGTATTCCAGTCGCTTTTTTTATTTGTTTTTTTGTGTCATCTAGCGGATAACCTTGTTGGGTGAAATATTGTATTAGGTTATGTTTGTGTCTGTTAAGTTCACTATTGGTAGAGCAGATTCTTCTAATTCTAAGAGCTTGTGAAAATGTTAGGCTTCTTTTTAAGTGTTGGAGATGGGCTGATTTTGAGTGGAGGTAATTGTGGGTGTCCGTGGGTTTAGTGTAGAGGGTGGTTTGGAGGTTTCTGTTGTCATCTATATATATGCGTGTGTCTAGGAAGGCTATGGAGTCAGTGGATGTTGTGAAGTCAAACTTAATAGAGTCATGTGCCGAGTTTAGATGCATAAAGAAGTTATCTAGTTTGTTTTTTTCGCCTGTATATATGAAAGAAATGTCGTCTATGTATCTACCATAAAAGATGCAGTCATTATAAATCTCTGGGTAAATGTAGGTTTCTTCAAATTTACCCATGAAGATATTAGCATAGGATGGGGCCGCTACTGTGCCCATGGCGCAGCCTTTCACCTGGAGGAAGTGTCTATTATTAAAGTCAAAGCTATTTAGAGTTAGAATGTGGTGCATAAGAGTGGTGATTGTTCTAGTGCTAGGTTCTTTAGTAGTTCTATTGTTTAAGGCTTCTGTTAGTGCTAGGATACCTTCATCATGTTTGATGTTGGAATATAGGGATTTAACATCCATACTAACTAGAAGTGCTTTGTCTGGGATTGCTGTGATGTGTTTGATTTTGTTTATGAGGTCTGTGGTGTCACGTATGTATGATTCGATTTGTGTTGCTAAGGGTTAGATGTAGTGATCTACATATTTAGATCGTTTGGTACTGTGGCAGTTCGTGGAGGAGATGACTGGTCTACCTGGGTTATTTGGTTTGTGGATTTTGGGGAGTAGGTAGAACCTTGCGGGTTTTGTGGAAGTGGGTTTCAGTATATTCTGTGTCCTTTTATCTATCATGTTGCTATTGTGTAATTCTGTTAGGGATTGGGTTATTGTGTTTATGTATTCGTTAAAGGGGTCTTTGGGGAGTTCTTTGTAAAATTCTGTGTTGCTTAATTGTAAGTTAGCTTCTGTGAGGTATTCATCTAAACCCCAGATGACTATGGATCCACCCTTATCTGATCTTGTGATAATCAAGTTTGTATTGTTTTTTAGTTTATTAAGGGCCTTTCGCTCTTTAGTTGTAAGGTTATCACGTGTTAGGGTTTGTTGTGTGTTATTGTTGATGTAGGTTTTTATGTCATCTCTGACGGCTAGCTCAAAAGTTTGAATGGTTGTGTCTCTGTTTTTTGGGATGAAGGATTTGTTGGGGTCTTTAAGCCTATCAAGGATGTCACTGTCATGGCCTGTTTTCCCAAAGTGGGCTCTAAGTTTGATCCTTCTGAAGAAGTCATAGAGATCTTTGTTGAGGGTGTGATTGTTGAAGTGTGGGGGTCGGGGACAGAAATTAAGGCCCTTGTTAAGGAGTTTGAATGTGTCCCTAGTAAATCGATATACATATATATATATATATATATACATATATACATATATACATATATATACATATATATATATATATATATATATATATATATATATATATATATATATATATATATATAGCACTGTCAAAAGTCTTGGGTGCTTTTTTTTTCAAAATTGACTTATTTCATTTTTAAACCCGATTTGAATTACAAAGATGTAAACAGTAATACGTGTTCTTATGCATTCGGGATTCTGCACAAAAGGTAGAAGTAACTTATTCATTGATCATCCCTTCTTCAAATATTTTTGATTGCGAATAGAACCCCCCCCCCATCTTACCTGGGGGGATTAAAAAAAACAGGAAAAAGGTTTTTTATAGACATAACAAATAGTAAATGTTTGAATTTTCTGCCCTCTAGCTACATTGGTGTAACCTGTACGTATGATTCATACAATACGTACATAGTCAGGCAGACCAGCTTAGAAACTGAGAGAAACCTATGTTGACAGTTTTAGTTGACAGTTTAGTGATGGCAGTTGAACAAACAATCCATGAATAAATTCAACAATAAATTTTTGATAATCAAAAAAAATGTTAATAGAAATCGAATTTTAATTATCAAAATGCATAGTTTTTAGTTTGTCCATGCCAAAATTTACCCCTCACAACCAAGGAATTTAATCCCAGTGGTAAATTTGCCCCAGACTAAGAAATACTGTATTGACCAATGCATCTGAGCACGTACGAGAATGAAATAAAATATGATTCTCTTAAAGGATATAAAAGTCTAACTTTCGGTAATTTGAAACCAAGTAAATTGAATTTACGTGGGAAAAGAAAGCAAAAGAAAAACTGAGTAATGAAAAAGAATAGTAAATAAATGTGTAAAATTCTGGTAATCAGTTAGAATTTTTTTTTTAAACTTGGATAATAAAACCAGAAAATCTCATTAAAAAGTTTAATCCAAGATCCTAATTAATGGAAACGAAAGACGAAGGTATTGGAGGAAGAAAAAGGATGAAGAAAAAATCTGTAAGAAAAATAAGGAATGGAAGACAGAAGATGATTTCCATTCTCATTCTCATTCTTGTTCCTTAATCATTCTTGACTATAGAATTGGAATGAGAATCAGAATAAGAATGGAAACAAGATTGAGAATAAGGATAAGAAGGAAAATAAGGAAGAGAATGATTATATGAATGGATAGAACAATCGATTAAGAGAACAATAGGAATTGGAATAAGAATGAGAAGGAGTATTAGAATAGGAACGAGAACAAGATTGAAAATAGGAATAAGAATGAGAATAAAATAGAGAATGATACTATAAATGAATACAAGCAATTAATGAAAACAATAAAAATCAAAATACAAATAAGAATAAGAATTAGAATGGGAATGAGAATGAGATTGAGAATAAGAATGCGAATGAGATCAGATGAGAGAATGATAATAAGAATGAGAATAAAACAATTAATGGATTGATCAATAAGAATTATTACAGGAATGAGAATGAAAATAAGATAGAAATGAGAATGAGATTGAAAAAAAGGAATGTGAATGAGTATAATAAAGAGTATGATGAATAAAATAAGGATGGGACAATGAGAATCAGAATAGGAATTAGAATGAGAATTAAGATAAGAATTGGAATTGAATTGAGAATAGGAATGGTGATGAAAATGAGTGAGAGTATAATAGTAATAACGATAAGAATAGAACAACAAGAATTCGAATACAAATGAGAATAAAAATTAGAATGGGAATGAGAATGAGATTCAGAATGATCATGAAGATAAGAGAGAACAATGACTAGAATGAAAATAGAACATTTGATGAAAAGAACAATAAGAATTAGAATAGGAATGAGAATAAGAATTAGAATATGGATGAGAATGAAAATAGAGAGAAAATGAGAATAGAGAGAGAAAGAGAATGAAAAAAGAACAATTAATGAATAGAATGAAATAATTGAAAATGAAATTGAAAAAAGATGGAGGTAGTTCAGTGGTTATCAACAGAAGAGAAATGAGGGCAAAAAAGGGTCTAAGAAAGTAGAAAAGTGGAAACAAAAAAGGCAGTGAATATTTTTGTAAAGCAAAAAAAATTAATTTCAAAAAATAAAATGAAAACTTTCTGAAAGATTGTAAACTGAAGGAAGTTGATATTATAATTATTATTTTTATTATCATTATTTACAATCTCACACCAGTTGCCTGGTGGTTACCGCTGGAGTTTGAGAGATAGCAAGTCTCCTCAAGTCTCCAGCCCTTCTCTCTTAGTTCTATTAGGCCACAGTAATACTGCGGTCTTCTCAGGTTTTATCATTATTATAATTATTATTGCTGTTGATGATGATGATGATGGACAACTGGATATATATCTTGACCTTACCAAAGAACTAAAGAAAAATGAGCAACTTAAAGGTGACACTTGTGGTTAAATCCCTGTTAACAGTTCGAATGGACCCTGCAAAATGTTGGAGGAACTGGGAATTGGGTTAAAAACTATCCAGATGATAGCACTACCGGAATCAGCTAGAATATTGGGGAGAGTCCTGGATTACTAAGGAGACTTGCTGTCATTTGATCTCTGGTGAAAGGTGTGAAAACTCATTGGGTACAAATAAAAATGATAAACCAGAACTTGTTTTTTTCTTGTATCCAGTTCTCATTAGCCATGTTTTAAATCAATGATGTTTCAAAAGAGCATTCAGTTTGTTAAAGTGTAATTTGTTAGCTCTAAACTTATTCCTTTGTTTCTTACCACAGGAATGTCTTTAAAAACAAAAAAAAACAAAAAAAATGATCATCAGTTCTGTGTTTAGCATTTTACTTTATTTTCCTTTGATTTTACTCAAATTTGCTTGATTAACATTGTTTGCAAAACTCGGTTTAATTCAGTAAAACAGATGCTCTCCACGTAAAAGCATTTAGTAATTTGCATTTCCAAAGTGGTTTTTCTTCATGGAATGAATTGTCTTTTTTTAAATTTCTTTTTTAATTTTCATCATTCTTACTTCCAGCAGCTTGAAAATTGTTATCATGTACACAAGGACAGGAATTGAAATTCTTTTACACTTTTAAATGATATCCTGGTCCAAAATCAATTTCTGTTCCCGTGATTAAAAACAAATTCTGATAATTTCAAGATCAAGAAACACTTTTGTTTCTTTCAGATTATTTTTGTCTTTGCGTTCATTTCCCAATGAATTTATTTTCCAGTGAATTTATTCCCAAAGAATTTATTTCTATATTACAATTCTGGTTTCAGTTAATTCAGAGTAGAAGATCATCAGAATAATGACCCAGAGGTTGGTGCTGTTACAAGTTAAAGTACCGGAACTGTCTGTCTGTGTGTGTGTGTGTGTGTGTGTGTGTGTGTGTGTGTAGATTTAGGAGGATCCAGTTGGTCAGACCCTTTTCCTCCTGTGCTTGGGCACAGCAGATTTATAATTCTAAAAAAGAAAATATCAAAATGAAGAAATTTTATAAAGAATAAACCCGAACTATTCTAAGTAATCATAAATCAACCTTAGAAACCAATATTTATTTTCTACCTGAATTTATTTTTTTTCCCCTGAAAATACATCCACTCATCTCCTGAAGATGGCCTTAAGGTACGTCAGTCAAAACATTGGTTTCAAAAAGTGAACCAAGAGTTAGCAAAAAAATATTCATTTGTTTCTCATCAAACATAAGTAAAATGTTTTCTCTCTTATTCTTTATCAATTTTTCATTTATTAGACCGGCCATAATTTTTTTCATTCTTATTCCTTTACCCCTTTGTCAATTCTAGCGCTAAAAAGTATATATTCCTGGGCCTAAATATAGTATATTTCAAAATAAAGTTTTTCTGCTCTTAATATGGGTTGACCTACACAAGGATAATATTCAAGGTCTTTGTAAAGATATTTTTTTTCCATTTAGAACCCCCTCCTCTGCAAAATTCAGGACCCACCCAAGTTTGTATTGAGATGAAAAAAAAAAAAGATGAAGAGAAACAAACAAAATAAATTACGATGGAAAGAAAAATAAAGGTAAAAGAGGAAAAGAAAGAACTGAAAGGTTTACAGAAATGGAAGGGAGATTTATGAATATTTTCCACCGAAACTGGTTTGGCCGGGAGCATCGTTTCAATGTTCAGACCAAAATCTTATGGTTCTTTCTGTCTATTGCACCATCTGCCAATACCATACACATCTGTGGTCAGAACCAATTTTTGTTGATTACGTTTTCTGACCTCAGGGTTTCTGGTTTGATCTTGTACCATTAATGATGCTTAGTACAGACACGGGGTGGGGGAATTTTTATCCTCCTCTTGGTTATTTATACAAAATCAGGACAACTGAGGAGCGGGGGGGGGGGGGCTACAGTCAGTGCCAAAGGGTCAAGTGGAGCTCAGACAGTCATAGAAGGGAGCCTGGGAGTTCCTTGTGTAGAGCTGGTACATTCATTATCAAAATAAGTTGACAATTGTTTACTGTTAGGTGAATATATAATATGGGGTGCTAAAACGGTTATATCAGATAGAAACAGGATAACTAAAAGACGAGGATGTTTGTGCATTGTATATGGGTGGAGAGAGGCAACAGCTTTGCACTTCTTTATGGAAGTTCTCTCGGAGAACCTGGATACAAAGAGTAGGAAGTTTTCATCTACTTTTTGTCTGTTTATACCAAATGACTAAAATGGTAAAAAAAAGGCAGAACTGATTAAATTTAGTGGTGGATTCAGGGATTTTTTTTCAAACAAGATATTTTTTGAGAAAATAGTCCGAATTATCAAAAATCAAAACTAATCAAGTTACCTCTCCTGCATATGCATGAATAGAAGATTCTCATTCAGTATTTTCAATTAGTAAATTTTAATGGCAGTAGTAAGGGCTGCTGAGTACTTTTCAGTTTATATTGTTGTCTTTGTTGCACGATGTTCTGACCAGTCTATCATCTAATCTTCCTCCTTGTTGAATTTTGTTCAGTGCCCTATCTATCGGTAGTTAGATCTACTTATATGATTTATCGAACAACAACTGGAGAAATCTTTGTGCAAGTGATTGTATGTGTGGACCACAATTACAGGCCATTGTACAAAGTTGATATTCACTAGATACATAGTCAGTACACAAGGCAATGCAGTGTCAAGTTTGAATATGTTTGAATCAGTGGTTCTTGAGAAATCTAATAAAGATAAATAAAAAATTAAAGACAAGCCACTCAATATGAACATGCAAACAACATATTTTGGCAGCATGCTGTGTTGGGGGTAATCAATGAGAAAAATTGAAAAAAGGACCAATCAATGAATAAGTCACTCCTCGTCCCTTTTTATTGGCACAAATCACTGAATTTGAAATAAGAAATGGGCTCAAACGGGACAAATTTAGCATAAAATTACATCATAAAAACCTATTGGAGACGTTAAAAAAGTAAAAAACATTTTTAGTAGACATAATAAGGTGTAAATGTTAATATTTTCAGCCCCCTAGCTCAATTGGTATGGCCAGTTTGCATGATGCATACATATATACATGTGTAAATAGCCAGCCAGCCAAACCGAATTGAAAACTGAAGAAATCAATCTTGACAGTTTGGGCATCAGTTTTGGTTGAAAGTTTTTTTTATTGTAGAATCTTTCTTCATAGCTTCTTTAAATTATCTCCCTTGATTTACACTTTTTCCAATTATACAAATTTAGATGTAAAATGTCTAAATTGACAGCACTGAAGTGAATTAAGCAAAATACATCGAAGTTTTATTCTCGTACGTCAAACGGGAAATTATTTCATTTGACAATTATGGCAGGCTGCTCCCCAAACCATAAAATCTGGCTCCTTTCCAAATTAAGCATTGAAAATAATTCCTCACTAGGATTTTACAACATCAAGAGGTAATGGCCTCCTCAAAGGCTTGGGCATTTTGTGTACGGGGCAAAGGGACATTTGCCCGCCCCTTGTTGGAGCAAGGGTCACTAAAGAAGAATGGTGCAGTATAATAGCTTCATATTCCAGTATAAGAAGGTTGCATTATTATTTGCTGTTGCTTACCCCATCGCACCAACCCAAAGATCAGGTCAGGCATCTACATCAATGGTCAAGCAAACCATCTGTTTTTTGTCCCCTTCCTGGATATATATGCTTTTGAGCCCCCTCAGCCCCCCCTCCACCATCCCTGGAAAAGAGGTATTGAACCCCCATGATCAAAGGCTGTCATATATGCAAACCATCTGTTTTTTGTCCCCTTCCTGGATATATATGCTTTTGAGCCCTCCCAGTCCCCCCCCCCATCCACCATCCCTGGAAAAGTGGTATTGAACCCCCATGATCAAAGGCTGTCATATATTCCTCAAACTGACTAGAACAGACCTTACAGTGGATTGGATTTCGTTTAAAGACAAGCATGGTTAGTCACTCAATATAAATGTCTTCTGTCAGCATACTACGTTGGGAAGGATCCATAAAACAAAAAATGAGTTACTTCTCTTGCCTTCTGGTTGATCACTAAAAATTCCAAATTTTCAAAAAACAAGTGTAAACACTGCTGGATATCAATCAAGTGACCAATTTAGCATAAAGTTACATTGCGAATCAAACCCATCACTAAAAACGTTGGTGAGGGACAAAAGCATGAATGCTGCTTGACATTAACAAGGGGACCAATTTAGCATAAACTTACATTGTAAATTAAACCCACCTATAAAAACAGTCACACAGTACACAAGCTGAATCAATGGCATCTCACTGCCGACTGAGTGACCCTATGGGAGAGTGTCTATTCAGTCAAGTGCAGTAAGGTCTGCTATGATCGGTAATCAACTTACGTTATTGCTGCGCAACTGGTTCTGGAGATTTGAAAAATACTGGATTCTTTTCAAACAGACCTTGAATCTTTCTTCACTTATCGCATGTGAGGGATTTAGGTGAAACAAAAATATCATAAATCCCTTTTTCTTTGACAGCTTCAATTTTCCCAAATGATGTAAAGATCCTTGGAAAAATCTCATTAATATTTTCTTTATTTGCAAGCATATTTCCGAAACACAAAGCTGGTTCCTATGGAAGTAATCAAACAATAAGAATTACAACCCTGGAAGCACGAGTCTAAATCAGTAGAATCGAATTGAATACATCTGAGGTTAATCTAAATACATTACAAGTTGTTATATGTAAATGCACACGATTCTAAAAGCTTCAGGCTGACACTAATAATTTCACTCTGAACCAATTAACCATTACAATGCTTAATTAAATGTAAATTTAGCCATAGGCATGATTGTGCACAAGAGAAATTGTGAGGAGATCTTGTGCAATTTCCTGTATGTTGAGCAAGCAATTGGTTTTAAGGCTGTTTCTGTCTCACTTTACATCTCTAAATAAAACCCAAAATGGCTTCTACTTCACGTCCATCACAATGTCCAATTAAAATCACAATTTATTCAATCAGCTCAGCTTTAACATAAAACCAATATTTGACTCTACAGTTACAAACTGCAAACAGTGGAAATCCCATTAGTATCATCTCAGGACCCTTAGCCAACAGATGCTTCAAATGAGCCTTGCAATAAAACGTGAAGGCATTGAAGTCCTTTTGCCTCTGTCCAAAGTGACAGGATTCCTATCAGCTCATTCCATCTTCAGTTGGCTATCTATCACGAAACTGTATTCTAAAACTTTTACCATAGCATTCAGAAACACGTACCAACAATAAAAGCATAAATAGAATGCTTACTATAGCATTCAAAAACAAATATCAACTATAAAAGCATTCAGAGACTACATACCTCTGCCAACGATATACACTAATTAAAGATGAATATATGATGCAGCTCATACATAGCTAGGATTCATGGGAGGTAAACGTGTAAGTTTTGATTTCCCATATTTTGAACTATCTCGAGAAACTGTCAACCAAAACTGTCAACATGGGTTTCTCCAGTTTTTAAGTTTGTCAGGTTTGGCTGGCTAGCTAATTATGTATGTATCATGTGTACAGGCTGCACTAATGGAGCTAAAGGGCTGAGATTTCAAACATTTACTCTTTGTTATAACTACAAATTTTTTTTTTGTTAATTCAAAATTACCCCTTCCCTTTTATAGGTTTTTAGTGGAGGAGGTCAGCTTGCAATATAAGTTTATGCTAATTTGGTCCTTAGTTTATGTCCACTTGCTTTTTGAAAATTCCAACTTTCCAGTGATCACCACCCAACAGAAGGTGTTAGAAGCAACTAATCCATTTCCTCTCTTTCCCATTTTCTAATTGATCACTACCAACATGGAATACTGCGAAAACACATTGGACAGGTGACAATTTCTCTTGACTAACTAACCAGCCCTGTTATAATATGAGGAAATAATCTCTCAATCATATGAAAATTTCTGGATCCCCCACCCCAATTTAATCTTTCTTTAGCCCATGATCTACTGTTGCACATTATGTCATTGATATTCATAGGACTTTTGGAGATATCCTGTGGACCAAAAAAGGGTGTATAGATATATCTATTCCAACTGCTGAGAGGAATTTCCTTAGATCTCCCTTTCCCCACCTGACAGTGGAAAAAAACAGGAAGAAGTATTCTTGGATTTTGACCCATGGCTGAAAATTCAAAAGTTCAAAAAGCCAAACTAAAGTGAACAGGTCATTCAAGAGAAACTGTCATATGATCACCATCTTTGGAAGTGATCAATTAAAACAAAGGTAAAAGGGTTGGTCAATGAATAAGTTACTTCTCTGGCCTTTCGTTAGGTAATGATCACTTGTAAAGTCTGAATTTGAAAAAACAAAAAAACAAGCATGAATGTAACCGGACACAAATTTAGGATGAACATCCATTGCAAATTGAACACCCGAACTAAATCTAAGGGAGGATTTTTTTTGTAGATATAATAGGGAGTGAATTTTGAAATGTTCAACTATCTAGCACCTTTGGTGCAGCCTGTATACGTAATACATACATATATAAACCCCACATATATTGACAACTATCTATTAAATGACAGCAACTCTCAATTAAAAAAAAAAACAAACCCACAGCTAAACAAACTTCTCCTGAGACACAGACCATTTTCATTCTGACCCTTCTTATCTAAGAAAAGCCTGACACTTCTCAGACTCAGACACAAATGCCCTCTGACCCTTTCTTCCACAGATCCCTTATTTCCCTTATTTCAGACCAAACAGACTCTTACTAACACAGATACAAGCACCTTTCCTCCCTCTCCTACTAAACAACCCACAGCACAGAAGTATCCCCATTTCTTCCCTCAATCTCAAATCTGTAAGTAGCATACAGTTTTCTCTGCACCACTGCAAGTTTCTCTGAAAAAGATGGCTGGCAACCATCAAAATGCATTGAAATATGTCCACATGATAAGTTTTCAAGATGTAACATGTACTTTTCTCTCAAATTTTTCCTCTTCACCTTCCAAATGTTACTTTCATCAACATATATGTATACATATATATATATATACACATCTTGTCTGCCAGCCAGGCCAACTCGAAGAAATCTATGTTGACAGTTTCTGGTTGACGGTTTCTAAGACACCTTGATCCACCCCCAAACATATAATCATTTGTTTTATTAGCTTGTTACGCATGAAAGATGAAGGATGATTTGTTGTGAAAAACATGAACACATGAGAATGAACAAAGAAAAAAAAATTAATATGTTTCTCATAAAAACTGTTTGTGGCTATTTGACTTCTCAGATATTCCACAACCAGTCTTTCATTTTCAATTACCACAAAAGTGTTTCCAAATGAAAGAAATATGTATAAAACAACAGTTATGAGGGAAAAAAAAATGTTGAATATTTAATCACAATGTGACCCATTTCAAGCAATAACCTCTTCTCAACAAGCCTGCAATGTTAATAGGCCATCTCTATAAAAATCTTTTAGGTTTAGTGGCCACAAATTCAGTAAAAGCACAAATTATGGCTTCCCTATTATTGAACCTTTTATTGCGGATATCAAGTTGGAAATGTTTGAAAGGATGATAATCATAAGGAGACATGTCATGTGAATATGGAGGATGATGGAAAATTTCATACCTCAATCATCTAAGATTGGATATACATATATATATATATATATATATATACATATATATATATGTATACAAG
Source organism: Thysanoteuthis rhombus (assembly GCA_963457665.1). Taxonomy (NCBI): domain Eukaryota; kingdom Metazoa; phylum Mollusca; class Cephalopoda; order Oegopsida; family Thysanoteuthidae; genus Thysanoteuthis; species Thysanoteuthis major. The sequence goes on along the minus strand of OY735228.1, from coordinate 45,990,970 downwards.
TATTAAGAAATGAATATATATGATTCAACAGAAGGATTTTGAAATGCATTATATTATATAGAAACCCTTTTATGAAATGATCTCCCATCTGTTCAGAAAATATTGGCTCCACGATGCCCATGTTAGAGAGGTCTGGCAAATCCCGAGGAAGATCTATAGGCAATAACGAATGATAGAAGACTGATGATGATGATGATTATGATGATGACGAAGACGACAATGATGACAACGACGACGACGACGACGATGATGATGATGATGATTATGATGATGACGAAGACGATGATGACGACAACGACGACGACAATGATGATGATGATGATGATGATGATGATGATGATGATAATGATGATTGCCTTGATAGATAGTGATGCGTTTGTCGTTGGAGTCCTGAAGTTTCCTGGAAGAGCTCAAATAGTTGTACATGGATCATTGGCCATTGCTGTTATCAATTCTCCATCATCCGGTTCGGGCTTCACCTTGAGTTTTTTTTTTGTATCTATATTTCCAAACCAGAACCTATTGAACCAATACTGAACAGTTCGCACTGTCAGGCCAAGAGCCGGAACGAACAATACTGAACAGTTCACTATCCATTACTTCTGACATACCATCATTATTATTTTTGGAGTCTGGTAATGCTCAAAAGTTTATCCTACATAAATTTATGGTAACTACTACTTCACTCTGATCCTAGGCAGAAAAGTTTAATGGTCATACATACAAACTAGCAGAATAACATAATCAATCATACCCAGCAGGTCTGGTTATTGACTCAATAGAAACTATCATGTGACCTGTATCTTTGTTGAGGATGATCAATTAAAGAATAGGAAAAAAGAGGGATGAATGAATGATTTATTCCTCTTGCCTTTAGATGGATCATTAAAAGGTCAGAATTTTCAGAAAAACAAGCATAAACTCTGCCTGACAGAATTTAAAGAACTAATTTTGCATAAACTCACTATGGAAATTTGACCCCATCACTAAAAACTCATTTTGGGGGTGAATTTTCAGTAAACAAAATGAACATGATAAAGAGCATAATGTTTGAATTTTCAGCCCTCAATCTCTATGAAGAGAAAAAGGGGGATGAATGAATGATTTGTTGGATCATTAAGAGTAAATATTTGAATTTTCAGCCCTCTAGATCCATTGGTGTGGCCTATTCATATAACCCATACAAACGCACATAATCAGCCAGGTAGAATTGCTTAAAGACAGAAGAAACTTAGGTTGATAGTTTTGGTTGATGGTTTCTGACAAGGACTGATGGTTTTATATCTTGATCATATCCCAGATAAATATGAGATGCCATTGTTTTATAAGTCTGAAAACAGTGTTGCCAATATAGCGTTTTTCACTCTGCATTCATAATGTTATGGCAGGGTAAAAAGCATTAAATTACTGTGGGTATGCTTGAATATTTCGGCCATTTTTTGGAATGTTTTTAGCCATTTTTAATATTTTTTTTTTGGTGTGTTTTTTGGCTATATTCATAAGATAAGCACTTTTCGGCAATCAAACTGGTGCAGAATTATATTTCTAATTGGTAACATTGCCTGAAAAGAGAATCTCTGCCTTAAAGATCAGATGAGGTGACAGGTGGAGTGAATGAATAACTTTGACTTTGTTTTTAGAGCATCAAATAATTATTTATCAACATTTATTTATGAGCCTGTCTTATGATTTACCTCTGACAACAAAGTTGGAAGAAATATATATTTTCACCCAGGTTAGGAATTTCTACCAAGACTGTCAACAAAACTGTCAACATAGGTTTCTTTTATTTTAAAAAATCAACATTTCAACATTTACTCCTTATTGTGTCTTGAGAAAAACACTTTTTTCAATTCCCCCTCAAAACAGATTTTTAGTGAAGGTGGTTCAGTTTTTGATGTCAGTTCATCCCAAATTGATCCCTCACTTTGTGACCAGCAGCATGCGTGCTTGTTTCTTGAAATTTCAGACTTTGTTTAGTGATCATGGCCCAACAAAACATGAGAGAAGTAACCTTTTCATTGATCACCCTTTTTTGCAATTTGTTTTATTGATACCCCCACCCCCAACAAGGCATGCAACCAAAAGACATTGGTCACATGATGGTTTCTATTGAGTGTGGGTCTGTTTATCCACACATTATATCCATGAGTTCTCAATGAATTTCATTGACATTTTTTGGAAGCATGGGGGAAGGGCTATGGAGGAATTAATTGAAGTTTGGGGCAGTTCATGGAATCTTTACAGTTAGCTGCCCTATATCATAGCTGACTGACATACTGAAATGTTAATTACATCCCTGCCAGTGTTGCTAATTTAGATATTGCTGAAATACATTACTTTGTTGAATGTTGCCTATTTAGATGTTTGAATTTAGATGTCTTTGGTTGTGAGTTGATTTCAGAAATTTCTATTTAGATGATTTTGATAAAATGATTAATATTTCTATCCAATTAACAGTAATATTCTCAACCAATTAAGTAATATTTTTAATTAATCAAGTAATATCTTAATGAAATACATGCCAATAACTGCATTCTCATTTAAATTATAATAATATGTCATATATTTCTTAGATTCTAGGTATAAATCTGGGGAATTTAAATGTTTCAAGGGGATATAAGATGTCTTTTGACTCAATTTTGAATGTAAACTTGATAAAAAGAAAAAAAAGCCGTTAATAATGCCTCTGCTACATTTTCGTGCAAGAAAAGAACTAGCACACCTATGGTCAGACCTTCTGGCTTGTTTCAATTCCATCATGGAACAGAACATCTAAGGAAGATGTCAGTTTCAATAAATAAAAAGGAAAACAAGAATCGTCAACCATTTTCTAAAACAATGGTTTCTGATGTGCGAAACAAATTTAGAAATAAAAAAGGAAACCCCCAAGTCCAAAATTGAGAAAAAAAATTGTCTTGTTTTTATGAGCATAATTTAATAAAAATAAACAGTAAAACAATACGTCTGAAGTAAAAGTGATTCACAAATAATGTATTATCTTTGCCTTAAGGGAAATTCACTAATGAGTCTATCTTCAGGTTTCTCAGATATCTATCCTCTAAGCTCAACTTTATGATATTCATATCTATTTACCTATCTATCTCAGTCTTTTCATGTTGTCTATCTATCTATCTATCTATCTATCTATCTATCTATCTATCTGTTCATATTAAGCTTTCTATCCATCTTTACATTATCTACTTATCTGTTCCTATCCGTTCATATCTATCTATCTATCTATCTATCTATCTATCTATCTATCTACCTATCAATCTGATCATATCATTTTTTTCTATCTAACTATTGATTTATTCATTATCTATCTGTTCATATTTATCTATCTATCAATCTATCTGTCCATCTATCTATCTATCTATCTATCTATTTATCTATCTATCTATCTATCTATCTATCTATCTATCTCAGTCTTTGTATCTGTCTATAACAGGAGCACTAGTTCATAATTTCCCCAAACTATTCTCATATGTATTGAAATTTTCCATCTTTCGGCATCATTTTCATTTGTAGAATGAAAATAATTCCATTTGCCGCGTGAATTGCAAGGAATATCTCACTAATTATTAGTGACAATAGTTTATTGAAATGAGATTTCATCTTTCTGAGAAGCAACATTTTCATCTCAAAGTAATTTGCATGAGAGTACAGGGAATATTATAAACATATCAGATTAGTTTGTTTTGAAAATTTCAAAAGAACTGAATTACTTCTATAACTTTGAGCCGAGTCATTAACCATGAAGGAAAGAAGAATGCTTGATTTGTCCTAAATCTAACACTGTTTTTGCCGAATAGCCGAGGTGGGGGCGCTGCCAATGTCATAGGTCATTAACACTACTGCTTTTATTTGGATGATCAAATCTCTTCTTTGAATTTTTGATCTTGTCAAAATGATACCGGTGCATTCATCAGCCCTTGTGAGGTGTATAATTCAAGAAAAAAAACAAAGATTTTTTCTCCACTAAAAAAATAAGGTTTGCATCTTTTCTTGAATTATACACCTGACTACGAAAATATTTATAAAGTACTCTCCCTATACTACAGCAATTTTAGAACTAAAGTGTCCTTATAATGATAGAATGGTGATATGTCATTATAACTGGTGAATTTCATACGTATTGTATTAATAGGGATAAACCAAACTGTAGAGACAAAAATTACTTTTAATCACCCTTTCACTATCCAAAGCCTCAAATATAGATTACAGGTATGTGAATAAAAGGAATGAGCCAAAAAGCAATTAAGTTATTCACATACATGGTGGTATGTGATTATTTGTTTGTTAAACGTATCAGCAGGTTCTTAGAAAATACCTCAGACAGGCAAAAAGTGTGGTATTTTCCTTTGAAAGTTAATAGGTACAATTAAATGGCATCATTTTGAGGATTATCATAGTTTTTGAAATGATGCACAGAAACTTTCATATAAAGTTGTTGCAAACTAAAGAATCATTTAAAAACTAAAGAAACCAAAGCTGACCTACACTGATAATTTTGATAAATGGTCTCTGTTACATATTCATACATATACATATGTATGCATGTATACATACCTATACATACATAGTTATATATATATATATATATATATATATATATATATATATATATATATATATATATATATATATATTCATATATATATGTATATATATATATATATATATATATATATATATATATATATATATATATATATATTTGCTGATGACCTCCATGGTCCACCTCACATACCCTACATGAGAAGTTGATCTTGTGTGAGTCTACATGCCAAATGTTAAGTCGATAGGCCTGGTTGTTTTACTATGAAAAAAAGTAGGAACAAATTAATAAAAGATTCAAATACTAGTATATAATACATATATATGTTTTTATATATATATATATATATATATATATATATATATATATATATATATATATATATATATATATATATGTATATATATATATATATATATATATATATATATATATATATATATATATATATATATATACTGAAGGCTTTAATACATTTTGTAAAAATCCTTCATTCTCTCTTATTTGCTTTAAGACTTAATAGTTCACTATTTCAAACCTGTTTTTGAAATATATTTGATAGATCAAACAGCTGAAAATTGAATGAGCAAAGTGATTTGTAAACATTTTTGATTTTTGTCTTCAACCAAGTAGAAAAAAATATAAACCTTGTCACCAAATAAAGCCGTGAGAGTCTTTTTCTTCTATCATATTGCCACCATTTGTCTTTCACTCATGGCTCAGTTAGACAATGAAAAACTATATCAATATCACTTGAATTTTGCTAAGTTATCAGTTACAAATGAATAGTATGGTTCCAAAATGCAAAAAGTGCCATTTGAAAAATGAGCATGATTGATTGAACAACTGCAGCCACCAAAATTGGCAAAGGGTTCCATCTCTTTTTATATGTGTGTATTTGTGTGTTCTTGGCCAAAGTGTTTGGTTTACAGACTTGAAAATAAGCATAATTTTTTATTTACTTTACAAAAAAATGCCATTTTGACCTTTTTGGGGCCTAATTTTGACCAACTTATCATTAACATCTAGATTCTCCAGAATGTTTTCTCTTCAGATGTTTTCCAGTGGGATATGCCAGTGATGTCATGATAAGAATTTTTTCTGACCATATTTTTCCATGATGGAATTTTTTTGTGTGATTTTTTAACTACTGTTGTTCAATTATTGATTTTGATGGCAAGTTAATTTGAAAATCAAATTCTGGATTTGAATGTTTTTATCTTATGACAATTCAAAAGACTGACTCTTAAACTGAGAAGTATTCAACTTGTACATAACAGAATCATGTTCAACATAACATAGATAGATTACAAGACAGCACAATATAATAGGAGAAAAATAGGTGTCTGAGATATCATGGTAACCATTAGAATAACTCAAATGGACATCACAGGGCCGACAAAATACAAGATGGCGTCACAAACTAGATAACCTCAGAAAGTACTGGCTCCGTAATTCCAATGATAGAGAGGTCTGGTGAATCATAGGGAAGGTCTATGTCCAATGACAGATGATGATGATGATGATGATGATGATGATGATGATGATGATGATGATGATGATGATGATGATGATGATGATGACAATCTTTTTATAAATATGCTCTTTTGATTTGATGAATAGTTTAAATCAAGAATTTGATTTTCAATTCAATAAAAGATGTATATACATTTCAAATAACACTCCAATTATGCAAGGTTTGCCATATAGAATGTTTCATTCTTGATGAAAGAATTGAGATAAAAATACAGGTCTGATTAGTCACTTAATAGAGACTGTTATATGATCAACATGTTTGGAGGTGATCAATTAAAACATTCGAAAGAGGGGTGATAGTCTGTTTTTTGGCAGTATGCCATGTGGGGGGGGATGATCAAATAAAACATTAGAGAAAAGGCTGATCAATGAATGAGTTACTTCTCTCACCTTTTCTTGGGCAGTGATCACAAAAATTTCTGAATTTTCAAAGAACAGGCAGAAACCAAGGGATAAATTTAGAATAAACTTTCATCACAAATTGAACCCCTAAACTAAAAACCTATTCAAAGAGAGAATTCAGAAAAAAAAAAATTTTGCAGATGTCTTGTAGACAATTCAGGTTATTATTTGTATTAAAGCCAATAAACACCACAATATAAGATATGTTGAAAAATAAACACTGTGATACAAGATGTGTTAGAAAAAAAAAACTGAGGTATGAGATATGGTGAGAAATAAATACGGCAATAAGAGATATGCTAAAAAAAAGAATTAGCTTTTTCTCAAATAATGAATGCAATCTTACATCACAATTTCATTTTAAGAATTGATTAAAAAAAAATTAAAAAAAAACAAATGTCATTAGAGAATAAGAAAACATTTCACCAGAAAGACTCATTGCTAATCGATCACCCCCTCCATCCCATCCTCAACATATCTACGGGGTGATCGGTAATTTTCAAAATCCAAGTTGATAAAAACCTGCCTACAGTTTTCAGGGACACCAACAGACAATTTCATGGACTTATGCCAAGTACTTTTTGCAGTAGGCTGTCACATACAGACAGACGGACATTTGGTGAATTATAATAAGATTTATTTCAGATTAGCTATTGAATATTGTCTTTTCTTTTTTCGGTTCGGGATTTGGGTTTCTTCGGTCATTTTGTTTCTCAACGTCTTTTTTATTTTGTTGATTCAGGCAAGTTGCATTAATCCATCAACAAAGAGCTCTCATGAACAGAGGAATTTCATAATATTCTGCATGAAAATGCCTCAGGAAACATGTCTGACAAAATTCTAATTTAGTCATTTAACTACCGATTAATCTCATTAATGTCTGCGAAAATTCATTTCAGTTTGAGGAACTGTAAAAATTAAGTTAAATTGGTTACTCAGTTGATAGAGACCATCACGCTTTTAAGGGGTCAGGCTGCTGTTATATATTTACACAAATGCATGCATGCTCATGTACATACAGGTATACATATCTAAAATGGTTGCCAAGAATAAATTCTTAGTTGATTTTATATGGTACAGGGAATAGGCCTTCCAAATCAACCATAAAACCTTATTACAATTTATAAAGAAGATTGTTCAGATCATCAGTCACCAACCATCAGATTGTGGATGGGTCATCATCATCATCATCATCATCATCATCATCATCATCATCAGCAGCCTTTTAGCGTACGTTGTTGTACATAGAACTTCCCCAGGATTTGCCAGACCTCTTTATCAAGGTTGTTGCAGAGACAATACTTTCTGAACTTGTATATTTTGACTTGCTATCTTATGTTTTACCAGCCACAGTTCCGCAATTTGCATTGTGAGTTATGATATCAAGAGGTTATCTGACATTCTTGCAACATGATCAGTTTATTGCCATTTGAGTTTTCTAATAGATTCTATGATATCCCTGATTCCTGTTTTTTTCTCTAATATACTGTGCTGTCTTGTGATCCCTCCATGTGATGTTCAGTATGATTCTTTCATGTGCAAGTTCCATGGTTCTCATTTTGAGGATCAGTCTTTTGGTTAGGTTCCGTCTTTTAGCTCCCTAGGTGACTAATAGAAGGATACATTGGTTATAGACCCTTCTTTTCATATCTTTGGATTTCAGATATTGCATTTGTTCCATAAACCCTTTGAGAAACTAAATTGAGTATGTTAGTCACATATACAAATAAGTGACTTATAGTTGACTTATATCTCCCACCCAACATTGGCCAGTCCATAAGAATGTTGCCAATACCAAGCTGGTCAGAAATGTAAAAAAAGTTTGTAGGTTTAGATAATTGTTGTTTGAGGTTTTTAGCTCAACTTTCAAGAACTAGGAAATCCAATTGATTCTAAAAGAGAAGGGTGTACAACTAATGCAACCTCCCAATAGTCTCCTAGATGGTTGAAACACAGAACCTAACCAAACTGAGAACCATGCAACTTGCACAAGAGAGAATCATGTTCCACATCACTTCAAGAGATCACAAGACAACAAAGTATACAAGAGAAAAAACAGGAGTCAGTGACATCATAGAATCCATTCCAAAACTCAAGTGAGTCGAACATGTTCCAAGAATAATAAAGATTGGATTGCAGATAAGGATAGAAAGGTGGGAAAACTGCGATACGTTGTAATTCTAAATGGAGAGAGAGAGATAAATAAAGATGGAGGAGAGGATGCAATAAGAAAATATTTATGAATCCCTTATTATCTTTGCATACAACACTAATCCATGTTTGTATAACATTCAGACAAAAACATGGCCAGGCAATGAAGATCGGAAAGGATAAGGGAGAGAATGAGGAGATACAGGCATAGGGTGCTAAGAGATCAAAGGCAGGATGTAATAGATAATCTTGGTTGTCAATACCTGTGGAATTTCCATGTGTCCTGCTAGTTTTTATTATTCCACAATTATTCAAGTTGGTGTCCACAGCTGTGGTGTTTTTTGCTGCAGTGTTTTCGGCTGATAAATTCTTCAGCCTTCTTTGGATTAATTCAGTAGATATTCAGTGCCAGCTAGTACTTTTCTACCTATTTCAGGCCATATATACTAGCAGATTGTACTAATTCTGTTAAAAGAGTGTTCAACACATTACTATCTTTCTTTTGCACACACACACATTCACATCGCAAACACACTATTCTTGGTCAAACAAAGAGAGAGACAGACAGACAGACAGACAGATGGACAGAGACAGACAGACAGACAGAGTCTGCGAGACAGACAGACAGACAGATGAGTGTAGGTTGTATACACTTTAATACATAAAAAAGTTGAATTGATTAAGTGTCCAAAGTTTTAAAATGATCATGTCTGTATTTGTTTCATTTTATTTACTTTTTTGTCAAAGCCATTAACTTCACATGAGCAAGGTTCTGCTCCATGAACATTGGATCGAACAAAAAAGATGGAATTACTGATGGCGTGTAAATTATTGTACAGCTTTTATTCTCCGACCCAAAATGCATAAACGAATAAATAAATAATAAAAAAAAGATCGGAAAAAAAAAAAAAGAAACATTTTTTTATCAATTTCAAATATTGTCACATAAAATATATCATTTCATTAATTCCAGATGGTTGTAATGGTGTCTACCATTTTATTTATTTGTTTATTTTTTTGTTTTTTTTGATTTGGCTTCCTGGAGAAATCCATTTAACTACTCTGTAACAATCAGATCTTGTTCCAGAAATTGTGCAGACTCTATGGGCCTGGCTCTCTTTTAAAAAGAGGTGGAAAAAAAAAATCAGGTCTGGTTAGTCCCTCAATAGAAATGATCACGTGACTAACGTCTTTTGGCAGCACGCTGTGTGGGGGTGATCAATTAAAAAATCAGAAGAAGTGGGGATCAATGAATAAGTCACTTCTCTTGCCTCTCGTGGATCAATAAAAATAACCTGAATTTTCAAAAAACAAGTGTCAATGCCAGGCGCCAATTTCTCATAAACTTACATTTCAAACTGAACCTTCCATTAAAAAACCTACCTTTGTGGGGAAGTTTTTTTCTACACATGTACAAATGTTCAAATTTTCAGCCCTCTAGCTCCATCGGTATTGCCAGTATGCATGCTACATACCTACAGACTTAGCCAGTCAGCCCATTTTGAAAACTGAAGAAACCTATGTAGACAGTTTTGGTGACAGTCTTTGTTAACACTTTCTAAAAATCAATCTCTTTCGAAAGTGTCAAGCAGCCGCATAGCTTCGTAGCTGAGTACATCGACAAATATCTCGATGCATAAACCATCATTTGCTGAATTAGTGAATCAGAAGTTGTTATTAATGAAATTATCTTTACTTACCATTGACTTTCAGGGATTCCATTTCTTATATTGAAAACAATGCAGAGAAATCAATATACATTTTACTTACGTACAAGAAATGAAATACGATCGATTTGTCTATGCTTTTCATATTTATAAACCAGATACATTTTGTGAAATTATGCATGTGTTCAGTTAAGCATATATTCACTTATCCTTTATACTATTCAATATATATATATATATATATATATATATATATATACAGATTAGATATACATAGATAAATAGATGTAAATTTGTTTTATATATATATATCAAATATACAGAGATAAATAGATATCAATTTATTTCATAAATATATACATACATTAAATATGCATAGATAAATAGATATAAGTTTATTTTATATACATCTATATATGTATATATATATTGTTGTTTAGAGTGAGTGATACATTAATCGTGTAATGACGAGAGATCATTTTAAATAAGAATTTCTATATAATATATCACAATTCATAATCATTCTGTCAGATATATATATCCATTTCTTGATTTGTATATATATGTCATAAATGCATTATATTACTTTGAAACTCTGGAGTAGATATAGACAGTGAATGAACAAGATGAGAATTTGGGGGCTTTTGCAACACTGGCGACCGTTTAGCTCAAGGGTAACGGCAACACTATGATAAAAGGGCTACTTTATCAGTCACAGATCTGATTCCTATAGCGGCCCTATTTTCTTCAATTGCTTATTCTATTCATGCTGTCTAAGTCAAATGATACTCTCATTCTCTAGATATTCTTCCGTAGGATTACTCAGTCAGCATAGAAAGACGCCATTGAGTGTGTACTGGGTCACCAAGACTAGATATTATTGCCAAGACTGTTACCAAGACTGTTACCAACACTAAGAATATTTACTAAGACTGTTAAAAAAGATTAAGTAATATTAACAAGACTTTTACCAAAACTAGGTATTCTTACCAAGACTAGATATTGTTTACAAGAATGTTATCAAGACGAGGTATTGTTAACAAGGTTTTTACTAAGACTAGATATTGTTAATGAGACTGTTACCAAGACTAGGTATTGTTAACAGAACTGTTATCAAGACTAGATATTGTTACCAAGTATTATTACCAAAACTGGGTATTATTACCATGTATTATTATCAAAACTATATATTATAAACAAGACCATTACCAAGATTAGGTACTGTTAACAAGACTGTTACCAAAACTAGGTATTGTTACCAATATTGTTACCAAGACTAGGTATTGTTGACAAGACTGTTACCACGACTAGGTATTGTTACCAAGACTGTTACCAAAACTAGAAATTGTTAACTAGATTGTTACCAAGATATCCACCCCACCCTCATTAGTCTGCCACTATGCATAAGAGGATTGTGAAAGGATTTTTGTTTTTTTATTTTCATTTTAAAAGTTAGTTTCTTGTACAATATGAACAATTTAAGACCAAGTAGCATCCACAAAGCACATACTCCTACTAAACTCCATAAACTGAATAAAGACTGAACAAAAATCAATTCAAATATTGCTACAATACTGAGGAGGTGCCTACAGTAGTTCTGATTTTCCATATTTTGGACTGTTGTTTTAGTATATAAAATTCCATGATCAGCCCCTGAATTCAATCAATTTGCCAACTTTTGTCTGGCCAATTATTTCACTAAATGCCATTGGAATACATTGAGAACTTTTGGATACATTGCATGGACAAATTGACAAACATATACCTCTTGTGACTTTTTTGGCAGTGGTAAACAGTAAGTAAATGTTTGGTTAGTTGTTCAATAGAAACTGTCACATGATCAACTTGTTAGGGGTAATCAATTGAAAAACTGGAATAAGAGATGATCAATGAATTAGCTGCTACTCATGTCTTTTGTTGGGCAATGATCAATAAAAACAAAAAAGTCTGAAATCTTACACTTCAAATTGAACCCTCATCTAAAAACCTATTTTGGGGTGGGAACTTTTTTTTTCTTCCAGCCAGTTGAACTACCTCAAAAACTGAAGAAACCTATGTCGACAGTTCTGGTGGCAGTTTTAGTTGATGGCTTCCGATAAAAAGTAAAATTTCTCACATAGTATGCAATGTCCCTGATGAATATAACAAGGCCACGAATGTACAATACAATCAACCGATCCCGCCCGAGGAAATATCTTGTTTCATGCAAAGATTTATCTCCCCTGATTAGTGACAACGATGTGGGACACAGTTCAGTTTGGTGCAAAGTAATCATGGCGGCCATAATGAGGATCATCTATAAAAAGTGAAGAGTAAACAACCAAATTTGAGCCGCAATTCTTTTTATTAACATCCCAGGGAAGTTGTTAAGCTTATGCATTGAGTCCATTCGAATACCTTCTAACAGATCTATCTATCTCTACAATTAGAAACAGTCAACTAAAACTGTCAACATAGGTTTCTCAGTTTCTTGGTGATTCTGCTTGGCCGGTTGGCTATGTGTGCATGTATGCACATACGTATGTATGAGTCATAAGTACAGGTTGCACCAACGGAGCTAGTGAGCTGAAAATATCAGCATTCACTCCTTATTATGTCTAGAAAAAATGTTTTTTTTTGTTTTTTGATAATTTCCCCCGTTTGAGTGGTGGTTCAATTTACAATGTAAGATTATACTAAATGGATCCTTTGATGTGTGCTTTGCAAAGTTCACATTTGGTTTTTTTGTTAAATTCAGACATTTTTAGTGATCACCTCCAAGCAAAATGCTCACCTAAAAAGAATTTATTTTGCTCTTGAGATTACTCTCCCCATCCAAATACATTTGTTCATTCTATTTCTGTTACTGCATCTTTCAGACTTATCTTGTCTTGTACATTTAGGTATCAATTTACAATTTAAGTTTATCCTAAATCGGTCCCTTTGTAATACAAGATGGATGGATGAGATGGAAAATGATAAAAGAAAAATCTAAGTATCACAAATTATGACGATGATGCGAATCAAAAGTAACATTTATGCTGTATGCATGTCCAGTCAACATGGCTAGGGGATGCCATGGTAAAATGCCTGTACTGTTTTTTGATATCCTCAAAGCAGGTCCATGGTAAAGCAGCTGATGATCCCCACAATAAAATTAAACGTGCTCATTAAAATCCAAATTTAAATGATGGTAATAGAATCAACTTCTGTATAAAACACAGAATACCCTGAACGCAGTGCATTAAAAGTGATCAGAAAATAACAGACTTGCATAACATTACATTGTAAGATGATTTGCGTCTGTATACAATATGAGAAATTTCTAAAATAAAAATTCTTTTTCAGCAGAAATGTGCAAAGTTTATAAGACTATAAACACATTTTTTCTCTCATTATGAATATTCATTCAGTTCCTTTTCAGACCTATTTTGCCTTGTAGATTCAAGTGATCATTTTATTCTGTGCCATTAAATCTAATTCCGTATTGATTCTCTTATCGACTTCACTTATTGTGCCTCTAGTTCACTTGGAAGATTTGATTTTTTTGCTATAAAATATGTATATCAAGCATTAATCTAGATTCAGGCGAGGATTTCAAATTCATCGCTAAATCAGGCAACCAGCTCTTTCTGACTGAATGATTTTGTCTTTGAATGCTTCTACATGATGCTGAATGGACCTCAAGATACACATACACAAAATGCACACATAAACATACACTTTGACATACACACACGATATACATGCACGAAATGTACACATAAATACACTCCTGGACGTACATACATGATACACATACGCAAAATATCCTCATAAACACATACTTTGACATACACACACACATATTCACACCATGTGCATGTCTCTGTCTGTGTTTTTGTTATAGGCGTGTGTATGTTTGTGTCAATAGTACATGGTGCTTTCCTGAGTGTGCTGCATGCTATGGATGCACAGAAACGTAAAAATATTTTAGTGCCTATAAAAATCATTGGACAGTAAACGCTTTTTCGGTACAATGTAGGGACGGTGACCCCAATAGTAAATTGTATAGTTTCACACTCTTACAAACAGCGGACAAATAAAAAGAAATAAGAGAATTAATGAAAGAAAAACTAGACTGCAGTCCAATTTCTGCAATCAGGACCACCTTCCCTACATTGCACCAAAAAGGTTTCAACTGTCCATTACTTTTTACAGTAACTAAAGCACCTTTACATTTTTGTGTATCTGTAGCACACAGCACACCCAAGATACAAAGCACCTTATGTCTCTGATATATATATACGTGCACACACGCACACTCACTTACACACATGCAAACACACATACACACACTTGCTTCTCCATCAGTTGGCTATGAGCTTATTGATGTTCCAAAGTAAATAATACCTCTGTCCCATAATGGTTGCTACATTTATATATGTACATTTATACTTGCAAATGTAACAACTATTATGGGACAGAGGTAGTATATTCTATTGGCAAGGTCATTCAGTATTGTATGAGGATTGTATCTGAATTTTGAAGCTTTTTTTTCTTTTTGTGGTTCAAATTCAAAGCAAACTTGAATGGCAATGGGTAGGCTATGTTGCGAGGTATTGGGCAACTGCTGGACATTGCAACTCACAATATAGATACCTCAAGATCATGGGTGAAATTGTAACTGGTGAAAAGTAAAATGATAATCTTGAGATTTCTGAATGTTTGGGTACTGTAATGCTCAGAAGCACTAATGCACTAAAAGACAATGGAGAAAGCCAACATACAACATCACTGGATTTTGAATGGCTGATGGTATGGATATATATATATACATATTCATATATATATATTCATACATATAGTCTAGAAACATTTACAGCTCTAAACGCTAAACATCAAGAAATTTATTCAAAAGATTTTTTGTGTCACTTCAGTAACTTATTTCCCAATATCTATCAACGCAATTCTTGTAATTTTCTTCCATATTTTTTCCCCCTGTTTCACATATACTTCAATATTATGGTACAATGTATGAATTGTCTCTTGTTGGGATCATCAGTTGTTCATCAGGTAACTTTCTCCAGGATTTCAAAAACAAAACATTTTTATCAATATCATACCATCACCTCCCTTTCTTGCTATATAGCTGATGTCCTATGGGAACTTAATCATTTTATATTAAGTATTATGTGTTTTGCAAATTGATATTATGTTATACAAAATATTAATTTTTGGCTCAAGGCTTACTTACGTAGATTACCCCAAAAAAGAATTCAACGATGAGAGATCAGTAAGTATAACAACAGACGTGACTCACTGTTTGAGTCATTTCTATTGAATGTTCCTCCATATGAATATTAAATCAGTTGGGTTGGTTTTAATCTCAGACTGCATACAAACCAACTTATGATATTATCTTTAAGAATACTAATTATTCAGAAAAACTTATTTGAATTGATTCTATATCAACATATCTAACCAAAGAACTTGATAATTTCTTCACTAACCTCAAAGTTGATTTTTGTATGATATATGTATACAATAGGGAATGATACAGACACAAGAATAAAAGTATATGGAGACTTTATTCGTTAATTAATTAATTCATACATGAATTAATTATCATGCTCTACATATTTTGGGAGGGGTTCCTATCTTCAGTAGCAGGTGTGTACTTTTCAGTGGTTAAAAGGTTTCCGAAGAAAAAAAAAATTAGCATCAGATGTTTTGCTTTGCAAGCAAAAACGGAAATCAAGAAAGAGGATTCCTTTTGGGTCATAATATTGAGCCTGGACTGTATTCTGTCGGTGGAGAAATTAGTAATGGTATGGTTGGATATCCTGTTAGAAGTAGCAACAGCAGTTATTGGTATTTTATTGGTTCTGCTGCTCAGAGAGTGTGGGCATTGTTAAGTAATGGTGGTCATGGAGACTAAGGAGCTGGATAGTAGTTTAGTGTTAGACTATTTGAGTGCTTGGTAAGTTGAGGATGAAGCTATCTCTGGTCTTAGTCCAGATGGTGAGTAAGGGGTTAGTTGTTATGTATGATCAAATATCTTTAGGGTAATGTATATTCTGTATCCTTAATGGTTATTGCGGATGTTCTGAAAAGTCTGTTGGCTTTATATATATATATATATATATATATATATATATACAGACAGACAGACAGACAGACAGAGAAAGAGAGAAATAGGCAGAGTGATTTGATCTAATTGGGAAATTTCTCTAATATTTGTTCCTATGAAAAAACAAATTATCCTCACTATCTATCAACACACAAGCACACACACAATTTAATGTAAGGAGACAAATTCCCTAGATTCTGTGAAATATAATTTCTATCTCAAAAATAAAAAATAAAGAACTTGTATTTGGACACCTGTTTATTTTGTTCACATTCTTGACTGTGCAAATCTGAAATTATCTGAGTATCCAGAGATGGCAGCATTTCACAGCTGATCCAAGAATCAAGTTCAAAAAATCCTTGGATCAATATTTCATGCATTTAAAACTAGATCAATCATTTCCATCCATTGATGTTTTTGAGCATTTATGACCTGAAACTCGCTTGTTTGTTGAGGGTTTTCTGAAAGTTCTTTGGATGGAAGTAAATCAAGTCCATAGGCTAATGATTAAAAAAGCATTTATTTCACAAGACAAATATTTATTTTCAAGTGTAACCTCTTTCATTGTCAATACACTTAAACCAATGCTTCTCAATTAATCACACTAAGTAAACATTAACACACACACATACATGCACACTCATCCGTACGCAAACACACACATATACGAATATATATATATATATATATATATATATATATATATATATATATATATATATATATATATGTGCATTAGAAACCGTCAATCGTAACTGTCACCATAAGTGTCAGCATAGGTTTCTTCAGTTATCAAGTTGGTCCAGCTATTTGGTTGGCTGGCTATATATGTAGATATCATTCATACAGGCTGCACCAATGGAGCTAGAGGGCTGAAAAATTGAACATTTACTCCTCATTATGTCTACAAAAAATTAAATAAGTATTTTAGTAGGGAATATAATTTGCAATGCAGTTTTATGCTCAATTCAATTCAATTCAATTCATAGTTTGTATCAAGAGGATTCACACTTGCTTTTTTTTTTAAATTCAGACGTTTTTTATGATCACTGCCCAATATGAGGTAAGATGAGTAACTTATTTGTTGGTCCCTTTTTTTTCCCAATTTTTTGATTGGTCAACCCCACCATGGCATGCTGCCAAAAGATGTTGGTTACATGATAATTTCTATTGAATGACAAACAAGACCTGTTATTTATATATAGAGATATACATTGCTCCAAGCCAAGTAACCATTAACATGCAGATACACGTATTTCTAAGATGAAATATTTTAACAATTGTTTTATTTTTAATTTTGCTCCATGTTGCTTTTGTTGTTTTTTCTAATAATCAAGGCAGAGGCTATGAAATGTGGACTCCTGAGTTATTGGATATGAGTTCAAGTCTCATCACAAGCGATTTATTAAAAACCGTACATTACCTGTCATAAGTATTCAAACAAATGGCCATTTTACCTGTAATCACTTTGGTTTGAGAGTTAAAAACAGGAATGTTACAGAAGAAGAACCAATTCATTAACCTATCAATATATCAAGGCATCTGTTTAGTCATGTTGTGTAGGGAAAAAAAATTTTCTTAGATTTAGATTATTAAATGAAAAAAAGCAAGTTTTTTTTTAAATTTCTATCTTTCTAAAATCTTGTTCAGAATCGATCAAGGAGATAAAAAAGCAAACTCACATTGGTAGATGGAAGAGTTGCCAAACTGGTGCATTAATTTTGGACATTGACTTTGAGCCTTGTGATAAAAAATCATAACAATAAGAGTGAGGGGAACTAGCAAAAAAAAAAAACAAAACAAAAAAAAAACATTATAATCAAGCACAGAGATTCCTTACAAAAATAGAGAAAAGTAATCAGAAAAATGACCTTGGCACATGGAAGATAAGAGTTCCACTCCATGAGACAATAATGGCATCAAGCTGGTATAAATACCAGGAATTGCTCTCCCTGAAAGAATAAAAGAAGGCATTGGAGCAGACATGTGAAAATGAAACATTTGTTTGTACATCATACATGACATGCTCCGAGAAGTCACTTAGAAGCTCAAGCCATTTCAGGTTTAATGTCAAGATTGTATCAGAAGATAAGAAGGAAAGGCAGTTGTTCTGCATAATGCAGAATGGCAAAGACTCTATCCATCTGATTTATAATGGCTGATTTAGTATCCAGAACTGACCTTTCCAACTGCCTGATACCTTGATGATAGTTTTGGGGGATTTTTTTTTACAGAGATTTTGTGACTTTGTTGTTGAGAACTACATACATCCTGATTCATATCATATATACTCTTAACTGCTAGATAGTATTTGATGGCAAATAATACAATTTGGACGATTCATATTATACATACATTCAACTGCAAAATAGTATTTAAGGGTGATTAATGCAATTTAGACTTCATAATGGGATATTTATAGATGAATAGTCTTTCAAACTTTGCACATTACTGCTGGAAAGAAAAGTTCTTTTCAGAAATTTTGAAAATTTTATTCAGTCTGAAATGTTATACAAGTCAGTTACTTCTCAATCCCGGAGTTTAGAGAATACCATGTTTTATACAGAATTCAAATTTTATTACTATTGCTTAAATTTGAATACTAATGTTGTATGCATAATTTTATTGTGGAGATCATTAGCTGCTTTACCATGGACCTGTTTTGGGGATATAAGAATATATATATATATGTATATATTGCAGGTTGCTGATGTGTGTGTTAGACACGATATGTTGACATTCACTTATAATTCTTAAAAAGAAGGGTGTATAACCAGTGCATCCTCCCAATAGTCACTTATGGAGCTGAAACATAGAACCTAACCAAGATATCCGCAAATTGAGAACTATGCAACGTGCATATGAAAGAATAATGCTGGGTCTCACATGGAGTGACCACAAGACAGCGCAGTACATCAGGAAAAGACTAGAGTCAGGGACATCATAGAATCCATTAAAAATCTCAAATGGCAGAGGGTTGGCCATGTTGCAAGAATGGCAGACAATCGATGGACATCGCAACTCACGATATGGATCCCCCGAGACTACATGTGGAGTCAAGGCCAGCAGAATATTAGATGGAGAGACAAGCTAGAAAAATTCAGAAAGTACTGGCTCCGTGACGTCCATGATAGAGAAGTGTGGCAAATCCTGGGGAAGGTCTATGTCCAATGACGGACATTGAAAGACTGATGATGATATAGTGATAAATATTCATAGAAGATTATGTATATTTCAAAAAATAGTCAACATTTTTTTATATGAAGCTAATTAATGATATTTTTAATGAGTTTAGTATCCATTTACAATTGGAATCCTATCTGGTGGAATCTTTAGAATAACCATTGCTTCAGTTCTTATGGTATTGGGTTGATGAAGTTATATCTCTTATATAAAAGACAAAAGAAAAAGGACAAAAGAATATAGATCAGTTTTGGTTTTAAATACAACTCTTTTGTAAATTAAGGTTAATTCTTTATTGTTCTGTCAGGTGTTTGTGGTAGTTTTTGATCTGGGTCTTATCATTTAGTCTTTTCATTGTCAATATTTTGGGGTTTGTTTATTGTTGTTTTGATTTCTAAATTTGTGTTTTGTTTTTTTTAAGATTTTTGTTTATAGCTTTATAAAGGTGGAAATTAGTAAAAAAAAAAATTCTTATAAAAGTCTATATTCAAACCACTATCCACTATAACTTGAAGAGAAATTCAATTTGATAGTATTCAAAAACAGAAGCAATCTATTAAACTCAAAATCAGAAATTTGCGAGTGTGCAGGCACAAAACAAAATTCATCTTGAAAAGCATGAAAGAAAAGTAACATCAAATGTTACAATTCCTACCCCAAGCCATCAAAATAATAAACCAATTGATTTTGATTAACAAAAAAATATAAAAATACATATAAGAGTTGAAATATATACAAAATAGAAATAAACTAAAACAAAACTTGAATCTCAAAATCAGAATAGGACAATAAACCAGCAAAAAATATTAACAATGGAGAACTGAAAGGTAAAAACTTAGTACAACAATCCCTATTTAGAAAAATATGAATCTATCATAAAAAACTTCAGTAAAAACATAAACTAAAATAAGTCTATAAATAAAAATTAAACAGGAACTCAACAAATATAAATATGTATCAACAATATGAAAACATTTACAATAAAATATCGTATTGAACAACCATAGCCATACTGTTTTGTCTACAGACTTGAAAATTAGCATCACTATTTTACTTAACCCCAATCTAAAAAAGGTTTTTCTTATGGAAAAAGCTTTTTTGACCTTTTAGGGGCCCTTATTTTGACAGGTTTTAATACCATCTAGATTTTTTGGAACTAGCTTTTCTTTAAATTTTCCTTTTTTTTTTAGTCTACTTTAGATGTTTTCCAAGGGAAAACGCCAGAGATGTCTTAAATAGAATATATTCTGGCTATATTTACTCTTCAATGGAATTTTTTTGCATGAATTCAAATTCTGATGTATATGTACATATATATATATATATGTATATATATATATATATATATATATATATATATATATATATATATATTCGCCATTTGTGAAAGTGTGTATGTATTTATGTACTCCAGTAACTGTTAGTGCATAGTGAGAATGAATTCATGTGGATATGTACGTATGTATATTTATATATATAAATATATATATATAACATGTCGAAAAAAGCTGATCACTCAAATCTAAATCTAGCTATGGTAACCCGTACGGCATCATAAGCTCCTGATTTTGTAAACGGTTTCATCAACCGACCGAAAACGTGATCTTATCTTGAATGACTCCTGCGTTTGCTGATCAGCAAATTCTGCACAGAAGGTAGTCGCTGAATAAAAACCGTCAAGCAACCAATGCCGTTTTACAGTATGTTATGTCAGGGGTGATCAATTAGGATCTTGGAAAAAGAGGTGATCAATGAATAAGTTACTTCTCTCACCTTTTGTTTAGAAGTGATCATTAAAAAAGTCCAAATTATCAACATCAACAAAAAAGTATTACGCTAACACAAACGAAGGGATGAATTTAGCATTTTCTCAAAAAAACTATTTACAAGGAAGAAATATACAAAAAAAAATTTAGTTTTCTCTAAGACACAACAAAGAGAAAATGTTTTAATGTTCAGCCCTCTGGCTCCATTGGTGCAGCCTGTACATGTGATACGTACATGATTAGCCAGCCAACCAGACAAATTTAAAAACTGAAGAAAGCTATGCTGACAGTTTGGGTTGATGGTGCAAAATAAGAGAAACAGAAAGATTGCAAAGAAAAAAATCAAAATCTGTCTCTCTCTGTCTCTCTGTGTGTGTGTCTCTCTCTCTCTCTCTCTCTCTCTTCCAACAGAACTAGTATCATAAAACAACTGCTGTGCTCTACTTACGAGTCTAAGTAAATAGTGCCCATCCGCTGGCTATGGTTTCTGCTGCACTTGCCTGAACTGCACATATCACATTGCTTCTTATTCAGCTCATTTACCATATGTGAAATAGCCTTAGAAGTAATAAGCACCAAAAATGACGTCATTGTTTTACCAATAGTTGAGGGGAAAGATGGATTCATGTCTCTCCCAAAGCATCAGTGCAAACTGAACATAAGCTATCCGAGTCAGAGTTTAAATTCATCTTGCCCGGTCCATTCACGGAGCCATTAACTCTTTGGACAATCAAAACCTCCTCCATTTACAAGCATACCCCAATACACCTTTATCTAAACAAGGGCATGTCCGTTCAGAAGGTGCATGTTTGGAATTAGGACGTTAATTGCAACAATCAAAACAGAAATATCGTTATTGATAGTAATAACAATCAAAACGATATTTTTAAAAAAAATGTCATCCTTACTATAATCTGATTTAATCTTGTTTTACAGAGGAAACTCACCCCTCCACCAGATTCTCTCTCCCTCTCTCTCTCTCTCTCTCTCTCTCTTTCTCTCATTCTCCCACTCTCTCTTTACCTCTAACTGTATAGAACATTTTAATTCTATAAAACCACGCCCATGAACGCTGGTGACGTATATGAGTGGGCAAAAAAGTATTGTAAATGGAGCCCCCCCCCTTTCATATTAAGATCTGTATATCCAGACAACTTTAAACTTGACCCTGCAATGTCCAGTGCATGGACCAACATATCTGGTTGATATCAACTTCGTACAATGGCCAGTTGTTGAGTTATCTTGATGCATACGCACACACACACACACACACACACACACACACACACACACATACACACGATGTTTTCTCAAATTATAGTAAGGGCAAATGGAGACACAAAAAGTAAGTTGTTATCAAAAGCAAACACAGACAAAAGAATGTATTTTGCATCTTTTGGACCAATATACTTTTCGCACCCCACGATTAACGGGAACACATTTTCTTAGACATCGTATGACGTCATTTATAAACGTGAATAAATAACAGGTATTTTCGAGAAAAAATTAAAATTTCCGCACATCATGCTAAAATGCTTCCCCGTCCCTGGATAAGGATTTGATTAAATAAAATATTCGGTTGACTTTCATAAAGACTATCGTTACCCCTGCAGTTTTGAGAAAAACTCATTTTAAATGTCCTCTAACAGTTGGATTGAAAGCACAAATGTACTTTTTTTTTCAAAAAATTACTTTTTGTTTTTCAGCCTGTAAGTAGCTATCGAAACATTCTTTTTTTTCTATTTTTCATCTAATATCCGACTTTTTCATGCAATAGTATTGAAAGCACGTAAAATACCTTTATAGGGTGGTTGACCTTTCGAAAATGAATTAGTTTTCAAAAAACATATTTTCGATAGAAAATGTACACTTATTTTTTGTTCTTCAAATGGTTATTAACTTTTGAAAAACATTGTTTTTTTTTATTCGACTTTCTTTGGATCGAAAGCGCAAAACATTACTTTTTTTAGTGAAAAGAAACACTTGCTTTTTTTCTGAGGGTAAGTAACTTTCAAAAATCTGTGTGATTTGTTCACCTTGGTAAAAATGGCTGACGTTTAAATGACATCATTTGTGCGTTTATAGAGTGGTCAATCTTAGGGTGCTAAAAGTATACTTCATCCAATTTTTTAGAGTAGATTTTAGTGTAAATAAATCACATAAGATTGAATTTCACAGTAATTTTCTCAAGGTGCCGACAAGTGAAAGATAAGACACATGAATCTCAACTTTCAATACTTCCAACATTTTCTTTTTTACAAATTCTCTTTAGAGATAGTAGACGCAACATGGACACCTAACCTCATTATTCAAAAGTGGATTTCCTTCTCCAAAATGTAAACACTGTACAATTTGTTCAGCTCCACAACCAATCACAAACTATCAACCAAAACTGTCAACATAGGTATCTTCAGTTTTCAACTTGGCTGGCTGGCTGGCTGGCTGGCTGGCTGGCTTTGAATGCATGTTTCGCGCACAGGCCACACCAATGTAGATGGAAGGCTGAAAATTTTAAACACTTACTCAATTTATCCAGAGAAACGTTTTTGCTTTTTTTAAAATCTTCCTCGGAATATTTTTTCGGGGGGTTTGCAATATGCTTATGCAAAATTGGACAATCTATGGTAAATTTCCATGCCTATTTTTGGAAGACTCAGACATTTTTTTCATTGGTCATTGCCCAACAAAAGGCAAAAGAACTTATTCATTGATGACTCCTTTTTCCCAATTTTTGATTGATCACCCCCAACACAGCATTCTGTCATGATACATTGCGACAGTCATGTGACAGTTTCTACTGAGTAACCAACCAGACCA
Organism: Thysanoteuthis rhombus; assembly: GCA_963457665.1. Classification (NCBI taxonomy): domain Eukaryota; kingdom Metazoa; phylum Mollusca; class Cephalopoda; order Oegopsida; family Thysanoteuthidae; genus Thysanoteuthis; species Thysanoteuthis major. The sequence goes on along the minus strand of OY735228.1, from coordinate 45,966,796 downwards.
GTTCCAGATGGGATTCCCAAATAGCAGGTAATTTTCTTAATGGACCAAAATATCCGTTTATTTCTGCATTATCGGCTCAAACTTGGTGTACATATTTGTACATATCATGTCATACATAGATATGTGAAGACACGGTGGCATAGTTGCGGAGATGTGCATATGTTTAAGGCTCGATATCGGTGAAGTGAAATGGACAAATTTAGTACAGAGATCGGTCACAGAGGGAGAATAGTTTAGATCGGATCGGCCAGTGGGTCAGCGAAATGATAACTATCTTGGGGAGAAAGAAAGACAGAGAAATAGTTACCGGCCACAAAGGCCAGGGCCAGAGACATGACCAGCTAGGTATGCTGTCGCCAATGAGCATTGGACCATGAGCGTCCAGCGGTTTTATACGGGTCGTCAGAAGAAGTGATGTTTTGGATATCTTGTTAAAAGAAGAGTTTCATATTTAATTCCTAACTAAAAGAATAGGGGGTGCTGCAACCGAAGCAATGCATTTTCAAATCATTCTTTCATTAAATTGAGCACTTTTGACTATCATGAATTAACATATTAACAAAATAAATGCAAATACTATTATAAGCCTTATCCTTTTTTTCTCTTGTTTTTATAAGCATGTGTTTGTGTGCTCCTAGCCTTATCGTTTGGTCAACAGACTTGAAAATTGGCATCAATACACCAATAGATTCCTTCAAATCTTTTTTTCAATAGCTTTTTCCACGTTTTGAGGGGCTCATTCTGGCGGAATTATTAATACCATCTAGATTCTCTAGAATCTAGATGATTCTAGAATCTAGATGATTCTAGATGTTTTTTTTCAACTATTTCAGACGTTTTTAGTGGGAATGATATGTAAATTCTGTAGAATCTAGATGTTTCTTGATATTTTTTTTACTGTTTTAGTTGTTACTTCTCGCATTTTGTTGGTTAATGATCAATGAAAAAGTCTGAATCATCAAAAACAAGCAGATACAAACTGGGGACAATTTTTAAAATTTCAGCCCTATAGCTCCATTTGTGCGGTCTGTTTGGATGATACGCAGCTAGCCGGATCGATTTGAAAACAGAAAATAAGCAGACACAAAGTAAGAGATCAATCAAGCATGAATCCACATTATAAATTGAACCCCCGGTAAAAACGTAGGTGGTGTTAAAAAGCAACTTTTTTGTGAACACGATAAGTAATAATTGTTTAAATTTTCAGCCCTCTGGTTTCATTGGTGAAGCCTGTATACATACGTGTATGAATATAGCCTCATTTCATTCCTTAAATTTCAAACATGTAAACAGCATACATTTTTCTCTGAAGCCGTCGTAAAGCTTTTTGGAAAAGGTGGTGGCAACGATCCAAATGCATCAGAACATGCCCATGTGATACTAAAAAAATTTTAGATGTAATACCTGTTCTTTTTTTTCATAAGTTTCTTTTCACCTTCCAATTGTCAAATTACCAATATTCTCTCAAATCACATCCATACATCAAACACACACACATGCATACATACATGCATACATACATAGCCAGCCAGCCAGTCAGACAAACTTGAAAACTGAAAAAAGATATTCAGAGAGTTTTGGTGCCAGTTTTTGTTGACAGTTTCTGATAACTCTAGACAAGAGTAACCCCTGAAGAAGACTCCAGAATGAATTAACTGAAACACTGTAACAAAATAAAGAAAACAGAGATAGTCTGAGAATATCATTAAATATTAACAACCCAACAAATAGTACAGATGTACTAAAACTTGCCCGTGGGTTGTGTACAGACATTTCGTTAAGTTCTGTGACAATTCCTCAAAGAAGATTTATTTCTTGGGAGTATTTTTTGTCAAGGCCTTGGTAAACATAGTTGACGCCCTTTGCAGGTAAAACAAGGAAAATAAGTAAATAGAAACCACCACATGACCAAAAACTTTTGGCATCAAGTCATATGGGGGTGATCAATTAAAAAATGTTAAAAAAATGGTGATCTATAGATTAGTTATTTCTCTTGCCTTTTGTTGAATAACGATCACTAAAACAGTTCAAATTTTCAGGAAACAAACGCGAATGCTACTAGTCACAAACTAAGGGATCTATTAGCATGAACTCACATTGCAAATTGGACCCTCCTCTGAAAATCTATTCGGGGTGGGGATTTCAAAAAACAAAATAAAGTTTTTTTTTTGAAAATACGATAAAAAATAAGAGTCGAAAATTTTACTCCTCCGACTCCATTGGTACTGTCTATATGTAGGACATATACATACATAACAAGCAAGAAAAACCAACTTAAAAACTGAAAAAACTCATGTTAAAGGTTTTGGTGACAGTTTTTGTTGAGGGTTTCAAAAAAATTAGGGTTATGCTGCAAAAGATGTTGATGATATGTAGAATGTCTAATTAAATCTTCTTAAATAGACATGATTATTATGAATTTAAGAGACGTCTAGACTTACGAGGATTTTATCTGGCGACGTACTGGTGAGCTACATCGTATAAGATTGGTGCTTGTGATCGGCCATTACTTGATAAAGCAACGTAGGAACAGTCGTATTCATCATTTGCGAATTTTTTTTTATAGATTAGTATCTTCATCCTGGTTGTTTTTGTCTCCGTATTAACCATGTCACTACGCACAAGAGACTGAATAAAGAAAGTTCTTTGAAATCCGTGTTTTAGAAGAAGAAAGGGGACAAAGTCCAACTTTACCAAAATGATCTAACCAGCCCTGGAGTACCCACTGAGCTAAATAAGCACTGAATTCTTCCATTTGAACCAAAATAAGCAAGTGCATCAAAAGAGAACGAGGTACCACATTAAATTATCACATGTTATTTCAAATGTTTAACATGAAAGTTTGAATTTCAAAATCATTTTTATCTAATAGATAGAGTTAATTCAAACATTCAAACGATTCAACCGTCCACGCAAAAACTATTTTAGAAAAAAAATGGTTATTATTCAAGCTTTAGTTTCGTTGATAAAGATCTGGTTTAGAGAAGTAGCGTATTTTTGTGGGAAAATGCATTTTTCTAAGGTACTTTGATGCGTTTCCAACGGTACTTATACAGCTACTCTGGTGCGTTGATAATAGTTGAGTTATCATACTCTGGCAGTTCAGTCTTGGTCACCTTAACAACAAAGAACGTATTCAGAAAGCTTCTAGACTTCTTCACTGCATCTCTAGAAACCTCTACTAAGAAAACAGTTTTCTCAAAGTTCCGAAAATGATGTCCATTCTCTTTGATTGTTGCATGCGATTGATTTCAAATAAGTCTGTAACTCACATAAATGAATCACACGTGTACAAGAACTATGAAAAAAAATATTTGAAATTATCTAAAAAAAATACCCGTACAATATCTGGGTATTGTTGGTCCAAAATTCGCATAGACCCCCCCCCCAAAAAAAAAGCATGCTTAAAAGAAAAAAACGCTTCAGATGGTGCCTATTAGTGAACCCATGCATATTTGCAAAATTGTAGCCCTGAAAATGTAACGACGAGCACTCAAAGACACACACACATGTACGTGAGTGAAGAGAAAATAATCTGTAGCCCACTTGGCTTATTGGTCTGGGGGCTAAGGTGATTCGATTTCAAAGGGCATGCAAAAATTTCCAGCCAACATCTCTTTGAAAACTAACAACTGAATACACATTTAAAAAACGGTTTACCGGTGGGAACTTTCGAGGAACCTAATCGATAAATAAACAAATAATCACATTTTGATTATGTCTGTTTGAAAAGTTGTTTTCTTAGAGCTGCCAAAAAACGTCCATTTTCCTTGAGTCTAAGACTAAAAAAATTGTAAATTGAAATATAATTGGTATTAAAACTATTGATGATGACAAGAAGACAATTTTGTCTGAGAATACCATGTTGGAAGGAATAATAAAAATTTTAAAAAAGAAGATAATTCTGCTTAGTCACTCAATAGAAACCACCATGTGACAGACATCTTTTGGTGTGTTGAAGGGTGATCAATTAAAAAAAAAAAGAAAAACGGATGATCAATGAATAAGTAACTTCTTTCACCTTTTTTGTACAGTGATCACTAAAAAAGTCTGAATTCCTAAAAAAAAAAAAAAGCTTGGACGCTTCCGGACGTAAACTAAGGGACCTATTTAACAAATACTTTCATTGTTAACTGAACCCCTCTAATCCTTTATTTGGGGGCATTGTTTTGAATTTTAAAAAAAACGTTTTTTAGACTTAATAAAGAGTTAATTTTGAAAATTTCAGACGTCCATTGTTTTAGTCCTTCATCATGCTCATAAGAATATTAGAGAAAAGACTGGGGTCCGAGATATGATAGAAACCCTTAGATTACTCAAATGGCAATGGGCTGTACATGTTGCAAGATTGTCAAACAATCGCTGGACATCACAACATGGATCCCCAGATATCATATTCTGAATTGTGGCCGATAGAAAGTTAGATGGCATGACGAGCCAGACAAATTCAGAAAGTACTGGCTCCGCGATTCCCATGAGAGAGAGGTCTTGCAAATCTTGGGAAAGGTTTATGTCCAACAAGAGAGAGGGAGGGGGAGAAAGAAACCGATGAGAATAAAAATGACCGACAAAATGAATTTGAGATGTAAGAAGGAAGTACAATAGGAAGAAAAGTAGGCTGAAAGAAAGAAAGAAAGAAAGAAAGAAAGAAAGAAAGAAGGGAAAAAAAGAAAAAGTAGGTGTGATGAAAAAAGAAAGAAAAATAATTGAGAATAAATAGGAAGATAAAGAAAAATTTGTAATCTAAAAGAGAAGGTAAAATCCTCCAGAAAAGAAAGAAAGAAAAAAAAGGTAAGAAGAAAGACTGGCTGCCATTTTCAATATATTTTATTTCTCTAACCAAAAGTCTTTGAAAACACTTCTTTGTCTTTTGGGGAGAAAAACAAATACCAAAGAACTAATGAAAATAGCTACAAATGAACCTGAAATGCAAAAAAAAAAGTTTGAAAAAATAAGCCAGGTATCAAATAGCCGAGGATAAAAATTACTTTTCAGAACAGCTAATGACTTTTGGTATACATCATAGTCAAGATATCAGCTAAAAAATATTGATCACGAATACAGATATATTTCATGCATTCAATTTGTCCAATGTCTGATGATGGTCAAAACACCACGTAAAAGTGAAAAATGAGGCCTTGATGATTCTCGTTGGGAAAAAAAAAGAGATTTGAATATATGTGAAATGATCTTGTGAGAAATTACTTAATAATAAATTTTACATCGAAATATCTGATCATTTGTAAAGATTAAACGAAAAAATGAAAAATGCAGCCATGTAACCCCGAGCTGAACCTATTCTCGGGATCCTCATATCTTATATTCATTGCTGTTTCCATTTAGAGTTCTTAACTTTCCTGAAAATTGGTAAAAGAAGCTAAGCTCAATTGATCAGCTCATCAAGGCATGCTATTAAAAGACATTGGTCACATCGCGATTTCTGTTGAGTGATGGCCTGTACACATGATACATACATACATGCATGCATACATACATACATAGCCAGTCAGACAGGTTGGCTTAAAAACTGAAGAAACCTATGTTGACAGTTTTGGTGACAGTTTTCGTTGACGATTTCCAACGAACCCATAAAATGGCTCCATATCCTTTACCAACAAAATATATGTAAACGATAACTCGTAAATGTAATCTTTATTTATTCAAAAAATAACGGAGAAAAATAACAGACCATTATAAAAAGCAGTCCACTCAAATCCATAGAAGTCTTCTTTATTAGAATCGGTAAAAAAAAAAAAAAAAAAAAAAAAACTGCCAGTCCCGTTTTTCTGTCATTATGTCGTCACGTGACTCATCCTATTGTGAGTCATCTGTTTCTGACACTTGGTCAGCAAGTCCTTGCCACAAAATGTCATCTTCTGTTTCATGATGTTGCTGATTCCGCATTTCTTGAAGCTGTGCTGGACTTATATTATCAATCGCGTGGACATTTCCTCACTACAACGTTGTGTCCTTTCTTCATGGCGAGCTAATTTCAGGCTACTTTTTAGGTGAAAAAAATCACCTTAAATTCAAAAATATAAGGGTTTTTTTTCCTGAAATGATTTCCCTGTGACAGAAGTATGAGCATACTGAATGCTTGTGTAAATGTAAATTTTTAATTGTTCCAAGATGATTTTAAAACTGCCGATCTCTCATGGCTTATAAAAAAACTGCATTAGGATCAAATAAAGCATTGAGTATTTCTTATTTTCATAAGCTGCAATGTCAAAATGAATTAATAATAATAACACATCACAGATGTGGTTTTTGAAAAAAATGACTTCTTAGTTTACAGAAACAGCTCAGTGATTACTCTCAACAAATATAATCATGATATATCCATACCTCACATAACTGAATCACGTAGCCGGCGTATATAACAGAACTAATCGTCTAAAAAGATTATCTGAAAATATCTAAAAGAAAATACATCTTTTATCTAAAATTATATCTAAAAATGATACATGCACAACATTTGGACGACGTCGATCCAAAAGGACTATAGAGACCCCTAAAAGCACTCTTTTGAGAAAAAAAGTTTTCAGATGGTGTCGCGGGATATAGATAATTTCATATATATATATATATGTATATATATAGGGGGGCGTGTGTGTGTATGAGTGTTTTATATCGTTGTATGATATATCATGTAAAGTGTACAATGCATATACTTTTTGTATTGCACGCTCAAACAATCAGCCATAATTGACAACTTGTCACCCCTACTAGTCCATTTTAATGAATCTTTACTCTCTCTCTCTCTCTCTCTTTCTATATATATATATATATATATATATATATATATATCACAGAGATATTACTTCCGAAATTATCTAAAAAAAATACTAGCACGAGATTCGGGCATTGTTGGTTGAAAATGATAGTTTTTCGGGAACTCGTACTAATTTGCAAGATTGCGGCCCAAAATATGAGACCATGAGCGCCAGGAAACATACCCAGACAGGCACTCAGACTAGTAAAGAAAGATGAATATGTGACATATTTGGCTGGTTGGTAGGGCTGTCCATTTATGGGGCTATGGTGATCATATATATTTTATCAACTTTACGATTTCAATTATAATTATCAACTAGAACATCATTTTAGGTTACTAACATTTTGTGCTCTTATCATTATCGTTTGTGAGCTACAAAACGATTGCGCATACACACACACATGTGCAGTACCTCGAGGGACCCATATCTATAATCACATTTTTACTTACCTTAATTAATCAATTGTCATCAAAGAGAATTAATGATGATTCTTCACTATCCAGCCAAATTAGTAATTTTTGTCTGACTTCCAAAGGAATATGCAGTCTTGTGTTATCTTGATGGAATATTATTGAGTTTTCTTCATAGGCATCGACTGCCACTTTTCCTGGGTGGGTCCAAAAGGATGTATTTTCCAGGGTGGGGGCGAAAGGATATATTTTGGGGGGCGGAGGGGAGACAAATGGATATATTTGGAATATATCTCAGCCGCAACCTTGTCATTAGCCAATAATCATACCATCTTTTTATATGGGTTCATTGATTTTGGGTTATGTAGAACAATAGTACTGCACCATTATCTTTTACTGGTTATAAGATTCCAACTTCCAAATCCTGTCCCCCTCAGTGAGAAGGCATGACCCCAGCAGATGCCCACGAATCTCTTATTGAGAAATTGCAAAAGAATAAATCCCAAGCAACTTCTAAAAGTCACCAGATGCAACATGAGCCATAACATTTCTTATGTCAGCAAAGGTTAAGACAGGCCTGGTTAGTCATTCAATAGAAACCATCACGAAAACAATGTCTTTTGGGCAGCCTGTCGTGTTGGGGATAATCAATTATAAAAATTGGAAAAAGGAGTGATCAATGAATTAGTTAATTCTCTCACCTTTTTTTGGGCAGTGGTCACTAAAAAAATTTTCTAAAAGCAAGCGGACGCAAACCAAGGAACAATCTAGTATGAACTTACATTGAAAACTGAACCCCCTCTCAAAAAAAGATGGGGGGGTGAGAAAACAGAAAAAAACCAATTTTTCTACAAATAGGAGTAAATGTGTAATTTTTCAGCCCTCTAGCTCCATTGGTACTACCTGTAAACGTGATTCGTACATGTACAGTCAGCCATACCGAATGGAGAACTGAGAGAAATCTATTTTGACAGTTTTGGTGACTTTGAAGATTCAACTTTAACTTATACCTTAAGGAAGCAAGGATGACTTTTTGCCTCAGAAAAGAAATTTAAGAAGACTTTTTTTCTGATAATTCCTAATTATATTATTTTATTCCTTATTTCATCACTGACTTTCAAACATCTCTAGATTGTGCGTAGCTTTCATATATTTTTGGATCAAATCTCCGTAGCTCCACAGATCGCCCGACCAACCTGCCAAATGGGCTAAAGATTTTCCCTTTTTTGCTCTCTCTCAGTGTGTTCGCGTGTGTGTGTGTGTGTGTTTGTGTGTGTGTGTGTGTGTGTGTGTGTGTGTGTGTGTGTGTGTGTGTGTGTGTGTGTGTGTGTGTCCAAGCACACTGGGTCTCATTTTTAGGGCTAGAACCTTGAAAATTTGCACGAGTACAATAATAAAAAAAAGTGCTTATTTTGTTGGATCATACAGTGATACCTTGATAAATGCAGTTTTAATACATTCAAACATTTCTTAGTACGTTTCGAAGCCACACTTTTCAAGTTCTTTTTATAGTTTTACACGTTTTTTCAAAACTTATTGTTAGTTACATCGGTCAGTACAGTAAAAACTCAATCATACCGTAGTAAGAGATTTGAAGGGCTTTGGGGCCCTGATGGCTACACTCCTTGAGGGTGCCCTTCCAACATTTAGTGAAATTTGACAGTAGAGGTGCAGTAGGTGAACTGCTTACTAAAAAACTTTTGGAGGGCCTCCCTCTATTGAGAGCTGTTTTCACATAGCATCCCACAGGCTACGCCTCTGACCATACATCAAAACAAGCACTAATTAAAATCACACTATTCGAGGTATTAGTGTATTTTATTTTGAAGATGTATCCACTGGAAATAATTCTAAATGATTTTGAAAAATAAATAAATAAAAGTTTTTCTGGTATATTTTTTTGTTTTTCTTTACTCATTAATGCTCTGTAGAGGTTTTCGTTCACCAAGCAAAAGTTTTGTCCTGCCTCTACAGGCAACTGTCACCGCTGAGCAATATAATGTTTGAATTTTGTGATTGTGCTCTCATGTCAATTTCAGTCATACATGAAAGACCCACAAGTCACATGCTCCCAAAGTGCACAAAATCTTGACGCCCTTGAAAAAAAGAAAGAAATGCAATTTAAGGTGATCAGCAGCTAAGATCGAATAAAGATCAATCTCCAGAGAGAAAGAATCGTTGTTTCTTTGTTCATACATAGCGAAATTAAATGAATTAACGAAGCCAGCCATTGGTGTCATTTTGAATGAGAACATGAACGTAGTCGTTAACTGAGGTTGCATTCTTTTATTTCTCAATTTTTACCTAATTTGATTGCTTTCATTTGCGAATAAAAGCTTTTTCAATCGGGGAATTAAAACTGGTACCCATTTGGACATCAAACATTGAATATAAATCATATATTTTATTATCATTGATAATTTTCGGACGACTCTTAAGTGTTTAATTACTGAACCCACCTTTTAATTTCAGGAAAAATCTCTCCTCACCCAGTGAGCAGATTAATTCTGAAGGTCAATCTCTACTCTTTCCTCCCTAACAGTTACAGAAGGTACTAGTAATTAGTCAAAATTCTCCCTTTAAAAGACAACTATTAAACAATGCAAGACGGAAAACCTGGTTAACCAAGTTTAATTGTATCTTTTTGGTCCAATTTTTCTACGAAAGCGAAAGAATTTTTCTCGTTCCTGTCAGTATTGTACGTTTTGACTTCCCATGAGCCTAACCTATCCTCACTATAAATCTTTCTCAAACAACTTAGTTTTTTGAGATCCTACTAAATCGTGTCGATTATATCATTACACCCATCCCCAACCATCTACTTGATAAACTTTGACAGATTTTTCACCATCCCCGCTTATTCCACCTTAAACTGATTTTTGACCCCCCCCCACCTTGCCCAATCCTACTCCCCCAGCAATCAGGTACCAAAGAATACTATTCATTTTTATCTCAAATATTCATCATCATAACCAGTCTTTAATCGTCCATCGTTGGATAAAGACCTTCGCCAGGATTCGCCAGATCTCTCTATCGTGGGCGTTGCAGAGCCAATATTTTCTGAGCCTGTCTAGTTCGTCTTAACATCTCATATTCTACCAGCCTCGGTTCCGCATTTGATCTCGGGAACCTAGGCTAGCAGAACATGAGACGGCGAGACGAACTGATCGCAAATTTTACTCAGGCCGGCTTCTCTCCAGCATGGAGGGAATAGCATTGACCAGAAAAAAAGAATGAGCTCATCATCATCATCATCATCATCATCATCATCATCATCACCGTTATTATTTATAATAATACAAGTCAAATTTCTCTTTTTTGTTCGTGTGGCTTGCTTAATATGTTTCATCAATCATACTTCTATATTTGTCACGATAAAAAATATCATTAAATCATTTCTCTTCCGGCCATTATTTCACATAATTACCATAATTATCAAGGTGTACAAAAAAGTATTTTGTTTCTCACGGACCTTTACTCTAAAGCTAATTTCATGTACACATGTAAAGACTAACTACGACTTTACTATAATATCAATCCGGTTGAGCATCCCTTGACCGTAACTCCGAAAACCGAAATACTCGGAAATCCGAAACTTTCAAAAGCCAGCAAGACACATGACTCATTATGACGAGAGTAAAAGCTCAGTTGTCTTCCTTAAACTCTTTAAAAACGTGAAATTATACTTACACCACGAATAGTGAAAGATGAAACAAGTTAAAATTCTCACTGTTAGTAACATTTACAGGTACAAGTGATCCATGCTTATTTGTTTTTTGTTTTTTATGTATATCTTAGATTTAAAAACGAACAAACACAAAATAAAGAGTATTGTAATCTATTCTCTCGTTTGTTATACTTCAAATTTTTCCGTCCTCAAAACTTCCTTTATGCTCATCGATCTTGCTTTTCAATTATCTTTTTCACTATTGTCACTTTTCATTTATTAAGTCAATTCAATAAGGATTCTGTTGTATCTGGACACGGAGAAATTCAAGCAAACAATAAATATGAAATAATATATATGTGTGTGTTTGTGTGTGTGTGTGTGTGTGTGTGTGTGTGTGTGTGTGTGTGTGTGTGTGTTTGTATTGTGGATTGGATGTGAAGTGATCCGACAAAATGTAGATGGAAATGTTAATTGGTAGGTTGATAGAAAAACTCGAAAGACAAAATAAGTTTCGAGATGTACCACGTATCTCTTGAGTTTTTCTCTTCGCTTTCCGATTGTCATTTTTATCTACATATCTATGTACAGTATAAATCAGGAATGCAATATAATATAATATAATATAATATCCGATGTATGACTTGGTTTTCTGTATACCCTAAATCATATATGTACTAGTACTATATATATATAGAAAATCACTGTCGACATACCATTGGAGACTGATTGGAAGCAAACTCAAACCTACAGTAAAATGGAAAATATTTGAACAAATATTCATTTGCTATAATGTTAGAACCCAATGTTACCTATGCCTAATGAAAAATTCAGAAAAAAAATAGAGGTATTAAACAGAAAAAATGAAATAGCGTTAAAATACCGGTATTGCCCAAAATTTAAATCAGCAAGCATAAATCAATAACCCACACATAGATTTACTAAAATAAACCTCCAAAGAAATCTTATTCACATCACCATAATTATCTTAGACATGTGGAAATTAACCAAACATAAAATAATCAAATTAACAACTAAGGTCATATAAAAAGGAACTCTTACATTGGGAAATAGATTTGTGAGAATAAAATACTCTCCAAGAGGAAACATACCACAAAGAACTGATAGATCAACTACATACTAATAACAAAAATGCCTACACCATACCGTCCTAATTCATAATTTATAATTATCAACAAGCATAGCATCCCCATTAAATAAAACAAAAAAAACAACAATATATCTCAAAAGAATTATCCAAAAATCTAAATTTCCCAAATCCAAAACTCTTCTAGTCCTAGACATTATGTATTAACATTACATACATATCCTATCATCATCAATACTAATCAGTTGTATCTTTTGTTTCCGATATTATAATGGCGGGTAGAAATACAATTGAGGTATGATTTTCAATTAAGCCTCAAAGCCACTGAAACTGTTCACAGAAAGTGGAAAGAAATGAAATAATATTGGACTGTACTGCCAAAAAGTAGTTGACTATTTGAAGATGACTACTCGTATACATACATACATACATATATATATATGTGCAAATAGTACGAGTAAATATTTGCATGAGGGTGTTCTGAAATTCAAGTATCAATGCTCGTAAACGAAATACACATGCTAGAGAAATGTGGATTCAGTACCTCCATGGTTAGAATGGAAAATCAAAACTTGTGGTAAGAACGTGTTGGTTTACCTACTATAATCTGTCCATGCCTTATATTCACGCTAAAGCTACTGCTTGTGTTTATAGGCATTTAGAGGGCACCAACTAAAGCGTAGCCTTCGACTGTTGGAAGGTCAGGGTTTTTTTAGAGGAACTCTAAAAATCTATTAATAATGATCTAAAAAATAACTGAAAAATAAAGTAAAAAATCAATTAAAAAATTGCTAGAGTGTGTGTGAAGTTGGAATAGCGCATCAGCTGCATATATTGATACGTTCTGAATTCCTTCATACGTACTATATATATATATGTATATACATGTATGTATATATATATACATGTATGTATATATATATGTATATATATATATATATATATATATATATATATATATATATATATATATATATATATGTATATAAAGAAATGGATACATAATCTGACAAAATAGTTAGGAATGCATAGTATTATTAGAAACTCTTTTTGAAATGACCTCCCGTTATTACACGGAAAATGTGTCACTTCGCCTATACAATGTGAATAGAATAAACAATTCACTCAAAAAAGATTTTCAAATTATTATTTTGTTTCAGGTGATACAGCATGTACAAAGTACAATGAACCCAAGAAGGAAAAATTTACTCATGTTATAATCACTCTGCCTATAGTATTGAGCGCTATTTTGAATTAAAGATCTTTTCAATACATATAGACATGTGCTTTGCATATTTATTACTGCTTACGTATATGAGATATGATTATGAATTGCATTATATTATATAGAAACTTATTTGAAATGATTCCCTGTCATTACACCACTGGCATATCTCTCGCCCTAGACAACGTAAATAGAATAAAGAATTAGATAAATGTGGCTACAACAGGAATCGAACCTGTCACCGATAAGGTAGCCACTTCAATGTAGTGATGCTGTTACCATTGAGCTAAACAGTTGCCTGTAACGCAAAGTCCAAACAAACTGCTTTCACGCCAAATTCATCTGGTTTATTCTCGGTCTATCCGCCACTATCAGTATGACAGTCAAGTATTAAGGAATACACATATATACATGATTCGACAGAATGATTATAAATTGCGTTATACAATACTGAAACTCTTACATGAGATGATCTTCCGTCATTATACAGTTAATATATCACTTGGCCTAGACAGCGCCAATAGAATGAACAATTAAAGAGAATGGGGCTGCTGCAGGGAGTGATCACAGGTTTTCTTTAATCATTTATTCTATTTACGTCGTCGAGGCCAAATGATTCATTGACTGTGTTGAAGAGAGATCATGGCAAATAGAGTTTACGTAATATATTGCGATTTATGATCATTCAGTCGGATCGCATATATCCCTTTCTTAATACATATGAGATATATATAAGGAAGACTGTTTGGAAATGAGCCTGAATCTACACATACATACATTTATGTATTTAAACATAGATATATAGGTATGCATCACTGTAAGCATTTATGCAGGTATTTACTTACCTTAGATTAGTCTGGCCCAGAGCTACAGTAGTGAGGCACCTAAAGAGGATCAAATATACAACTCAAGTAATGGAGAGCGAGACCAGCTTAAAAACCATTGCCCAAAGGCAGGCACCCATGTAGGTATTCATATAAGTATATATGGATACATATACATTATTATGTATATATTCATGAGGACTTAGTCCATTTAACTCTTAAATTCTTTCTAGTAAAAAATAGTTATCAAAGAGAAGTAACTTTTGATTGAAGTTACCTCCCTTGTTATTTTGGTAAATTTTGTTTTTTTCTTTTATTCAATTTACAGAAGAGTTCCATTTTTTTAACCTATTCATTGACTTGTTTCAGACAGTTATGGGCTGTTTCTGAATGCAAGAGTTTTAAAAAAAAGAATAGTTTTCGGGAAAGAAATGTAATAGAATTATAAAATACTTCTCTCAAAAAATTCATAAATCTTTTGCTTCATAAGACTTTTCTTTATTTTTGCCCCCATTGATTCAAGGCAGGTATATACCTCTATAGGACCAGTGTATTGGTATGGATTATGATTTATCCAACAATAAGAGAGTGAAATGGCAATATCATATGGTCAATTCTCAAATATTCTATTTTGTCATTTCGTTCAAATTTCTTTCTCAAGACATACCTTAATATATATATGCCATTATTTGTAAATTGGCCTTCTGATATTGTCATTTCACTTTCATTTGTGTACATGCATACATACACATTTTGATCTATATATGCACGTGGAATCAGTCCATTCAAAAAGGCTTAAATGAAAACAGTTGTAATGGTTAGAATAATAAGATACAGAAATTCTCTGAATAGGTTAATTGTGTTTAAAATTTAAATGCACCTTTCAAAAACGCACCATTCAAGGTCTTATTATTAGTTGATGCATTTATTTCGGGCTTATTCTTGGTGATACTTATTGATACATCAATACCTTAACTTTACTAGCTAAAAACCACACTTTTCAAAGTCTTATTATGATTCATGGTGTTTATTTCCAGCTCATTTTTAGTGTCATTCATTGGTACATAAATACCTAAACAGTACTACCTAAAAACCACACTAATCAAGGTCTTTCAAGTTGTTACTTTTTCTTCCAGCATATTTTTAGAGTCATTTATTGACATATCAATACCTTAACTGTAAATTATAAAAACCACATTATTCAAGGTATCATTGCAGTTGAAAAGAAAGATTCATAAAACATTTGTTTTTTAAGGATTTTTGTTATTTTTTTTCCTCTGATTCAAGGCATTTATATACGTATACATACCTACATGCACATTAATATGTATATATGCATGTGAAATCAGTCCAATTAAAAAACAGCTTAAATGAAGAAAGAAATGATAAAATCATAAAATAATTATGAAAGAAAATTCATAAAGCATTTGTTTTTTAAGGCTTTTCTTCATTTTTTTTTTTCTTCGTCGATTCAAGTCACACAATTCTGGATCACATCTTTTTTTTTTTTCTTTTCCGGACTCTCCCTATTTGCCGGATAATTTTTTTTTAAAAAATCTTTTTTCATTTTTTGCTACTGTTTACATCAGACAAGAGTTCAAGAAAGATAAACAGTAGTCGACCCGATCCAATAATCTAATACAAGGTTTTTATCCGTTTAAGGAGTAATTTTTTTGTCTTTTGTCTACTCCTTGTTTGTCTTTCCATCCTCCTTTCCATATTTCGGACTTTTTTCTCTTCCTTTACTCTTTGATCACAGAGGTAACCATTTTGACATTCTTCCTTCTTCTTCTGAGCGAAAGATGTTCTCGCAATCAAGACCTGATTCTGTAGGCCCGTCTAGAAACAACACGAATGTCTTTGCAAGTATTGCAGCAAATCTGGTTCACAAAAATGTGTTTACATCGATTCCTTGCTCGGAGTTTGCGACACAGCGTCAGGTTTTCATTTTCTGGTTTTCCACACTTGAATGTTGAAGCTGAAGATACAAAGAGACGAGGGTTAGAATGATTTACTCAAGCTAGGGAAATGGATAGACATTGATAGATAGATAGATAGATAGATAGATTGATAGATTGATAGATAGATATGAAAAGACTGATAGATAGATACATAAATAGATAGATAGATAGATAGATAGATAGATAGATATGAACAGACTGTGATTGATAGATAGATAGATATGATTAGATAGATATGAATAGATATGAATAAATAGATAGATAAATATTAACAGACTGTGGTAGATATGAATAGATATGAACAGTATGAATAGATAGATAGATAAATAGATATGAATAGATAGATAGATAAATATGAACAGACTGTGATAGATATGAAAAATAGATATGAACAGACTGTTATAGATTGATAGAGATGAACTGTGTGGTAGATAGATAGATAGATATGGATAGATAAATGGATATAGAAAAGAATCTATAACCCACTTCGCCGGCCAATTGTGGGGCAACAGGCAACAGTGATTTGACTCAGCTAATGATAACAAAAGATACATTGGAAAAATACGGATATATCATGATAAAAATCAAGCCTGGCTGCTGCAGATCAACCTCCACTCAAACTTTTATTCCGACTGAAGATGATTATTATAATTTTTATGTTGTATATATAACAAATAAAAGAAATATAAAAATATATTTTTGTACAAATATATTTATTTATTAGAATGAAATAAGCCTGTGCATGTCAGTATGATACATTTTCATTAATATCTAAGACTTGTTATTTTAATTCAATCAGTAAGACAGCCTCCTAGCAATCAATTGGTCACAAGTTCAAATCACAGTAGGGTAATGTGGATTTTGCATATCACTCTACACCCTTTGTTTTGGTGAGGATTGTTTTTGTTGTTTTTGTCACAATAGTAAAACAATGTAAACTCCAGACTTCATACTGAAGCTTGACAACAATTCTCACCAAATTAAGGGGAGAAAACTCATTACAGCTTATCATGACCATTTGATTGGAAAGGGGTTGGTTCACTTACCAACTGAACTAAACTGACAAGTCTCTTGTACCTACAAACTTATCACAACAGAAAAGTTGCTGGGACCAATCTTCAGTTGGAATAGACGTATGAGTGAAATTTAACTCTGCAGCAGCCAGGCTTGTTTTAAAAAAAGTTGTGTATTATCTTAATTAATAATATAGATCGTTTTACATTTCTCATTTTGATGAAGGTTGTTCTTATAGTTCTTGTTACCATACGAAAACTCCAGACCTAGTCAGCAGCCCCATGCTTTGTACTAGAGATGTCATTCATCTAAATCTTTGTACTGGAGTTTGTCAATAATCCAAGACTGTATACTGGAGTTTGTCAATAATCCCAGACTGTGTACTGGAGTTTGTCAATAATCCCAGACTGTGTACTGGAGTTTGTCAATAATCCCAGACTGTGTACTAGAGTTTGTCAATAATCCCAGACTGTGTACTAGAGTTTTTCAATAATCCCAGACTGTGTACTAGAGTTTGTCAATAATCCCAGACTGTGTACTAGAGTTTGTCAATAATCCCAGACTGTGTACTGGGGTTTGTCAATAATCCCAGACTGTGTACTGGAGTTTGTCAACCACTCCAGGCTTTGTACTGGAGTTTGTCAACAACTCCAAACTCTGTACTGGAGTTTGACAATAAATTCTGTGTTACCTACACAAATAGCTAATTAACGAGCAAACAATTTAAGCTAAAAGTAACATTGAGTTCAGCATGTTAACTCAGGTGTATCTGACCTGAGTGACTTCATTGCTTTTTATGTCTTAGATCAATATGTTTTGGAAGATAGCTTGAATTTCTCATTTGTCTTCAAATTTTGTTGAAATTGCAATTACCCTCGAAAAATAAATGATTAAAGGCTAGTATTCAAAAACAAACTGACATCTTTCATTGAAATAATTTGCCACAAAGAAATCTGTTAACTTGTTTGTTACTAAAGAGATTATTTTTCTCGTAGTTTCAAAATGGAGGCAAAGTTGACATGTGGAAAGGGAAAAATAAAGAGTTCTTTGGAAAGAAAAACAGAGGATAAATTTCATGTTTCAAAACAAGTTAATTTAATGATATTCAAATAAATTTGGAATTTTATTTCTGTTATTAAAATAATGTACGAGAAACCCTCAACCAAAACTGTCAACATGGGTTTCTTCATTTTTCAAGTTGGTCTGGCAAGCTGGCTATGTGTGTATCATGCATACAGACAATATCAATGGAGCTAGAGGGCTGAAAACTCAAGCGTTTACTCCTTATTGAGTCTAGAAAATCTTTTGTTTTGATTTTTGAAGTTCTTTGCCTAAAAAGGGTTTTAGAAAGGGATTCCATTTGCAATCTGAGTTTACACTAAATTGAACCCTTATTTTGTGTCCGCCAGCATTCCAGTTTGTTTTTTGAAAATTTTAAACTATTTTCAGTGATCACTGCCCAACAAAAAGTGAAAGAAGTAACTTAGTCATTGATCACCTTTTTTTTCACAATTCTTTGATTCATCTTCTCCATCATGGCATGCTGCCAAAAGTTATTGGTCACATAACGATTTCAGCTGAGTCTCTATCTGGGAATTTTTTGGGGGGGGTGGTGGTTAAGAGATTTTAATAATTGTGTATCTACTTGAGACATTCATAACTAAGAAGCACACAGAGATTGAATACCCCTGCCAAAACCATAGCCACAAAAAAATCGACTCCATTTGCAGAGGTGGATGATTGCAGAAAATTGAATATCATTTGAAAAAAGCTCCCGATAATTAGGAAAACAGATCTGGTTGGTCACTCAATAGAAACTGTGTTTGGAGTGATCAATTAAAAAAATTAGAAAAAAGGGTGATCAATGAATAAGTTACATCTCTTGCTTTTTGTCATGATCACTAAAAAAAAGTCTGAATTGTGAATGCTGAAGTATGAATGCTGCCCGACTCAGACTAAGGAAACAATTTAGCATCAACTTATTTTGCAAACCTAATTACAGGGGTGGGGATCTAAAAAGCAAAAAATATTTTTTCTAGACATAAGGATTGATGATCAAAGTTTCAGCTCTCTAGCATCATTAGTGCAGCCTGTACGCACAATATATATATATATATATATATATATATATATATATATATATATAGCCAGCTAGACTAGCTTAAAAACTGATGAGTTTTAGTGATGATTATGGTTGATGGTATCTAATATATCAGATGTGGAAGTGCATGCAAACAAAATCTTGGGTAATTAAAAGGGTGACATTATGATTAAACAAGAAACGATGCCAGACTTTAATTTATTTTAGTTACAAACATCTTGAATCCAAACAAAGCAATTATTTCATATGATATCCGTATCTCACACAAATGAATCTCCATAGCCAACACATGTACCAAAAGTAATTATCTGGAAAAAGTTATCTGAAATCATCTTAAAAAATAGATCTTTTATGTGAAATTATTTAAAAGATACCAGCACGAGATTCGGACATTATTGGACCAAAATGAGACCCTAAAAACATCTTTTTGAAAAAAAAACAAAAAAGACATTTGCAGATGTTGCCTTGTGATATACTCAAATCATTAACATTGTACCCCCAAAACATGGCAGAAACTAGATATTGCAAGTTGACATAGCTATTTCATCATCATCATCATCATCATCATCATCATCAGTCTTTTAGCGTCCGTCGTTGGACATAGACCTTCCCCAGGATTTGCCACACTTCTCTATCATGGGCATCACGGAGCCAGTACTTCCTGAACTTGTCTAGCTCGTCTCTCCATCTAACATTTTGCCGGCCTCGGTTGCGCATGTGGTCTCAGGGAATCCATGTTGTGAGTCGTGATGTCCATCGATTGTCAGCCATTCTTGCAACATGACCAGCCCACCGCCATTTGAGATTTTTTATGGATTCCATGATGTCTCTAACTTTTGTCTTTTCCCGGATGTACTGTGCTGTTTTGTGGTCTCTCCATGTGAGGCCTAGCATTATTCTTTCATGTGCACGTTGCATATAGCCTCAAATAGAACTGCACATTGCATGGTTCTCAGTTCCCTGAGTTATGCTTAACATCACTTAGAGAGAACACAAGACTGCACAGAATATTAGAGAAAAAACAATTATCAGAGATAGCATAGAATCCACTAGAAAACTCAAATGGCAATGAGCTGGTCATGTCGCAAGAATGTCAGACAAGTGCTGGACATTATGACTCATAAGGTTGATCCCCAGAGATCAGGATCAAAACTGTGCCTGGCAAAAAATAAGTTGACATGACGAGCAAGATGCTCAGGATAAAGAGGTCTTGCAAATCTTACTGAAGGTCTATGTCCAACGATGGACTTTAAAAGATGATGATGATGAAATTTTCAATATTTATTCTTTATTGCGTGAAAAAATTAATTTTTTTTTCAATTCCCCCTCTAAATAGTTTTTTAGTGGGGTGGAGCTGGGCATACAATTTGCAATGTAAGTTCATGCTAAATTGATCCCTTGGTTTGAGTCCGCCAGCATTTTAGCTCTTTTTTTCAAACTTTTTTTAGTGATCACTACACAACAAGAGGCAAGAGAAGTAACTTATCTATTGATCATCCCTTGTTTCCAATGTTTTGATTGATCACCTCTAAAGATATTGATCATATGATAGTTTTCTATTGATTAACTAACCAGACTTTTTTATTTTAGTTTAGCTTTTTAAGCTATTTTTGTGGGAAAAATGGTAAAAATTCTTCAGCCAGAGTCAAAGTCCACGAATAATGCTGCCAAAAGAAGCTGGTCACATGACGGTTTCTTTTCAGGGACTAACCAGACCTGTTTTTCTTTCTGTAATCTGTTAAGTATGCCAGTCCTCTTGATTCCCAGTTCTGCACCACATCACTGAGCCTGATAACTTATTGCGGCTTACTCTATATGAGCACAAATTCATTGACCGCAGCAGACTGGCGACATGGAATGTTTCTTAGAAAAAATATTGGCGTTCTTGTTTGGAATAACACCTGGGTCGATCGAAATGCAATATAAATTCTTGTTTAAAAAAACTCCAGCAGCAAAAATGACTCTTTTTAATCAGAATTGCTCTCCTGTATGATAAACACAGCTCATAGAAAGATTATAATCGAATCACCATAGTCCAACTGATCACCCGACTAACCAGCCAATTCTTCTCTCTTAGCTTATATGCATCTGCCAGACTGTCTCTGGGGGCTCCCAGTTATATTTTGGGGGGTTCAAATTTAAAAATTTGCATAAGATTACCACTAGCGGCAATCTAAAAACTTTTTTTTGCTTTTTATCAAAAGAGTTCTTAGTGGTCATTTTGGTCCAACAATATCCAGGTTTCGTGCTGGTATTCTTTATGAATGCAGCCGGACACAAACTAAGGGACCAATTTAGCACGAACTTACATTGTAAATTGAAACCTACATTAAAAACCTATTTGGTGGGAGAGAAAGTTTTTTCCAGACATGAGGAGTAAAGGATTAAATTTGAAGCCCTCTAGTTCCATTGGTGAATGGAATCTACATTGACGATTTCAAATGAAATTTGCATTTCAATGCTTCATGATAGCTTCTACAAACAAATAATCCCAATCTTGGACCTGATCGTAGAAATTCCAGTTTGCAAAAAGCATATTAGGTAATTTCCAAAGAAATTTTGCAAATTATTCTTGATTGAAAAATTTAAATTTCGAAAAATTAGGTGAGAGTGAAGAAAAAAACAACTAAGATTTTTTGAGTCGAAAAAGAAAAGATTCAATGATTAATAAATTATAATTATGACTTCACTTTGCAAAGTAAATTGAGAAAAATTGCTAATTGCACTTTGTTTGTCAAAATTTATTTTTTCCAGACAAATGAGAATTATTGCTTTTCTAGAAAAAGAATTAAGTTAAAATTTCTACTCGATCTTGTTAAAATTTCTGCTCAGTTTCCAACAATATTCAAGTATGAATCATTTGATTTTTTTTGTTATTCATCCAAAATAAGCTCTTTAAATTTGAGATCTCAAAAATAATCTCTAGTTTGAATAGTTATTTTCTTGTGAATTCATTCCTATTGACAAGATTTTCCCTAAATTAACCAACAGTTGCAGGTATCAAATTTTTAGTTACTGTTTGCTTATATTTTGAACTTTTAGCTTGAATAGATTTGATATAGCTGGACTAAATATCCACTCTAATTGGCTGGATGAATAGATGTCAAAAACAAAAAAGGATTGATGAAATAATTGACAAGTCTAGTTGACCATTCAATAGAAACCATCAAATGTCAAACATCTTGGTTTCTTGTAATTCTTTTTCATTATACAGTGAAAATTTCACATAACAATTCATCTGATAACTACATTTTGGGCTGCAGCTCATTAATGCATCCAATTATATTATATCATTGATACATATTGATATAAATACATCAATCTGTCTGCCGCCAAGTGATGGAAAAAAGTGTTTATTTTGCACAAAAAATATTTTATTTTCAACGTAATTTCCTTCATCGTAAAATTCTATAAACCAGTGCGAAGATTTTTTCAGCTCAACCAACATATTCTGTAAAAACATCCTCATCCTTTAGCCATCTTTTTTTTGCTATTACCTTTTTAACACATCATATCATAATCACTCCGCACTTTATTGAGTCAAACCGGAAGTTAATATATATATATATATATATATATATATATATATATATATATATATATATATATATATATATATATATATATATATATATATATATATATGTATACATATATATACATATGTATGTATACATACTCACACACATTCATGCACATGGACACACACACACACATATACATGTACTGGGGAGTTATTGAAATATTGACAAAACTCACAATGTTTCTTCCTCGGACAATGTTGTGTATGACATTTCTTGCGAATAATTGGTCGTTCAGCCATATTGCATTGATTGGTTTGCTGTCGTGTTGAAATGTCCACACATTGCACAAGACGAATCTGATCACCCGTTCCGCAAGTTTTCGTACACTGAAATTATAACAGAACAAACACTTTAAAAAACTTACGTTGTTATTTCTCAATATTTTACGTTATAATGATAATTATAATAATAATAAATCCAGCGATGACATTGGAATTGAATTCAGAATAGAAAAAATGCACGCTATCGGTAATGCCCTGGGGCAGGCATTGGAAGGAATCAAATTAACACACATCAAAAGCATTAGAGCATTAACCACACTGGACTGATATAAATACCTGGGGGTTCTCAAATATGACTCGATAAAACAGGAAGAAGCGAAAGAGAAAATGGAAAAGAAATACATTAGGAGAATAAAAAAATATTTAATCAACTAAGCTAAATAGCAACAATTTGATAAAATGGATGATCGGCAGTAATGTAAGTAAAGTTGTTTTGGTAAGCTGTAAATGGGAATGTGTTCAGCCACCATTTTTTTTCATTTCAAGGTATTGGGTGTGCACTACCGAATAAAAAAAGAGACATCCCATGAAGGGCTTTAGAATGGATTTTCTGAAACATTGTGGTAGCAGTAAAAAAAGTAGGAAAGAATCCCATATGAATTTGATTGTTAGTCTAACCTACTTTAAAGATTGTTGATTTAGTGTTTTCAGATATTTCCCAATTAGAAATGTGTTTTGTCATCGTCAGTTCTTTTGAGCCCTTCTGTCTCCGATCATCCTGAGGTAACTGTATTAAATTCTCAAAAGAAGAATAGAGCAGTAGACGTATATATGTACGTGTGTACCCGTATCAGACCTGAAACAAGTATGAGGGATTTGATATTAAAATCAGGGTCAAATTAAAGACGTTCAATAACCTGAGTATGGCCTTAAAACAGTACCCCTTCCCTGGCCCTCCCATTGCTCAACTGACGAGATTTTCAAAAATGAAACATTCCTGGAGTAAGATTATATTCATTCAAAACATAAAAAGATCTGTTAGAAAAAATACGTTTCCCTACAAAAATATATTTCTTCACTAAACCAAATCTTTACCAATGAAACTTTTTTTTGCAGTGCATCTTCAACATCTGCTTTTGGCAAATCTTCTTCATTACTGATGTGGCCAACAATGCTCTCATTATAATCAGGAACAGTCAACCATAACCATCAACACAGTTTTCTTCAGTTTTTAAGTGGATCTGGCGGGCAGTATTGTTAGTTGTAATATTTTTTTAATTAATATCTCTGCACAAGTGAATGCACTACATATGAGAAACTGTCAACCCGAATTGTCAACATAAGTTTCTTCAGTTTTCTAAGTGGGTCTGGCTGGAGGTATTATTAGTTGTGACATTTTGTCAATTGTTATGTCTGCACAAGCAAAAGAATAACATTTTAGAAAGTGTCAAACAAAACTGTCACCAAAACTATCCACATAGGTCTCTTCAGTTTTTAAATGGGTCTAGCTGAGAGTATTGTTATTTCTAACATTTTGTAAATTGTTATTCCTGCACAAAAAAATTTTAGAAACTATCAACTAAACTGTATACATAAGTTTCTTCAGTTTTTGAGAGGATCAGGCTGGCTGACAATGTATAAGTGTATGTATCACCAATGTTGCTGGAGGACTGAATTTGCAATGTATGTTTATGCTGAATTGATCCTCTGTTTGAATTAGCTTGTTTCCTTGAAAATTTTGACTTTTTAGTGATCACTGCCCAGCAGAAGGCAAGAGAAGTAATTTATTCATTGATCAACCCTTCTTCCAATTTTTCGAATGATTATCCCCAACGCAACATTGAACACATGACAGTCTCAATAGAGTGACTAACAAGACCTGTATTTTTTAAAAATCTAAGCCAGATTCAAAATAAATTCTTTAAAATGAGTCCAAAACTTTTCTGCAGGCATCAATTTCCAGTATCTGGAAACAAACTATAATCAACTGAAGATTTGGATTCTTGCACTGTTAAAATTTGATACAAACACAACTTCGTCTTTTGAAAAAACCTAAAATCTATATTTTCACAAATAAGATGCCATGAAGACTTACAATTACTGGACTTCTGATAACATGTTTGGGATAATGTAATCAGAAGCTTTAAAGGATTTATTTTTTTATGTATGTGTGTAAGTAATAAAAAATATATAGTTTGTTACTCTAACTAAATGTATCGAATGTCTACACCTAGATACTATCTACAATTTCACTATATCATTAGAATTATCATTATTCATATCATATTATCAATACTAATCCGGTGTACTTTTTGTTTCAGATGTTATAATGGCAGATATGTATAGGCATTAAGATTATGGAAATTTCGAGACGTTATTTTAAATTGGGCCTCAAAGTTGTTGAAACTGCTAGTAGGATTAGGGAAATCTAAGGAAATGAAACGATACTTGACTGCACTTCCCTAAACTGGTCTAAGCATCTTGAGGATGGTGACTTCCCTTGAAATAAAGCCTAGAAGCAATTGAACCACTGTTTGTTAACTATGAAGGTTTAGATTGCAAGATAGAACAGAACTTGTCCCCAACCACTCAAAAACTTCTAGAAGAGCTGGAATCATCAAAAGATACCATGTTTACGACATTATGTAAACTTTCAAAAAACATGAAGGAGCTCAAAAAGAGATTAGAAGTGTCTAAATGGAAATACATTTGATACTCACCAGTATCTTCATTTTAGCAAAATGGATTATTAGAAAGGTGAGCAATAATGGTTGTCACTGACCTTTGACCATGCTCCTGTCACCCACATCGAAGGACAGGCCATTTCATGACATCTCTGGTTTTCTGATGGTCTCTTACTAAGTTCACACTGTCGGCTTCGGGGACACCTCACTTTTCTCCTTTGTAGACCGTACCCACATGATGCTGAACACTGCAAAAGAATTTGTTTTTCTATAATTACAAATATATTTGAAGGACAACTGGAGAAACCTGAAAAGAACATTGTTATTATGAGGTGAGATTGATTCCCACCAGGTACCCAGATTATGAAAAAGTAACACTTAACAAATGCCTATGATAGATGGTGAAATAAAAATAGAAATATATTTCTGTTTTAATTGCCGAATCGGTTTCCATAGTATTCTTTCGGTAGGTGGAAGTGGATTTCAAGACCTAAAAGAAGTGAGTATTTTTGTTTTTGAAACCGAACCCAAAAAGTTTTTTTTCTTCCCAATGTAAGTTTATGCTAAATCGTCCCTTTGATTGTGTCCAGCTGCATTCACGCTTGCTTTGTTCCTTCAATTCAAACTTTTTTTTGTGATCACCGTCCATCAAAAGGCAAGAGAAGTAACTCATTCATCAACCACCCTTTTTTTCCAATTTTTTTAATTGATCATCCGTATCATGCCAGAAGATGTTAGAAATGTGACAGTTTCTTTTGAGTGACTAACTAGACCTGCTTTGCTTGTTGTTTTTTTTTTTGTTTCTGTTTTTTTTTTTTCATTTACGGATCAGAATGAAGTAATTAGTAAAACAGAAAAACCAGCTTAAGGGATCCAAGAGGGAGAAGATGTTAGCTCTGCCGTCCGAATGAAAACTGCAAACATGCACACCCCAGTCAACATGTTGCAATCATCTTTTGGGGGCTAGCAAGGAAAAAAAAAAATCTGCTCAAATATTGCATTCAAATTTAATCAGGAGACTGTCTGGACTTTGTTATCACAATCACTTAGTGTCTTCATCACGGAACAAAAAGAAATTATTGGAACGGCGGGGGGCAGAGATATTGTAGGCAGAAGTTTGCCTGTGTTCCGTACAAGATTGCTTGAAATGCATTTCGGTCAGTTTGGTTCATTTCTAATGCACTATTTGTCTTGGATTGTAGGAATTTTTTTTTCTTTTTCTTTTCATTTACTGTTTAATCATGGCAGTGTTTAATGAAAATTTTTGCCAAACAGGCACGGATATATACAAACCTGAAAATCAGACCATATACACGCAAATTCTTTTCTTGTGTGAAGATTTAGCAAGAGCAGTGTTGTCACCTTTATTTCTAAGTTTACACCTGAGGTTGAGTCAAAAAACTTTAGTGTTGTTTCACAGTCACAGAAGTGATACAAAAGTTGAAATCACAATTTGAGAACTCTAATCTAGAGAGTAATTGTATCTTCGAAAAGGTCTGCAAACCAATGCACACTCTCAACAATGACTCATGGAGCAGAACGGTAGAACCTAAGCAAAAGATTGACCCTCAAACTGAGAACCATGCAATTTGCACAGGAGAGAATCAAGTTCATCATAACCTGAAAAGTTCATAAGAGAGCATAGTATTTCAGAGAAAAAATAGGAGTCCGAGACAACGTAGAATCCATTTGAAAACTCAAATGGCAATGGGCTTGTTATGTTGTAAGAATTGCACACAATCACTGGACGTCACAACTAACAACATGGATTCTCAGAGATCATACGTGAAACTGTGACCTGCAGATAATAAGATTGCCTGACAAACTAGACAGTACTTACACATTGGCTCCATGATGCTCAGCATGAACTGAGGACATTAGTGATATTTTGAAAATAATTTCAAACAAGTGATGAAGGTTTCCTGAATTAGAGGTGTAGCTAAGGGTGGAAAACAATTAGAAAATCCCCCACCCCTAGGCCCAAAATTGAGAGGGGCATCCAACAGCTCTATTTCTACTGTATTCCTACTGACAAATCAAACAAAATGTTGGAGGGGGGGGGACCCTCAAAGAGTCTGGCCCTAATAGCTCGCCCAATTTCTGATCTGAACATTTGTTATGGCATTTCACTTCCTCCAAAACTTTCAAATCACCAGCGTCAAATGCTGTCAAGAATGTTGCTGTCATTTGAGAAAGTCTTAAAGGACATTTTCAACATGATCCACCATGATGATTCAAAAATTCTTGAAGTCAGGTGAATTTTCTGGTCATCTGCTAAATCCAACATTTTAGAAAATAATCAAGATTTTCCCAAAACTGTGCCCAGCTTAAAATACTGCACAAGCGCTACTTTTTATACCGGCTATTTTTGCCACTTCAGCCATCAAGCTCTTGATGAAAAAGTGATATATAACCAGGAAAAACCCTTTGAAACTTATCTAAGAATACGCTCATTAAAAATGACAGAGTCACTTATGGATGGATAAGCACTAAGGAAACAAAAGCTATTTCATTACATAAATTTGTTTGATAATTCATGTATCTTAGTTTTAAGTTATCTTGAAAGTCTCAATTTGACATCAAACATTTCTTTGAGTCATTCAAACACTTTTTTTCTTTCATTTCAATCTGAAACATCCAGTGATTCAGTGACACATTATTCATTGTTATTTCACAGCAGATTATCTTATAGTCAGCTAAAATAAACAATAATACAACCGTACAATTATAAAACTAAATACTAATCAAATTACACAATAGAATATCAATTTACAGGTATAACTTTTATCTGGATAGATTATGTTTCTTTTAAGAAGTATCTATTCCATTCATGAAATGAATGAATAGAGAATTTTTTTTTCAAAAAATTTTTTTCTTTCTAATTTAAGAACCCAAGACTTTTATTGTTGAAAAAAAACCCTCTTATTTTTCTACAAAAAATATCGTTTCCCTAGAAACAATCTAAAACGTGTTTTAATTGCACAAAAGTTTATTTTTTTTCTCTTACAATTGATTTGAGGCTTTGTCTTGAGGCTATACACATCATAAATTTCTGCACCAAGCAGTCATCCATGAAATACCACAAAATAAGGCAAATATTTGTTTGTGCACAGCTTGCATGGTGTGCACAACTCATGTCAAAAACATGAAGAAAATCAGAGAAGACCATGTGCTTGATAGTAAAACATACGATTGTTAAAAATAAAAATTTTTTCATTCAAAGATTTTTTTCAGATAATTAAACTTGTTGTTTGTGTCATTAACACATCATTTCGGCTGATCCATTCTATGGCCTGCTTCAGGTGTACTATTCAAATGAGATGATGGTAAACAGAATTTTTCCAATAGCTGCAATGCTATATTCTGATTACCACCATCACATCCAGATAGTGCACCTGAAGAAGGCTGTAGAATGGATCATCCAAACCATTACGTTGACAAGACAAACAACGAGAAGGAGTTCAATAATTCAAGAAAACTTTTCTAAGACATTTTTTATGATTACAAAAATATAGTTACAATAAAATGTTCATAAATTATTGAAAAATATTTCCAGATTTTCTCAACTGGTCTGGTCAGTCACCCAATAGAAACCTTCATGTCTTTTGCAGCATGTCGTATTGGGGTGATCAATGAAACAATTGGACAAAGGAATGAATGAGTTTATTCTCTTTTGTTAGATTGCTAAAAAAATCCACTTTTTCAGAAAACAAGCATACTCATAGTGTGTGTAATGTACTTACAAGAAATACACCAGAAAAAAAAAATTGATGATTTATAAAAAGGGAATTGGCAAGCAGTACCCCCCCCCCACCACCACCAGAAAAAATTATTGGCCCATGCCAGCTGGTCCATCTAGCCCCTTCCCCTTTGCCCAGGCCTGGGTGCACTGCGCTGATCTTGTTACCTTTTTGTTGTTGTTATTTATGTGCTCTACATCCCAAAGACAATTTTTTTTTAAAAGGAAAGAAAAAAAAAGGCAATTTTTCATGCAAACAGCCGTTTGATCTTCATACATCAAGATACTTAGCAGCAAAAATTGTTCCTGTTCACTTTCTTTTTCTGGAACCATAAATAAAATTGACTCGGACACCTGAAGATGGTACGCTAGTAATGTGATTAATTTACTAACAACAGCCTTGTGGCAAAGTGAGGTGTGGGTGAGGATCTCTTTTGTATTTGGTCTACAATGGCAGTCTTTCTGTTTGAAGGAGGTGTTTGTTACCACATAAACATTCCCCTATAAATGCACACAGGCATAGACACATACACATACATATATACTCACGAATGCATGTTAGCTCAGATATATATATATGAATATGCTATTTATCTTAAGCTGGGAAGAGAAGTTGATTGATGCCTTTCCCAAGGACATTGGTTCAATGTTAACGTAAACAGCTTCAGATAAGGGCTTCAATAATAGACTCAGCAAACTGGCTAGGACAGCTTGTGTTCACTTCACTCTAATACCCTTGGGAAAGGCATGAACCCATCTTTCCCCAAACTATGGATAAAATAGAGCTGGGTGAAGTGACTGATGCCACTTTTTTTTGGAGAAAGAATAGTGGCAGAAAAATATTCTTGAAAAGTACTTTGAAGAATTTCTAAAGGTTCAATTAATAAGTACAAATTATACATGGTATAACTCAACTTTTAAAAGACGTCAATATTTTGGGTTGTGGGGGGGTTGGCCAGCTTTACACTTAAAATTTTGTCCGACATTGCTCTTCAAGTGTGTGGGTTTTTGTCCAGCATTGCACCCCAGTGTGAGGATTTAGTCCAACATTGCAATTCAAGTGTGGGGTTTTTTGTCCAGCATTGCACCTCAAGTGTGAGGATTTAGTCCAACATTGCAATTCAAGTGTGGGGGGTTTTGTCCAGCATTGCACCTCAAGTGTGAGGATTTAGTCCAACATTGCAATTCAAGTGTGGGGGGTTTTGTCCAGCATTGCACCTCAAGTGTGAGGATTTAGTCCAACATTGCAATTCAAGTGTGGGGGGTTTTTGTCCAGCATTGCACCTCAAGTGTGAGGATTTAGTCCAACATTGCAATTCAAGTGTGGGGGGTTTTGTCCAGCATTGCACCTCAAGTGTGAGTCAAGTGTTGGGTTTTTTATCCCTATGCCCTCAGTATTGGAATTATGCTGCTGAGTTTGATATAACTTAACTGGTATATATTTATAAAGAAATAAAAACTATTTTGCTAACATACATACACACATATGCCAATGCACAAACACACACATACACTCGCACACACACACACATATAGATAGATTGATTGATAGATAGATAGATAGATTGATAGATAGATGGAAAAGACATTTTACGAGTTCTTTTTAAAATTTCCCAACCAGTGCATTATTTTTCCCTATTTCCCACATGCTTTTTGTAATTCCATGTTTATTTTAATTTTGTCTATGCATTTTTGT
>OY735228.1:45693286-45933286 GCA_963457665.1 Thysanoteuthis rhombus | reverse complement strand
GTATTTTCTGAATTTGTCTAGCTTGTCTCTCCATCTAATATTCTGCTAGCCTTGTTTGCTTATGTGATCTCGGGGGATCCATGTCTTGAGTCAAAACGTCCCTTGGTTGTCTGCCATTCTTGCAACATGGCCAGCCCACTGCCATTTGAGATTTTTAATGGATTCTATGATGTCCCTGACTCTTGTCTTTTCCCAAATGTACTGTGTGGTCTTGTGGTCTCTCCATGTGAGGCCCAGTATAATTCTTTCATGCACACGTTGCATGGTTCTCAATATGTGGATCTGTCTCTTGGTTAGGTTCCATGTTTCAGCTCCATAAGTGACTATTGGGAGGATGCTTTGGTTATACACCTTCCTTTTTAGGATTAATACATATGTCCAATTTGAATGATATTTTAACTGTGTAATGACAGGAAATCATTTCAGATAAATCCCTATATAATAAAATGCAATTTGTAATTCAAAACTAAATAAATGAAAAATATGTGATGTTTTCCCCAAATAAACTTGTTCTGTACTTTAAATGTACTTCCCAGTTGGGTAGAATGATTTTATATTTTTTGTTTGTGCACAGCTCGCATGGTGTGCACAACTCTGTCAAAAATATAAACACTGATATACATTTCATTTATGCTGTCGTGGCCAAATGATACATTCACCGTGTAGAAACAAAAGATCATTTCAAAAAGAGTTTCAGAGTAATATAACTCATTTACAATTACAATTAAAAAAACCAAGTCCATTAAACAGATATTCTTTTCTAATAGAGTAATTTAATGTTTGAATAAGTTATTTGGTCATGTTGAAGAAAAGCTGTGGTACACAGAAGTTTTGAACTTGGGAAAATAACATAAGCTTACAGAGACATTTTTGAAATCTGATGAGATTTTCAAGAGAATCTGATCCGTGAATTGTGTTTAATTGTAGATGTTATTCATATTTATGTACATTTGAATATGCATTGTGAATTTTGTATTTGTTTTGAAGTTGATGTGTAAATATTGTGTATGATTGGAGTTCCCAAAGATATATAATTAATAAATAGTTAAATGAATAAAATAAATAGAATAAATACCTCTCAAAGTTAATGAGTTAAGCATTAGTTACAATGTAATCTATAGTTAAATTAGTTATCAATAGTGTATTTGTAATTGAAAATATCTAGTCTTTTGTAATTGAGAATAACTAGTATTGTGTAATTGAGAATAACTAGTAATGTTTCATTATGAATTACTAGTATTGTGTAATTGAGAATTGATCAGTACAATTTTAACACAACTCATTTCCTAGCCATTGAGCACTTTTCGTTCTTCACACCTAAATTCCAATTTGCTTTCCAATGTATTCAAATAGCCTTATTACGTAGCGTGCACCCTACTTTCAGAATCACTGGACTAATGTTTGATTACAACTACAAATTCTTTTGAATAATTGAATTTTCTTTCCCCCAATGAATCTCTCAATCCTATCATTCCAAAAACGATGCCGTCTGAAGAAGGACTATGAATGATTGAAAAGTCATTGGTGTTGATTAAGCAGAGAACGTTAGAGAAACCAAACCCACTTCAATGTGTCCAAGATGTTCGATATCACTATTGACATTTTCGCCAGAGGTGACCCGCACCTTCCCTGTAAAGTCTCCAAAGGGTTAAAGGGAGAAGCACTTCGGCTTCCACCATTTCCTTTTGGACCCCTTGAAAATGAAGAAACCACCGATAGACCGACATATCAAATTTGTCGTCAATCAACAGGGAAAACTTTGAAAATGATGGATCAGCATCTCAGCAAGCAACATCATTATGTTCGATGCCGTATTCCCAAGGGCCGTGGGGGTTTCAACAATGGCATATAAGAAAAGTCAGGGACAAACTCTGTTTTGAATGCAAGGCCATGTTGATATAATGAGTGTATTTGCCTACCCCATTTGCTCTATTTGAGATGCGTATTGGGCCGAGCGGAGATGCAAAATCGTTGCTTGGCTAGATTCATATCTTTGGTCAATGGCTTCTTGTGACGGGTAACAAAACAAACACACAAATACTTACATAAATATTTGCATATGTGAATATGTGCATTCATTGTCAATGGAAGTATACATACTGCCATGTATATGCATATGCTTAAATGAATATATATGCATATATTCATATATATAAATATACTCATCTCTGACCTTGCATCTCCCTTTCTCTAAATATATATATATATATATATATATATATATAAATGTAAATATATATATATATATATATGAAAATATATATATGTGTGAATATATATATATGTAAATAAATATGTTTATATGTAAGTATATATATATATATATATATATATGTATATATATGTGTATGTATATATATACATGTAAATACATATATATATATATATATAAATATATATGCATATATGTAAATATATATCTATGGAAATATATGTATATATATGTAAATATATATATGTAATCGTATATATATATATGAATATATATGTAAATAAATATGTATTTGCACATATAAATGCAAGTATGTATACAAATATATATATATGTATATATGTATGTATATATATATATATATATATATATATATATATATATATATATATATATATATATATATATATATATATATATATATATGTATATATATATATATGTATATATATATATCCCTGGATCCATGTAACTATCAGTTAGCATGTGTCTGATTTCAGGTTTGATGATGTGTGCATTAATTCTTATATGCATGAGCGCATCCAAGTGTGTGTATGTGTGTGCATTCATGTGTGTGTGTGTGTGTGAGTGTGTGTGTGTGTGTGTGTGTGTGTGTGTGTGTGTGTGTGCATGTTTATGTTTGTGTTCGTGTGTGTGTTTATCCTCTCTCTTTTCTCCAGCATTTCTCCCCTTAATGCCAATGGCAACTCAAAACCCCAATTATCTCAAGTTATTGTAATGTGAAGTTTTGGTTCATGCCTTTAGCAAATGCTTTGGTGTGGAATGAAGCTGAATATTCGTAACCAAGACAAAAGTCACATTTTGATGGTGATTAATATTATGCAAACCCTACAGTAACTACAAAACCCGATATAAACATAAATATTGGGATAAACATTTAAATAATCACAAAACATACAGATAATCGCTTGTAGACATAGGAGAATAGTAAATAAGACATGATAATGATATCAGTTTTAGCGTATTATCAAAATAAATACACAGCAAAATCGAATTGGATACATCGGTTCTCCGAAGATCGCTGAGGTTGAGCAACATTGAGTCTGGTCATTTACATTGATATGTATGTATCAAGAAATGGATATGTATGATCCGACAGAATGATTATAGATTGTGTTATATAATACACAGTTGATGTATCATTTAGACTAGACAACATGAATAGAATAAACAATTAAAGAAAATTAACCTGCTGCTGGAATCGATTTTCATTTTCTTTCATTGTTTATTCTATTTGCATTGTCTTGTTTGAGTGATACATTAATCAAGTAACGATGGGAGATCATTTCAAATAAGAGTTTCTATATGATATAACACAATTTATAATCATTTATATGCATACATGAATGCATGTATATATATATATATATATATATATATATATCCTTTTCAGGCATGAACTGCAAGCATAAGGCAAAATGAAAGAGGAATCGAAGTCTATGCTTTTATAAGAAACTGTCAACATTAACACAGATTTTTCCAGTTTTTAAGTGATTATCCCTGGGTAGCTTACTGACTATGAATGTATCATGTGAACAGGCCACATCAGTGGAGCTAGAAGACTTGAAATTTAAACATTTACTAATTATCATGTCTACAAAAAAAATGGAATTTTTTTTGTTGAAAATCCTCACATAAAATAAGTTTTTAGTGAAGGGGGTTCAAATTACAAAGAAAGTTTATGCTAAATTCGTCCCTTATATTGTGTCCAGCAGTGTTAACACTTGTTATTTTTTTAAATTCAGACATTTTTAAGTGACCACAGCCCAACAGAAGGTGAGAGAAGTAATTTGTTCATTTGCCAGTCTTTTAATTGATCACCCCAACCCAAGATGCTGCCAGAAAATGTTGGTAATGTTACAGTTTCAATTGATTGACTAACCAGACCTGTCATATTAGCTGCTTGTTCATTTTCATCTTGAGCTTGTGCATTTTGGGGGTTATCTCAGAGTTGTCGGGCTCAATTGGAAACATTTTTCACGGGGGGGGGGGCCTTGTTAACAGTCAAGGTCAATAGAATCATAGAAATATAAATAAGCTTTATATCTCTATGGTACTATGGAAAACAATCAAAATATGTGCCTGAATATTTCACAGGAATATTTCTTTATGCTTTTCTATAATTCAAGTACTATAGAAAAAAAAAATTTTAATGTAGAAAGTGTAAACAAACATTCACTTCCACTGACACCATCTGCAGAAATGTTGTTGTTCACTTGTGATTTTAAAGCAATGCTAAAACATTTTTTCAAAACTTTTTTTATATACTAATGTACAAATGAGAATAGTTTGTTTAGATATGCCTATAAGAAAGAAATCCTTAAGCCTGGAGGGTACGAGGTGAATTTTCAAGATTTATTTCCAATTAGCCATCAGGGTTAGAAAGCACCCTTTCTAATACAAATCCACTCCTATCTGGAACAAGCTCTCAGGTGCCACACTCTCATCTATGGTACATAAACATTATCTAAATCAAATTTTAAAAAAGATCTCTGCCACCAAATGTTCGAGTATAAGTTTTCAAACTGAACAATAAACCACAGTAGGAGTCTAAAATTGATCTTACCAATAGTCCGAGTTGAAATACAACTCATTCCAGGTGAATAAGCCAGGAAACACAGTATTTAACTTAATTCATACATGGAAGTCCAAGTCAAAGACTTATACTGCATTGACAGTCGAAAAAAACCTGTAGACTCGTCTTTTGCATGCTTATATCTTTCTTGAACATGGGAGGGTGTGACTGCATTCCTAATTTCTCATGCCCTTATCACACAGCTTATAGTGTACTCAGTCAGCTGCTGAGTCCAAATGAAGAGTTTGTCACACACTCTACCCATACCAGGGATCCTTCTGCATGTGAGGCAGACGTGCTCACGATTACGTCATCTGAGCAGACTTAATTTTATTTCAGAGAGGAAAAAAAGTCCTTTCTAAGATGACTCTCACTAAAAATGAATCAATGACTATAATTGAACCACAGACCTTTTCATTTGGTGTCTTTTGAACCAGTAACTATCATTGAACCACATACTTTTTGGTTGGTGTCTTTTGAATCAGATACTATAATTGAAATGAAGATCTTTTTCTCTACTGTCTTTTGAACCAGTGACTGTAATTGAACCACAGACCTTTTTGTTTGAAGTCTTTTGAATCAGAAACTATAATTGAACCACAGATCTTTTTGTTTGGTGCCTTAGGTCAAGATAGAAGGGCTTGAATAGCCTACCTTTCAGGCATCAGATCAGTCTTTTGACCACTTTGCTCTACCAAACAACATCATCATGGAAAGATAATTGTACTTATAAAACAGTAACACCAGAAAATGCAACAATTCTAAATGCTTCTTATGTGTT
This sequence comes from Thysanoteuthis rhombus, assembly GCA_963457665.1. Taxonomy (NCBI): domain Eukaryota; kingdom Metazoa; phylum Mollusca; class Cephalopoda; order Oegopsida; family Thysanoteuthidae; genus Thysanoteuthis; species Thysanoteuthis major. The sequence continues at coordinate 45,927,697 of OY735228.1, read as the reverse complement.
ATAAAAGTCTGGAAGAAAAAGATCGAGTGACAAGAAATTTGTTCCTATTGTTTCTTTTTTTAAGGAAGGATCTACCCACATCTTCTGTTTCTGACTTGAAATAAGATGCCTCGATAGTTAACGGAAAGAAATGGCAGACGTGTACGCAAACAGATCTGGTTAGTCGCTCAAAAGAAAGGATCATGCAACCAATACATCCCATTGGGGTAATCAATTAGAAAAATTGAGGAAAGAGGATAATCAATGAATAAGTTATTTTTCTCACTTTTGTCGATCATCGAAAAAATTTGAATTTCCTAAAAAACAAGCGGTCGGAGAACCAATGGATTGATTTAGCAAAACCTTACATTGCAAACCAAACCCCTTCTTAAAAGGTGTTTAGGGAGGGCAATTTAAAGAAAAACAAAACTTTTTTCTCGGCATGATAAGGAGTAAATGTCAAAATTTCAGCCCTCTAACTCTGTTGTAGCAGTTCATACGCATGATACATACATACATAGCCAGCCAGCTGGACCAAACAAAAACTGAAGAAACTTATATTGATGGTTTTTGGTAGAGGGTTTCTAATCCAAGGACACATTTATAAATTTACTTATAAATAATTAAAGGTTCCTATGAATGTATTCCTACATGTATCGCCATGCATACGCAGAATGAAAATGTTTATTTGTATTTACACATATGTGGCATACTTGGTAGGAAAATGATGTGAATCAGACAAACAGTAAATGAGCAAATTTTTCATTTTGGCATAATAATTGAAGAAAAGAAAAAATCTTGTTAAAGAATCATACTGAGGAGAATTTTCTTCGATACCCTCTCCCCCAATCATCTTAATTAACCCTGCATTGGGTTATGACCTCTACTTTGGGAAACCCTACTTTAAAGGGCAGCCATGTCCAGTTTAGTTCAGGGCATCAGAGAGCCAAGGCCCAGGCTTAGTGTGAGTGTATGTTTTTGGAACAACTATTGAACAATATCTCTGTACGTCTACATAATCTAATCACTGTGGTCTCACAAATGGGAAACAGATACTACTCTCTTTGCTCATCTGTGTGTGTGTGTGTGTATGTGTGTGTGTGTGTGTGTCCAGGCACTTTTGGTCAAATTTTTGGGGCTCCAACCCAATATTTGCACGAGTATATCACTAGGCACCATCTAAAAATTGAATTTTTTGTTCTTTCAAAAAAAGTGCTTTTCGGCTTCTCTATGTTTATTTTAGACCAACAATGTCCAGATGTTATCCTGCATTCTTTAGATAATTCTTGATAAAAGATCTACTTTTTCAGTTGAATTTAAATGATTTTTTTAGAAAATTAATTATGGTACACATGCAGTCTATGGTGGTTCATCAATGTGGAGTTGGGATATTATCTCTCTCTCCCACTCTTTCTCTGTAAAACCATATGTGTATGTATGTGTATTTGCACTTGTGAGCATATGTGAGATCTACCAGAAGTTCAGGTTGTCATAATCAGTGTACCATTACTCTCTTTTGTGAACAATAAATATCCCTTGTTGAGAGTGATCAATTAAAAAATTGGGATGAATGGGTAATCAATTGATGTTTCTTCTCTTGTGTTTTGTTCCAGCGCTGAAAAATGTCTGAATTTTTCAAAAAACAAGTGGGCACAAACTAAGGGATCAATTTATGATAAGTTTATATAGCTTTTATCATCATAACCTTGTACAGATTTTATCATCATAAGCTTATATAGCTTTTATCATCATAACCTTATATAGCTTTTATCATCATAAGCTTATATAGCTTTTATCATCATAACCTTGTATAGCTTTCAACATCATAACCTGATATAGCTTTTAAAATCATAAGCCTTTATTGCTTTTATCATTGTAAGCTTATACAACTTTTATCATTATAAGCTATTATAGCTTTTTCTAGCAGTAATAATGGATAAATATTGACATTTTCAGCACTTAAGCTCCATTGGTGCAGCCTGTGTAGGAGATACATAGCCAGCCAGTCAGTCAGTCTGCCAGCCAGAGAGCCAGCCAGCAGGACCAACTTAAAAATTTGACCTATGATGACAGTTTTGTGGACAGTTTTTGTCAATGGTGTCTAATAGGAAACAGCATCTTGGTCAGTTTCCTAAATAACTGTGTACTGTATACTTTGGTTTATTGTCATATGTATAAGAATTAACGTATACTCATACACAATAACCTATTATTTGTAATGATACACATTGATACCTAGTGATGATTCATCAGCTCTGGAAAGTAGCTACCAGATGAGATACACATCACAAATCCATTCTATCTTGTTGTGGCTCAATTTTTAAAAATTGCATTATAAGAATGACCTTTAATGGGAGCAAAGCTGCAAGGCAAAGAGATGTTCTTTGAACATGCCATTTTATAATGACAATGTATAGCACTCTTTGATTTACTACTGCATTTCAGGAACGCATCTAGAGCACTAACTGAGGTTTCACTGTTTTGGCTCATTTCCCACCTTTGCACAAAATTTCATTGAAATTCATTGAGAACTTTTGGAGATATTGTGTGGATAGACAGACAGGTGGAAAGTCAGAATGATCAAAAGATATGACCATATATATACTTCTCCAATACGTTGCCAGAGATGACTTGTGAAAAATATTTTAAAGGATACAAATCAATGCCAAATCAGTCAACTGAACATATTTCTATTATAAAATCAACTTTGGCTGGCCATCTTGGATTTTCAAATGACCAATCAGCCAGATTTGATCAATAAACTCTGGAAAGCAGCCAAGACAAATTTCATGCCTGAATCATAATTTGCACAATTTTTCTCTCATTTGTTCCATCATTATAACTGTGATATATCGGCAAGGTCATTCTCCCTGCAGACCCACTGGTGAAGTCATCATTAGGGATCTGCTGCTCACCATCCTAACATGGCCCCTAATCCCAATTTCAACACCTCTCTCTCTCTCTCTCTCTCACTATCTCTCTATTTTCTCTCTCTCTCTCCCTCTCTCTTTGATGGAAATGGGAGAGTTTGCAGAGGGTATGACTTATAACTACTTCTCAATTTCCAGGTTTTTTGTTTGTTCAGTGTCTACCAATGGAGATAATACCATAAACTTAGTTCCCAAAAGCCATATGCATCACTGACCAACCTCTCTCTTTCTTCTTCTCTCTCTCTCTCTTTATATATGTATATGTATATCTTACCATTTACAAGATCATGCTCTTTGCAAGTAACAAAAATGGCTCTGGTTACCCATCACATAATAGAGGCCTTAAGTTATGTACCTCTTGCCAAGGTTTTGACAGTAGAGAAATCATTGGACAATCATTTTCTGACTCTTCACAAATAGGTAGCTGATCTTGACTTACAATAGTCCTGCTTAGATTGTAATACTTTCAAAAAGCAACTGAGAAGCTTGAAAACACATAGAGAGTGCATACGCCATTGCCACAAAACCTGAATGAAAATCAGTTCAAATATGTATAGGTGCAATGTAGGGGAGGTAACTGAAATTATCCTGGATCCACTCCAAAACATACTCAATTCTTCCTTAACCCCTGAATCCACCCATCCAAAAAAGATCATTGAAATTCTTTGAAAACTTTTGGAGATATTGTGTAGACAATCAGGTCGACATGAGTAAATGCATGTACCTCTTCCAACTTTGTTGGCAAAGGTTCAGTGTTGCCAATTCAAATTTAGATTTTTTGCAAGTTTGACAGCCAAAATGTGTTGAATAAAAACAATGGCCAAAAAAGCTAAAAATGGTCGAAACTAGCCAAACAGGTGCTGAAAATGGTCGAAAAATGGCCAATTGCCTCAGCGATGTTCACACTGCTAAAATAAAAAATTGCACTAAATTTAGTGCTGAGAGCACCAATTCAGCAACTCTACAGAGGTTAAAGATAACTTCAGAGTAAAGAAAAGAAAGATCAGTCCATCAAGTTCCACTGCATCTCTGAATCTCTTGAAGGATTTTGGCATAAAATTCAATCAGCTGAAGATTGTCTTTGAAAAATTCCATACAACTGTTGTAAGACATTTGTACATGAAGTTTTGTAATACTTGTAGGAATGTATACATATATATATATATTCATATATATACATATACATGTATGCATGAAAGGTTGATAAATTGGTAGATAGATACATACATACATACTCAGATGTAGATAGGTACATTGATAGATATATACATACATAGACGTAGTAATAGATTGATAGATCAGTATATACATTATAGTTAGATGGATGGATAGATGGATAACACACAAACAACTGCCTCTCACTCCTACTAACCTACCTACAACACAGAAATCTCCTCATTTCATTCTTCAAATCTCAAACATATAAACAGCATACAGTTTTCTTTGCAACTGCGGCAAGTTATCTGAAAAAGGTGGTTGGCAACTATCAAAATGCATCATAGCATGTCCATGGGATAATAAAGATTTTCAAAGTATAACACTATTTTTTCTTTCAAATTTCTTTTCACCTTCCTATTGTCATTTTACCATAATAGATGAATAAGTTAATAGAAAGATAGATAGATAAATAGGTAGATAGATTGATAGATACATACATATAGAGATAGTTATGGATGGATAGATAAATAGATGGATAGATAGACAGATAGATAAATGGATAAATAGATAGATATAGGTGTCTACAGTGAGAGAATAGACAGAAGTAGTTAGATATGAATATAGATTGATATGTAGATACACCTATAGATAGATACGGATATATCATATTTATATTTTTTAAACAGAAATATCTTCATTTTCAAGAAGCTTTGACAAAAATTAACCTTGGATGTTTCTACCCAGGTTTTAAATTGATTTTCAAAATCTGTCATTTATTCAAATTTTTACTAAAAGCATCTTGGCCTAGCCTGATTTATCAGAGCACACATAAACACACACATGTATGTATATGAAAACACATACACTCAAGCATATACACATACTTATACACATACACGCACATACATACACACATACACATTCAAGAACATTCATGTATACATATACACATATATGCGTACATACACACTCAGAGACATGTACACACGCATATGAGTGCACACATATATGAAACACTCACGTATTCTCAAATATACATACACACACATGCATAAATGCATTAGCACGCATACATACATACAAGCACATATATAAGCATATACAAAATTAAAGACACATGCATTTGTGCACACAGACATATACAAACATTCGCACACATACATGCATACATACCTACATACATACATCCATACATACATTCAAATACTCATATACATACAGACACACACACACACATGCTTTTACATGTTCACAAGTAAACATTCCGATAACCTGTCTCTACCCCTTAGAATTTTAAGTGAATACCACAGTCTAGGAACATTTATATATACACATATATATATATATATATATATATATATATATATATATATATATATTTGTCAATACTTGTTTATATATAATGTAGATATAGAATATGTCCCATCAGTCGAAAATCATAAAATTGGCCATTTTTCATTTTGACGTGAAGAGATTGGGAATAAGTTTGCTCAAATTCAGAAAAACAAAACTGATTAGTCCCTCCATAGAAACGGTCATGTGACCAATATCTTTTGGCAGCATGCCATGTTGGATGTGAGCAATTAAAAAAATTTGAAAAAGGGATGATCAACGAATAAGTTACTACTCTCACCTTTTTTGGGCTGTGATTACCATAAAGTCTGAATTTTTCAAAAGACAAGTTTGAATGCTGGTAGATGCAAACTAAGGGATCAACCAATTCAGCATAAACTTACATTGCAATTTGAACCCCCTTACTAAAACTCTATTAGGGGAGAAGGGTCAAAAAACAAAAACAAAAGTTTTTCATAACCATAATAAGGAGTGAATTTTTCAATTTTCAACCCTATAGCTTCGTTGGTTCAGCCTGTGATGCATGCACATAATACAGCCAGCTGAACCGACTTGGAAACTGAAGAAATCAATGCTGACAGTTTTAGTTGATGGTTTCTTATATTTCAAACTATAACGTTTTTTTGTGAATCCCAAAATGAAGAGAACAATCCAAAATGACATTTCAAAAGCATGGATACTTTAGAAAAATATTCAATTCTCGAGGAGATCTCTTTATGAAACTAGGAAATCACCCAGCATAAAAATTGTGAAATACAGCTTTCAAATGTTTGAATAAAGAGGACAATTCCTAACTTCCTCCATCAGATGTATCATGTTGATGCAAAAGTTTCCAGAATTTTATTCTTCTATTCGTATGGATTCATAGCATCATTATTCAGTCTTCAAAATATTTTCTTCTCGCTTTCAATGACACAAGCTAACCAAATAACTGCGTAGGGCTCCATGGCCAACAGAAGTCACCTTGAGTAGGTAGGGCCCCCTCCCTTTAAAATCTACTTAAAACCTTATAAAAGTGGCAGTACCCCATCAAATTCTGCTTAGAGCCCCATGATGGCAGTAGCCCCATCCCCCAAAAAAACAAATTCTCCTCATAAAATCATATTCTTCTGAGCACCCCATGAACGCAATAAGACCCATCCCACCATAAAAATTTGCTTACAGCTCCTAAAATCAAATTTTGTTCAGTGTTCCATAAAATTGGTGCAGCCCTCAAATCACATTCTACTTAAAGCTCCATAAAGGTGGTAGCCCTCCCCCACCCCAAACTAAATTTTGCTTAGAGCTAAAGTGTGTGGAAGTATGATTCCAGTTTTGAGTCAATGAATTCCTTCAATAACCTTTCTGGAACTTGTTGGGACTGCTTCCCCAACTAGAAGTGTTGAACAGGGCAAAACAAGTGAGTGTCTGAATGTGAAAGATATGCCTCATGCGGGAGAGGTTCCCATTGCAGCTCCATGATCATTTACTGCGTCACATTTGCAACATGAGTGCAGCAAAATTGCTGGTCAACTTCTTTACCAAGAAAAAGGTCTTTTCTCTTCTCATAAGTCATTTAAATGATTTTACTGACTCACTTCTAATTAGAATCCATCAACCAAAACTGTAAGTAAAACTGACAACATATGCTTCATCAGTTTTTGATCTGGTTTGGCTGGTTTTATACAACACATGTACAGGCTACACCAATGGAGCTAGAGGGCTGAAAATTTGAACACTTACTCCTTATTATGTCTGGAGATATTTTTTTCTATTTATGGAAATTACCCCCCTTAAAAAAAAGTTTCTAGTGAAGAGGGAGTCAATTTACAATGTAAGCTTATGCTTAATTGATATCTTAGTTAGTGCCAAGGAGCATTCACTCATGTTCTTTTTTAATTTCTGACTTTTTTAGTGATCACAGCTTAACGAAAAGGAGAGAGAAGTAACTTATTCATCGATCATCACCCTCAACATGTAGCAAAAAGATGTTGGTCATCAAACGATTCCTTTTGAGTGACAAACCAACGAGACTTGTTTTTCTGTAAGATTATATATCACTTCTGATGCATATTTTAAAGATTTTTTTTCTAATTTGAGACTAATCTGCTTTGCCTATCATGATTTAAACTTAAATCTGATATCAAATTGAATTCCATTCAATCCTATGTTTACATTTAAATTCCTCCATACATCTATCTCTAATTTTTTTTCCCATGGTTTTGTTTCTAATATATTCTTCATTTGCATACTCTGTCCTTCTCTTTCATAACCACTTCCCTTTTCAACAATGTGATTTTGAAGAAATTTCTGACAAAAACTTTTTAATTAGATGAAAAAAAGCAAAACCATAGACAATGCTCCGAGATCAGTATACAGCACAAGCATTACCTCTCCAAAAATGAAGGGAAAAAAGATTTTGACACTGGAAATTAAAGAGAGAAAAGTATAAATCATTCTAAAGTTATTCTGATTTATCAGTTTTTCAAGCTCTGACATGAGTTTCAGCAATCCATTGCAGGACTTCTGCTGCACTTTGAGGGACCAAAAGAAAATATTCGGAATATATTAGGGTGTTCGTAAAGAAATTACATATTTTTGTGTTCAGAAACTATTTATGTATTTTCGTGTTCAGAAAGTAATTACATATTTCAATGCTATGAATTAGAAAGTCAACCAACTAAAGCAAGACTGAGGTTAAATGTCGCAAAACCAATGTCTGGATTTAGATCATCATCTTTTCTATTTCTATTAATATTCGGACTATCCTCATCTTGGTTGTTTTTCATATAACGTTTCGGCCATTGTACTCTACGGCCTTTGTCAGGTATCATCTGGTAGATGTGGGGAAGTAACGAATTGAACCTTTCATTTCAACCGATGGGGGTATATTGACCGCACTCGCCTCTTAGCGTTAGTAGTATTATAATCATCTCACACTGGGATTGAACCTGGAACCATCAGATTACTTGCAGTAACTTGTCTGGTTCTGTAACCACTATGTTATGTGTCCATGTGCATGAAAAACAACTAAGATGAGGATGGTCCGAATATTAAAAGAAATAATAATGATAACTCATCTCAAAAATTCAGAGATCCTTTTTTTCTATCTGGTAGTGGGTTTTTTATAGTGTATAGTAAAGGTCATAAAAATGAAATTCCCCTCAGAAATATCAGATCTGCCCGAAAGATTGATTTAAAATGGATATTACACAATACATACCTTATACTACCTCAATTCATTTCGAACAAAATGATACCAATGAATTTAGTTGAAACAGCAGGCATTATCAGTGTCTAATAAGCATTGTGTTTATCTATGCTATATTCATATGGATAAAGGTATTGACAATTTTTGACTGACCAGAGTATAAACTGAACTGTGGATTTTGAGCCATTTTTTTAGTAAAATCGATGTGTTATATTCACGAATATACAGTATTTTATGATATCTTTGATCCACTATATAAGGACCCTCAATATCATTCCCTATTTGATCGTTTTGATGAATTTATGATCGAGCAATAATGAGCTAAAGAGCCTAAGACTTTGAAGTTGAGAAGTCCTCCATCAGCATTAATAAATTACTAGCAATTAGTTCAAGGAATCAAACCAGGGACAGATTTGGGGTAAGTGTTTAGTCCAGGGGGTCCAGACTCCAAACCCACTCTATTCTGCTCAGGTGATGTGAGATTTTCTAAAAAATTATCAATATCTTGATAAAGGAAATTTTATCGATTTTTTATTCATTGGTACGTTTCTCTGATTTGTTTTTTACATTACTTTTTCATTAATTACTATCACTAAAAAAGCTACAATTCCAATGTAAGTGAAAAATCACGTATTACATTCTTGTTTAGTTGGGTTTGAAATTTGTTAACTTTTCAAAATATTTATTTATCAAGATAATTTTTTTTTCCGTTTAGAACCCCTCTGATCCTTTGCTCAAAATCCTGGATCTGCCCCTGCAAACTGCAGACTTTTAAGCACCAGTCCAGTGCTGTAACCACTGGGCTACAACTTTATCGAAAAGCAACAAAAAATTAAGTTAAAGGATGAGTGAACAGCTTGATGCATCGTGTGGACACAGCAATTACATCCTATGCACTCATAGTTTACAATATAAGTGAAATATAAGTAAGAGAGTTGAGCTTACAGCTGCTGCCCCATTTCAAAGTAATAGCTATAACACTGACCACGTCCTTACAAGCAAGCAGGGCATCTGATTGGGCGGCTAACTGCCCATAAAAATGGACAAGGGACATAAAATTTTTATGTTACAATTAATGAGGCTTGGCTTCGTTTCTAAACATTGATATTCTCGTTTTTGGATCATTCATTCAAACATGGACCTCTCTTCTTCATTTTGGTTGTTTGTCTCTTTCCTATTGATGGATATAAAATGTTTTTCTCTTTCTTTTTCTCTCTCTCTCTCTCTCTCTCTCTCTCTCTCTCTCTCTTCCTTTTAAGCTATTAGAATGATAGCCTAAAAGTAGCAGAGAAAGAGAGGGAAAAATCAATTCTCTCTCTCTATTAGAATAATAACTTGAAAATAAGAAAGAGAAAGAAAGTTTAATTTTCCTCTCTCTCTCTCTCTCTCTCTCTCTCTTTCTCTTCTTGGCTATTATTCTATCTTTATCAGTATACATTTCTTTCTCTCTCTCTCTTATTTCTTTTCATTTTAGGATATATTCTGCCTAAATCGGTTTGTCTTTTTCTTTCCTTCCTTCTTTCTTCTTTCTTCTAAGGCTGCTTTCTATCTATATCAGTTTAAGCACCTTTCTTTCTTTTTTCCTTCTTTCAGGCTGTCATACCATGTCTATCAGCTTTTCTTTCTCTTTCTTACTTTTAGGCTATTATTCTATCTACATCACTTCAAGAGTTCTTCTATCTCTTTCTCTTCGTCTTTGTCTCTGTCTCTCCCTTTCTTCCTTCTAGGCTATTTTTTTTATCTTTATCATTTCTAGCATCTTTCTGCCTCTCTTTCTCCTCCTATTGAACTACTCTTCTATCTAATTATCTGCTCTCCTATGACCAATCTGTTTACCTTCCAAACTGGTTATCTCCCTTTCAAAAGAAATTAATATCTATTTTACTCATTACATCTCCCACCCCAACCCTGCCTCCTTTTGTCAACGCACCAAAATGTTTGCCAACTTCCATTCGTAATGTCCATCTCAATTCTCAGTTCATGTTTACTCTGATATAACTGTGTTTCGATTCACAACGGGACGCATTGACAATTGTTCATGAGAAAAGTCAGGTTCTCTTGGGGAAAAAGTTCAATTACCGTCACAAATGTAAATTGTACTTCACATTAATCCACAGTTTGAAAGATTGGGATTTACCATTTAGCAAAAGCAATTAATTGTGTCTTGTGATAGATGTAATTTCAGATAAGCAAAGGAATCATATAATATTAAAAGAATGACTGAATAGTTCTCTGCTGAAGATGATTATTTCCAATATCATCCAACAATTTTTACTGATGAAAACAAAAAAAATACAGGTCTTATTAGTCACTCCATAAAAATCCTCATGTGACTTTTGGCAGCATGCTGCGGGGGTGATCAATGAATAAATGTATATAAGTATAACCTGTACAGGCTGCACCTACTTCTATTGCTCTTTGCTGGTAAGTGAGAAAAAAGTTTGAATTTTCAAAAATAGATGTTAATGCACCTTAACAGAAACTGCAGGATCAATTAAGCATGAACTTATATTTCAAATTGACCCCCCCCCCTGAAAATACCTGTTATGGGGAGGAATTTTTGAAAAGCAAAAAGAGACATAATAAACAGTTAATGGTAAAATTCTCAGCCCTCTAGCTCCATTGGTGCAGCTTCTATGCATACATAGCTAGCCAGCGAGACTAGCTAAAAACTGAAGAAACCTATGTCGATAGTTTTGGTCGGCGATTTCTGGGAGTGTCAATAATATGAATGTAAAAAGAATAGAAAAAAAAGAGACAACAAAAGATGAAAAAAAGCTAGGCTGAAAGTCAGACCATAGATGCGCTGGTTCTTTTGTTGTGCAAACATCAAGCAAGGACAGTGTTGCCAACTTTTTTTCTAAATTTTCCAAAATTGAGTCAAAAAAACATTTTAGACACATTTACATTCTCACAATGTGCATCTAGAATCTTGGAAATATACAACGCATTATCAAGAAATTAAGCGTGACTTACATCTTCAACATTTATCACATCAAAATACAACTTGATTTATTATGAATATTACTTGATTCATTACCATGAATTGAATAGAGATATTGGTTATTTCACAGGAAAATCCTCTCAATAGCAATTTCTTGACCCAACAATAAACATCTATATCTGGATCAAAAGTATGTGGTACAAAAAAAGGAAAAATAAAATAGTTCTGGTTAGCCTGTCTATTGAATGTCTTTTAGCAGCATGCTGTGGTGGGGCGATCAATTAAAAACTTGGAGAAAAGGGGTGATCAGTGAACAGCATGAACACTACTGAACACAACAAACTAAGGAACCAATTGAGCATAGACTTACTTTGTAGAAAACACATTTTTCTTTCCAAAAAATAGAAAGTTTTCTCTAGACATAATAAGGAGGTAATGCAGTCTGTAAACATGACTGATTGATAACCAGCTTATATATATATATATATATATATATATATATATATATATATATATATAAATATATATATATATATATATATATATATATAAATATATATATATATATATATATATATATATATATATATATATATATATATATATATATATATATATATAGTGGTACCTCTCTTCATGAGGACACTGAAAATACTTTGCTAGATTTCTCCTTTGGCAACTGGGACCTCTCACTAAGTGGTATTTTGTTATAAGAGTCCTTCGCTATGAAATACGCATCTCTCTCTCTCTCTCTCTCTCTCTCTCTCTCTCTCTCTCTCTCTCTCTCTCTCTCCCTCTTGAAAGCTTTACAACTTTAAACATTAAAAACTTTTTTTTTTTAATTTTCTTGTCACTTCATTCACCCATTTCCAAAAATCTGTCAATGCAATTAATGTAATTTTCTTCAGTATTTTTTTCCCTGTTTCACACACACTTTGTTATTGAACAATGTATAAATTGTCTCTTGTTGGGATCATCAGTTGTTTACCATGTAACCATTTTGTGGATCCTAAAAATAAAACAGTTATATCAACATGGTACCCCAGCAGTTTTGATCAAACACCACCTCCCTTTATTGTATAGTTAATGCCATGCATGTAGTGTGTCATCTTATATAGGGTATCAAGTGTATTGTATATTGATATCATTTCAAACTATGCATCATTCATTTTTCTTAACATATATATATTCTCTATCTGCAATGTCTCTTTCTTTTATCCTCTTTTTTAATCTCCTTGTTTCCTAGTTTATCGAATCTATTCAGGCAAACAAATACAGAATGACAATCTGCAGAAGATTCTTTGAAGATTCAGCTACAGAAAAATGAATGCCACACATGACTGCATTAGAAATTATCAAAATGATATTTAAAAGGGTTAGGTTTTCAGTTGATTCTTAGTTATAAAAACTAGAATAAACATAGAATTGGATACACCATTTTAATAAAACAAGAAACATTGTTACTGTCTACAAAGTTTTGAGAATGGCCATAAACATTCAGAGATTTTTTCCAGACAATTGAAGTCCTTCTTCTTGTTTGTTTTGTTAACACAACGTTTTGGACGATCCATTTCATGGCTTTCTTTCATTGCTGGGAATAGCTCACATCAGTGAGTTGTCTGAACGTATAAGTCAGAAAAGTGCTGATTTCAATCTGATGTGGCTTCAACAACTCAACAGAAACAGCAAGATATAGACCTCCAGGCTCAACGCGGAAAGGAAAAGATATCACCGAACGTATAAGCGTTGCTACCATTGGAGAAATTTTCTGTTTTACCACCATCACATTTGGACCTGAAGAAAGCCGTAGAATGGATTGGCTGGAATATTGTATTAACTAAACAAACAACAAGGAGTTCATCCAGAAAACTCTTTGAAAATAAAATTGTATCTAAGTCTCACATATTGAAGTTATAGGTATGTCTGAACTTATATAAAATAACTTATGCAGCTAGACATCTTTTGACTTGTTTTCATACATAAATATAAATATACTGTATATAACAGTATTACTGACCTGGCTACTTGACTCTGGGTACTTGATGAAAAAAAAAGCACTATATCCAATTAGATACCTTGTTTGAAGATCGTACCAAAAGCTTTTTACAAATCTTATTACAGAGAAAAAGATACTAATCCTTTAGGTTAGTAAGACACCAAAAGGAAAAGAGAAATAACAAAATTGACTTTTTTTTATAGAAAATTTTGCAGCCATTTTTTTTTATCAAGTTTAAGTGAAATTTTCTTATACATTTTACCTTCATCAGGGAAAATTTTTTCAGGGAGCTTTTTTTCATCTTCTACTGTTAAAATGATCAAAGAAAATTACCCATTTTACAAATGCGAATTTAGTTTTAATGTAGATAAAAGTTGCAATGTTGTTTATCTATCTATCAATCCATCTATCTATCATCGTAATTATTCCCATTCATTCTGTAAATTGCGTGACGCAAATTTGTCTTGCATGAGTAAAAATTAAGATTAATTGATATACGTATATATATATATATATATATATATATATATATATATATATATATATATATATGTATATCTATATACATATATATATATATACTTATATACATGCATACCTTGCCTTTATGAACTACTTTCTAATGATAGTTCGTAAAGCGGGTGTTCATAAAACGAAGTTTCATTATTCATAGAGAACAATGTATCCTCAATCGACACATACTAACATACAAACTTGGATCAGTGTTATTTAATTATGAAAAAGTTGGAGTTCGTCAACTGAGATACACATGGTTGTTTTCCATAGAACATTTCAGCCGTTGTACTCTACATGGACACATGACGTAGTGGTTAGGGAATCGGATAGAATTACTGCAAGTAATCTAATGGTTCTAGGTTCAATCGCAGTGTGAGATAATAATAATTACTACTGCTAAGAGGGGAGTGCGGTCTATATACTCCCGTTGGTTAAATAAAGGGTTCGGTTCGTTACTTCCCCCACACCTACCAGATGATACCTGATGAAGGCAATAGAGTACAACGGCCGAAAAATTGTATAGAAAACAATCAAGATGAGGATAGTCCGAACAATAATAGAGATAATGATAATACCTCATCTCAAAAATTCAGAAAAACACAAACCCAGTCTATCTAATTTTTTGGTTAATTTTTTTAGTTACATACAAACCTTTCATAATGTCATCAAAGTTTTTTTTTTAAAATGTTCAGAAGTAGTTCTAGATCTTTCAACTATCATAAGGTCATTAGTATCATTTCTTTCATGAAATTATAATAAAGAATGATACTAATTACTCTTCAAATACCACTATCATATTTTCTTGATAACGACCAACGATGGTCGAAAGATCTAAAACTACCAACTTTGGAATGTTTTTAAAAAAACTTTGATGACATTAGGAACATTGTCTGTTATTACTAACAATGTTAACATGTTTAAATGAAGGATTACTAACAATTTTTACATGTTTAAATGAAGAATTTCTACCTCATTATACTCTTTTCAAACATATATATATATATATATATTTATAAAATTGTCATTTGTGATTGTCAATCGTCATTTTCATCAACAGATATATATACATTGATGAAAATGACAAGTGGGAAGAGAAGAGAAAAAATTTTGCAGTTTACATGTAAGCAGCGTACAGTTTTCTCTGCACTGTAACAAGTGTTTTCTGAAAAAGATGGCTGGCAACCATCGAAATGCATCAAAACATGTTCATGAGATGTTGAAAATTTTTGAGATGAAACACCAGCTTTCCTCTTGAATTTTTTCACTTCACTTTCAAATTGTCATTTTCATCAACATTCTGTCATATTACCTCTCATCCACACAAAATACATAGATATATATAATGTGGGTGTTGGAGATCTGGGCTATAATAGAATACATTAAGATACAAGCAAAAACTAGAATGAATTTATCTGGTAAAGCAGGGTTGCCATTGTATGTAAGTATACGTTGAAAGCAACCGCTGCACAGAGCGTTGAATATCTGGGTATAGGTAGAACACACCGAGATCCAAATCTACATGATCTATGTTTTTGGCAAATTACTCCATTGACGTTAAGTCGAGAATTTCCTACATGAGGTAAGAGCACTGCCTCAATGCCATCCTCATACTGTGCCTTGGACAAATCCTTGGAGTCAGCTGGTAGGACTGCCTCCTATGCAGCAGAATCCGGCTGTAGGCCAAAATTCCCAGCTTGAATTCCATGCTGAGCCAGCACTGTCTTTGATGGCTCACATATGTCCAAAGTATGAACGTGGATGGTTGCCAAAATATCTTGCGTAGCCAGCTGGCTGTTGGCATCAGGAGGGTCGGTTGCTCCACTCTCTGATTTAAGGACATTTGCAAGAGAGACCCAAGGGCTGGTAATGTCTCTCCAGACAGTTGGAAGATACAGGCTGAGGATTGGGATTCCTGGCATTACACTGTTTGCAAGGACATTGTAGACACAGATTTGAGGAGTTGTCAGCTCACAGTAGAGAAGAGGGACCAGATGGAGTCTATTGCAGCATCCCTTGCAGCCAAGGCTGCAGTATACATCTGCAAAAAGTACAACAGGGATGGCCTCTTGCAAATCAGGTGGCACATCCACAGCAGATGATGCCAAAGCCTATAGAACAGATTATATACCAGGTGTGCATCAAAAATATAGTCTGAGACTGAGCTGCCAATGATAAATATCTATATATTTATCTTCACAATATATAGATGAATCACCATGGCCAGTGCACATACTAGAAATAATTATCATGAAAAAACTATGTAAATTCTCTAAAAAGTAGATCTTTTTTTAAAAATCATTTTTAGAAAAATTGCTGTTCCAAAGTAACCATAGAAATTCAAAAAGGCACTTTTTTGAAAAAACAAAAAAGAAGTTTTTAGATGGTGTATAGTGGTGGACTCCTATAAATTTTCTAGGTTGTGGCTCCAAAAATTTGTAGAATCTGTTGCCCACTTGGCTAGTTGGTCAGGCATCCCATTGGAGGAGCTATGGTGATTTGATATATATATATATATATATATATATATATATATATATATATATATATATGTACAAGGGAGTACCCAAAAGTCAACATTGTTCAAAGCTAGTCAGTGTGTTTCTGGATTAACTGAATTGTTTTCTTTGGCTTTTTCTTTAAGTGTTGGCAAATACTTTATATAGTTTGTGTGATGATTGATAAAAAATAAGAGAGAGTGTAGATGAGAAAACTACTGCTGAAACTGTTGTAATGCTCCAAGGAACTTTTAAGTTTCAGGTAAGACACAAGTGTATAAAGGGTATTCACATTTCAAATGTGATAAAATGTCACTTAAAGACCAATCATCGTCTGGCTGACTTCCAACCAGAAAGAGTTTTCCACACACTCATTAAAGATTGTATTAGGACTATTCATGAGTCTGATTTGTCTTTGAATCCATGCCAGTAAATGTTAACAGATTTGAAAATGAAATGCATTTCTGCAAAATTCATATCTTATTTGCTCCCAGAGGATGAGAAAAAACAATAGTTTCCTTCCAAAGTTCCAAATATTTAAAAAGAATCACTCTGGTTATTTTGGGCAATCCCCTCAGATCTATCAACACAAAATCCATTGTTAACCCCACCCCCCTAAAAAAACAACTATTGTACGTGAAAAGCTATAAAATCCAGCCAGAATATCGAAATAATGTACTTTCGTTGTGTCCTTCCTAAAAAGAAAAACAATTTTTTTTCTCCTAATGTCATGACTCGGTAGAAACATCCGATTGCTTGCTGTTTTCCCTTTCATCTTTTTTTTTAAACACAAAAGAAGCCATTTTCTCATCACGGCCATCAATAAAGAATCCTCTTGTGTCAATGGTGTAGAAATGGATTGATTCTGCTGACTGCATCTCGGAAGAATTTCTTTGATTTTACCTCAGTTATTGCTAAAATAAACGATTCATTCTCAAAGACACAGAATTACGGGTCAGGCTAGTCACTCAAAGGAAACCATCTTGCAACCAGGTTCTTTTGGCAGCATGCCGTGTTACGATAAAAAATAGGAAAAAGGATGATCAATGATTTAGTCTCTTCTCTTGCTTTTGTTGGGCAGTGATCACTAAAAAAATTCCTAATTTTCAAGACCACACATTAAAGGATCAATTTAGCACATAATTGCATTGCAAACTGAATCCCCCTTTAAAAAAAAGTATTTTAGGGTAAATTTTGGAAAAAACAAATATATGTTTTTGTAGACATAACAAGGAATAAATGCTGAAATTTTGAGCCCCCTAGCTCCACTGGTGTGGTCTGTACATGATAAATACATACACGCATAGACAGAGAGCCAAACCTTGAAAACAGAAAGAAAAAAATTGATTGTTTCTGGTGAGTTTTGGTTGACAGTTTCTAATATATAGTGTGAAATCAATCAAGATTTTGGTTGTGGATAGAAAGAGAATGAAGCATTGTGAGTGTTATTAATTCTTGACGAAGAATTTTTCTTTCATCTTATTTCAATTGCTAATTTACACTTAGCTGTGCTGATAAGACATTATAGTCTCCAGCTGCTTGAACTTCTTAGTCAAAGCATTGTAATACGTCTTTTCTGTGAAAAAGTTATTTTCATATCTTTTTCTTTAAAAAGATTTCTATTTCTTTCATAACCTTTTTCAAAATAAATTAGTTTTATCAATTGGACTCAGAATGCATACATGCAAGTGGATTCTGGGGTTTGAAAGAGCCAATTGCTTTACAACCAAGCCACGATCAATCGAGCTATTTGGAACCTATATTAACCTTTTAGAATCCATCACGTATCCTTATTATAACACAAACCATATTACAATGAGAAAAGCGAGTACAACATTGAGGTAAGGATACATTTTGCGAACGTCTAAAATCTCAAAAGCAAAACTCTAAAGATTCCAGTCATTAGATATTTATTTGGTTGTTGTAATGTCTTTTAAAGCGTTGGTGTCTGTTAATCTAATTTTAAGATCTCGTCATGTGATTGTGTCCAGTAAAACAAGAAGAAATAATAATTAAAATTGATTTAATGTTCTTTTTTACGAAATACACTTTAGAATGAAGAAAAACGGCGGAATGAGATTTTGTCTCCAGAATTTGTTTCAGCATTTCAGTGTTTTTTTTCTCTGAAAGCATTTTCAACATTTTCAAGTTAATAAGATAATATTGATCATATTCCAGTAATTATCACATAAACATGAGCTCATTAACCTTAAAAGCTGTTATCTATATATAAAAAGTATATATATGTATGACGTGTGTATATCTATCTATGGATATATATGAATATATATATATATATATATATATATATATATATATATATATATATATATATATATTATATATATTTATATGTATATATATATATATATATATATATGCATATATATATATATACATATATATGATCATAAATTGTGTTATCTTATGTTGAAACTTTCATTTGAAATGATCTCTTGTCATTACACATGTAATATATCACTTGGCCTAGACAACGTGAATAGAATAAACAAATAAAGAAAATGGGGCTACTGCAGGAATGGAACTTGCAACCGATAGGGTAACATAACCAACTGCTGTTTAGCAGTAACCATGTACTGACAGATCATTGCAAATAAGAGTCTCAACACATAAGAATACAATGCAATTCATAATCATCCAGTCGAATCATATATTCAATTTTTGATACATATATATATGTGTGAGTGTATATATATGTATGTATATGTACATGTGGGCATATATATACGTGTGTGTATCCATATGTGTATATGTGTATGTATACATGTGTGCGTATATGTATATGAGTATATACATATATATATATATATATATATATATATATATATATATAAGATGTATCAAAAGATGAACGAAGCTTTTTCAAAAACAAATTTATAACTTCACCTACAACTTTACGAGACTATATATATACATGCACACACATACATATATATATGTATAACTAATCTTACATGACAACCATCAGGAAAGCAACTGGTCATTTTATCACTCAGGGAATACATGTTAACAAAACTCATCAAACAGGCACCATACTTTATTGAAACTAATCTCCATTTTATTTGTATGAGAATAAGTGCTTCCTATTTTTTAATCCACCAAATATTGTCTATCAATTACTTTTATCCACAACAGACCAGTTTAAACACTGATGCAGGGTTCATTTTATTCATGTGTTCTGACATTTCTATGTGTCTATCTATTCTCTATGGCTATCTCTAAACCCTCCACCCTAATCTGACTTCTGTCCGCCCAAAAACTTTATAACATGGCTGTTATTTTTTGCATGACTGCAGACTAAACTGCCTTGTGCATATTTATTCGCCTGTATACAGGTAGCATATTTATTCGCCTGTGTACAGGTAGTGTATGCATCCTGGCATAATTACAAAAGGTGATCATTTGGCATTCTGACGGAGAGATTAGGCATGTCTACTCTTTTGAAAACGTTGGATGCAAAAACAATTTAATGCTTGGTGATTTGTGAATAATTGCAACAGAGTTTCCACATGAAGGATTCCCAGCATAGCCATATTAAGTGCAGAAAAATAGCGAAGCTTCTCATTATCTCCCTTGCTTTGGGGAGCAGCCATCTTGAAAAGGATATTTTTTGAACAGGAGATGACGAGACAAGCCTTTTAAGAATCCAGTATTAGGCTCTTTCACTTTCGATGCAATTTATGCATATGGTCGATCAAGTCATTAAATGCGTAAGTGTTTATGTTCCAAGGTATGTATGTAGAAAATCTAGAATCATAAACTTGGGTGTATGAGCCTAAATGGCGCAGGGGAGGGGGTACTGATGGTGAGTGAGTGAGTGGAGGACAAAAAAAGAAAACCATAGAAAGAGAAAAAGACATTAGTCAAGTTTCAGAGAGAAACATAGAAAATGAATCAGAGAGAAACGTAAGAAATTAAACAACACTCAGAGAGCGCATACCACTGTTAGCACCATTAATCATTTCCTCTGTAACCTATTGTCTATCCCTTTCCAAAAATATAATTGAAATTCATTGATAACCTTTGAAGATAACATGTAGACAAACATGAAATTTTGACGGTATTATGTGGTTTGGATATATATCTATGATTTAGGAGATGTTTTTAAGAATGGATCCCTATCCAAAATCTGACATTTTCTTTTGTAGCCCATTTTCTATCATTCCACAAAATCTGATTAAAATTAGTTGATTATTTTAGGAGATATCATGCAGGCAAGAAAAAAATTTGTCTATGTTATCAGACATATTGCTGCAAAGCAGAGGAAATAATTGTGCAAATATCCACTCTAAGATCTAATCGGTTTGTCAATACCCTATTGTCCATCCTTCCATGAAATCTCATAGAAATATATTTGAATTTGGAGATATCACATGGATAGTTGAGAGCATTCACATGAATCTATTAGGAGAAAAACAGAAGAATATATTCTAAATCCATGAAAAAAATTCTGCCCCAAAGTTTTACCATCTCTTTCCTACCCCGTTGATTTCCCTTTCACAAAATTTCATTGAAACCCATTCAATACTTTCTGAGATATTGTGTGGATAGACAGACAAAAAAATAAATTGATAAATCAATCAACAAACGAATAGATTTGACCAAGAACGTTTATCTCTTTTCAACTTCTTCGCCATAGGTAAATCAGAGAAAAATAAAAGAAATAATATTCAGAGAGGGAAATTACATAAAAGACTCTTTTTGATAAACTCAAACTTATGTATTCAATTTCCAATCATGTTTGTATCAATGATACAAAAGCACAGCATATTGAAAGCTCATCAGCCATATTGGTCATTCATTTGTCTAAAGTCTGCAGCAGCCACTCCACTGAATCAAACCTGAAATATAAATCTATATCCATATCTTGTTCAAATGAATCACCATAGCCTGCACATGTACCAGAACTAATTTTCTAAAAAAAATATCAGAAATTATATGAAAAAATATCTTTTATCTAGAATCATCTTGAAAGCATATCTAGAATTATAGGAAAAAAATATCTTATATCAAGAATTATCTAAAAAAATATCTGAAATAATATGAAAAAAATTTCTTTTATCAAGAATTATCTAAAAATATATCTGAAATTATATGAAAAAAATATCTTCTATCAAGAATTATCTAAAAAAATATCTGAAATAATATGAAAAAAATATCTTTTATCAAGAATTATCTAAAAAAAATACCAGCACAAGATTTGGGCATTGTTAGTCCAAAATGACCATTGGAGACAAAAAGAAAAAACCAAATAAGTTGTTCTTTGATGGTGCATAGAGGTGTGTTCATGCAGATTTTCATGGTTGTAGCCCTGGGAATATGACCCAGAGTGCACGGACACACATGCACACATACAGAGAGACATATCAATCGACACAGAGACAGATACTGGAAAAGAATCTGTTGCTCACTTGGCTAGATGCTTGGTCTGGCCATTCGTGAGGCTATGGTGATTCAATATCAGAAACTGTCTGCCAAAACTATCATCAAAACTCTCAACAAGTTTCTTCAGTTTTCAAGTGGGTAAGGGTGCTTGACCGGCCATCAATGTATTGTATGTACAGGCCACACCAATGTAACTAAAGGTCTGAAAAGTCAAACATTGACTGCTGACAAGAAGGGATGGGTTGTAAAATACCTGCCCCCAAATTGTTTTTATTGGAGGTTTACGCTAATTTGGACTTTACTCTGTGTCCGCATCATCTTTTAATTAATGCTCACTTTTTTTTTTTCAAATCTGGACTTTTTTTGATGATCACTGCCCAACAATGAGAGAAGTAACTCATTCATGGATTCCCCTTTTTCATAATTTTTAAATAATCCTCCCCAACACATCACATATGCGTGGTAGTGATTCATAATTTCCCACAGAATACTAATTTCTGTTTACATTTCTTTTTCAGTTAGTACATTTCAATCCGACAAAGCTTTCCATCCCTCCCATCTTCTTTTAGATTCTCTATGGCTATCCCTAAACCCTCCACCCTAATCTGACTTCCGATAGTCTTCTGTCCTTCCATACCAGTCTATGTTGCCAAAAGAAGTTGGTCACAAAACCTATTGAGTGACTAACCAGGTCTATTGATGCTTTTGTTTGATCAGTTGTAATGGTTTGATATTGATTCATTTGCAACCAGCATTTTGGATTGGTGGAAGATGCCTGAGTGAACAGTGAATAAGTTAATCATCAATTCACAAATACTATCAAGGATGTCATGGGATTATTTCATATTAGCATTATCACAATCCACTCCTGACTTGCTAGGCCCATTGAAGCTACACCAGAACACAACTGCCTAAACGCTTCATCACAAAAGATATATGCACATAGCATACAGACCCCACCAACCTGGTGTTAGAATCCTGTGCCTAATCCACTGATGGTAGAAAGATGAAGAAATACCAAGTTTGGAATATTTTCAAATTATGTTTTAAGAAATGATTACCTCAATGGTAAGAGCATTGCACGTTGAAATGGCTACCCTATCAGTAGCAGGTTTGATTCCTACAGTGGCACCATTTCCTTTAATTGTTCATTCTATTTATGTCATCTAGGGTGACTGTTAAATTAATTGTGTAATGGCAGCAGATCATTTCAAATAGGTTCCTATACAATATAACGCAATTTGTAATCATATATATATATATATATATATATATGTGTGTGTGTGTGTGTGTACATAGCATATGCTATTTGATTAAACTGGTCAGATTCATTCTTTACTTTGTTTTTATTAGATTAGAAGTATTATAAATAATCATTTTTTTCTAATTTTATTACTATTTTTTGCCTCAATTTTAAATATAAACAAACATGATAGCCGGTTCGAGTGAAGGATAGGTTTTATGGATCAAGACTTCCGCCTTCTGGTTAGATCTTGATAGCTCAATTGATGGAGCAAGCAGGTGTAAACTGTACTCCCTCTATAAAGTATATGGGTTCAAATCCAACCTCGGGCTTTATTTTTGTGTCTAATGTAACCTCTATTTTACTTGAGCTTTGGGGAAGTGAAATGATCAGCAGTCAGTTTGCTCAGAACATTGTCTAATTGTGAGATGATTTTAGAAGCCAAGTAAACCCAAGCTTGAATATGTTAGGGTCCTTAAAAGGAAATAGAGATTAGAGTTTCTGTCAGAATAATGTAGTTTGGAATCCGTTTTAGTGGATCACATTGACGCAAGAAATTTTGATCTCGAAAAGCAGAGGATCCTTTCAAACAGATTCGTATATACATATTTAATTGCATATTCTGTGATATACATTTGATTCTTTGCTTGTACAATTGGATCACCGTAGGCACAATCACAAACCAGAGCAGATAACAAAAAATATAGGCTAGAGGTATTTTTCCTTATTCATTTGTATGACCATCCATCCCTGTAACTGTTTCAGCATTTCTGGTCACATTTTTGGCAAAGAGCTCTGAAGATTTACACGTGTATCAATCTAGGGATCGATTTTGCATGAAGTTACATTGCAAATTGAACCCTCACCAATAACCTTCATGGGGGATGGATTTAAAAGAAAAAAAGGTTTTTCCAGACATAATAAGGAGTGAATGCTTAAATTTTTTATCCCTGTAGCTATATTGGTATGGCCTGTACATATGATACATGTATAGCAAGCCAGCCAGACCAGTTCAAGAACCGAGAAGAACCCATGTTGACAGTTTTGGCGGCAGTTTAGGTTGAAAGTTTCTAATTTGAAAGAACCTAACTAAAGCAAACTAAAATCAAACTAAAATTTGAAATGTGATATTCATCAGGGCTACAATAATTTGAACGGTAGAGAAGACTGAGCTTGAATTGGGGTGGAAAAAGTTGTGTAAATGAATACTGTACTGTGGAAAACCAAATGAAATTCGAGAGTAAATGAAAGGAAGGGAATAAAAAAAGTCAAAAAACTGGTCTGGTGAGTCATTCAATAGAAAACATCACATTATAAATGTCTTTTCGCAGCATTTGCCACGAGGGTGATCAACTAAAAAATCTGAAAATAGACTGATCAATGAATGAGTTACCTCTCTCACCATTCACTAGATCACTAAAAAGTCTAAATCTTAAGAGAAAACAAGTGTGAACACAACTGGGGAATTGCTTAGGGACCAATTTTGCATAAACATAGATTGTTATTTGAACCCCCATACTGAAAACCCATATGGGTTGGCAGGGGAGAGGGGCTCCAAAAAAAAAGAGAAAAAAACTTTTTTTTTTAGACATAAGTTAATGTCTAAATATTCAGCCCTCTTGCTCCATTAGAGCAGACTGTGCATCTGGTACATACAAACATACATAGCTAGCCATAAAAACATGAAAACTGAAGAAACCTATGTTGACAGTTCCAATGAGAGTTTTTGTTGATGGTTTCTAACAAAGGGAGGTAAATTTTAAAATCATGGAATGAAGAAAAATAAAAAGGAATGATTGGACAAATGAAAGGAGGAAATAGTTTTTGAGAAGCAACGATTGAGAAAATTGAAAATGTCAGTAATAATTACGATTAGAAAACGCGAGAAAAATCTAGAAAGTTAAGCAAAGGAGTAAAGGGATGAATTGAAACATCAATTTCTGTCTGGATTCCTGAGATGAGGAATTTTCGTTATCATACACTGATCTACTTGGAGACCAGAGTCCACATCTTGGTTATTATGGGGCACATGGCCAAGTGAATAAAAGCATTCGTTGAAAGCATTAGTTAACTCAAAGCGATTTAAATATTGCCGTCATTTTGAATATAGCCGCCATTTTGAATGTGGCAACTATTTTGAATACATGATGATGTCACATGATCATCATCTTTGTATGATTTAACCATAAATAAATACCTAATAACCTTCAAAATGCTACATGACTTCCCAAGGTTTCCTAGGAAAATGAGAAAACCAAGATCCATCCATGTCTTTGATACTTATGCATTGTAACCATTAGGAAAAAAAATGGTCCTGAATGAATCAAGCATATCTAGTAACCTTCCTGGTGGATGTGAGTTCAATCCTTGAATCAGGTAGTGCAAACATATCATAAACTCTGGTTCAGTGGAAGGATGTCTTAAGTATGATGACTTGACTGGCTTAGACTATGGAATGAGAACAATCTACTCACATGGGTTAAATAAAGGGTTCATTTCGGAATTCCCAAAAGGCTACCAACTACGACAGATACCCAAAGAAGACTTGGAGGGTACAATGACGGAAACAACAAGTATAACAACAAAGATGAGAACCCTAGCCTGTATAAATCATCGTATGATAATGATGTCTTGTTACTAGTCACTCTATTTCTTTTGGCAGCATGTCATGCTGGCAGGGGATGAAAAATTGCAAAGAAGGGATGATCAACAAATAAGTTACTTCACTTGCATTTTGTTGGGCTGTGATCACGAAAAAAGTTTTGGATTTGGGAGATTAGACAAAAAAAAGAATAAATTAAAAAAAGAAAACCAAGAAGAGGAGAAAAAAAAGAAGTAACGAAGGGAAAAATCCTGCAATTGAGAAAGAGAGAAAAGGAAGAAGAATAAGAGATTGTTGGAAATGAAAAAAAGAAGAATGAATGAAAATAAAGAACTTCAAGAAAAGAAACAAACAAAAAGAAAAAAGAAAAAAACAAAAAATGAATGAAAAATAAAGAACTAGAAGAGAAAGGAAAAAAGTATTTCAAAAAATAAAAAAATAATGAAAAAACAGGGAAGTAGAAGAATGAATGAAATGAAGAACTACAAGAAAAGAAACAAATAAAAAGAAAAAAGAAGAAAATAAAAGAATAAATGAAAAATAAAGAACTAGAAGAAAAGAAACAAACAAAAAGATAGAAAGACGAAAAAATGAATGAAAATAAAGAACAAGAGAAAAGACACCGAGAGAGAAGAAAAAAAATTTTTTTTTAAAAACAAAAAAGTAACGAAAAAAGAGAAAAGTGAAAAAAAATGAATGAAATACAAAGACCTAGGAGAGAAGAAACCATGAGAAAGGAAAAATGTTTTTTTTTTAAAAAAAAGGAATGATTACAGAGAGAAGTGAAAATGAATGAAAAAGAAAACTAGAAGAAAAGAAACCAAGAGAAATAAAAAAAAAAAAGAAGAATAGTGTTGAAAAAAAGAAAAAGAAATTAGATTGAGTGAGAGAAAGTGCCAAGTTGGAGTTTGATTCTAACATTTTAATGCATTTCTCGGGCTTCCCACTGAGAAGTGCGTAAAAGGACAAACCGAACAATTATGAGTCAGTTGATACGTGCCATTAACTCTTGGTTATTATGAATAGCTTACGGATGCCATTTTAAAGAGATGGTTCCATTGTTATATTCTGCCGTAGCCGTGGGAGGTCTGTCTCAGGATGTGAGAGGGCAGCACTTTGAGTCATCATTTGTTCAATCTGATTTCTCCTGGGCAATCAAAACAAATGACAATGAAGTACAAAAGATCTCAAAGTATTTGCAAAAGATGGAAAATGTTACCCATACAGCATAATATATATATATTGCTACATAAGATTGGGTATATAAGATGACCCCCCAGAATTTCCATTCAGAATGTAGTGTTTTATGCTGTTCTATATTGCCATTGGTCGCACTGTATCCAGATTGTCTAATGGTTTAGATTTTATATTTGGTGAACAAGATGACTCCTAGTTTTGGGTCCCTTATCTCATGACCCAAATATTAGACATACTTTTCTTTCTGGCTCTCTAGATACTAAAAAAGTCAGTCTTTCCTTGCAAATAATCAAGATATGGACTTGAGCAGATATGAGGTCAGGTTGGCCAATTGGTCTGAGCCTACGATTTTGAAGTTTATGATTTCTTCTAGTTCTTTAATTCTGTTCTGTTAATGCAAGGACGCACATCATGAGCACAACATGTAATATCATCATCATCATCATCATCATCATCATCATCATCATCATCATCATCATCATCATCATCATCATCATCAGTTTTTCATCATTCATTGTTGGAAAAAAAACCTCCGCCAGACCTCTCTATCATGGGCGTTGCGGAGCCAATACTTTCTGAACCTGTCCAGTTTGTCTCACCATCTCATTTCTGCCGACCTTGGTTCCACATTTGATCTCTAAGGATCCATGTTATGAGTCGTGACATCTAGTGCTTGACTGCTATTCAAGCAACATGTCTAACCCAT
Organism: Thysanoteuthis rhombus; assembly: GCA_963457665.1. Lineage (NCBI taxonomy): Eukaryota > Metazoa > Mollusca > Cephalopoda > Oegopsida > Thysanoteuthidae > Thysanoteuthis > Thysanoteuthis major. Next base: position 45,899,982 of record OY735228.1, on the reverse strand, counting down.
TGCTGTTTGAGTTTTCTAATGGATTCTATGATGTCTCAGATTCCTGTTTTCTCCCTAAGTCGTCTTCAAATGTATTTAGCATCAATTACAAAAGTATCTAATGATATCTATTTCCAACTATGAATATGAAATTGTCTCCCAAATTTTGTTTTTTGTCACAAAGTTGATTTTTAAGAATTGAACTTGAGAAGTATCAAGGGATATAAATCAGGAAGCAGAATGAAAAAAAAAAAAGTAGAAAGAGAAAAAGGGGAATGAAAAAGGAGTTTGAAAAAAAGAGATTAAATATTAGAGAGGAGACAAAAGAATGAAATGAAGAAATATTGAAGAAAAAAAGGCCAACGAACACAGCAAGGAAATTCTTTCGAATTCTGAATGATTTCCACTAGACTAATGATTTGAACAAGTTCAAAATAATGTTCTCCGTTCCAAAGAACTAGAACATGGAACCTAACCAAAGGATCGACCCTCAAAGTAAGAACCATGCAACATTATGAGACATCATTGCATATTAGAGAAAAACAGCAGTCAGAGATATAATTGAATCCATTAGAAAACTCAGATGGCTATGGGCTGGCTATGTTTTCTATTCATCAACCTTCCTTTTTATTGCTTCTAAATGTCATTTGACAATGCATGGAAACAAATGATTCTGTTATGATACTATTTAAGGACAGTAGTCATTATATATATATATATATATATATATATATATATATATATATATATATATATAAAATATATATATATATATATATATATATATATATATGTATATATATGGAAAAGATATAAATTTAATCGTTTGGAAAATATCTATATTCATTGGAACCAAAGATCCATTCATTTGTACAAAGACAAGGAAAGATTTCTGAAATATTGGAAAGATGCTGCTTGTCTATCATTTTCAATGAAAGATGTATATATATATATATATATATATTTATATAGATACATATTCCACAGTAAATTTACAACGATTAGATGGTACACACACACACACAAACACACACACATACACACACACAGAGCACACACTACAGAAGATGGGAATACTTCCTGAAACATGTCTAGACCATCAATGGAAACATTTACCAATTAATAAACCTTGTCTCCGTACACTTTCAGTCCTGAGTCTGTCTCACTCCCTATAGTTCAAATCATATATATATGTGTATATACATACATATATATGTTTTAGTACAACTGAAAAGATTTTTGGTCTCACTTGTACAGAAACAAGAAAAGACTTGCCATCACAGTCAATAATTGAAAAACTGTCAACTCAGAATTTAAAGACACGAAAAAAAAAAGATTCAGTCAGAATAATTTCTATTTATGACCTCACTGGCACTTTTCCACTAAGAAATAACTAAAATAGAATAAAAAGCACATCTAGGAACATTTCGATTCTGGTCAACAAAGCTTTTTTTCCAAAAGTAAAAAATGAAATTATTTAGGAAGGGTCTTGAGGAGTAGTGATGCCAATTTTCAAGTGTGTAAACAAAACGGTAAGGCCAGGAGCGCTGGAACACATAAACATATAAACAAACACATGAATATGTAAAAAAGGATTGACACCTTTACTATCTTTGATAGCTACAGTTGTTTGATTACAATACGATTAGAAAGATGCATCTCGTCGGTCATTTCTAATGAAAAATGTATTAAAGATATGCCGTCATAGTATACAGAACCGGTTTCGACTACCATATAATTTTCTAGGGAAGAGAGTGAATGAATAAGGGTTGATAGTATCAACTCTCACTCTCTCTGATGAATTCAGGAAATACTAGTTCTGCGATTCCCATGATGGAGAGGTCCCGAGAATCTTTGGGAAGGTCTATGTCCAACAAAAGATGCTAACAGGCTGATGATGATGAGTACAGCAAAGTACTGTTACAATGGAAAAGACATATATAGTCAACGTCAGTGGTGTAGCTGACTATGTGCAAAAAGTAGGGAAGGGAGAAGTCAATGAATTGGTTCAGTGGTTTCTTCAAACTTTGAAAACTCTAAGACTCCTTCTATAAAGAAAATATTCTGCCAGACCCCTATTTTTAGCTTTTAGTTATTAGACTGTGATCAACAAACTGCTATAATAAACAATTTCAACCTTTAGAAAACATATTTAATTCTTTATAATTTCATTATTCAAATTGCCTGAAAAAGATGTGATTGAAATAAAATTTTCATTGTAAATTACTACTATGTCTGCCATCTGGCGAATATATTGTCAGTTTTCTATATCATCAATTATCATTACAATGATAGTGGCTGTCAAATAGACTTTCTACACCTAATGAGCAGTACTGGGAAAATGTCCAGCAATTATGCTTCCATAGATAATATACACATGGATTTTTCACCAAAAACTTTTAGGAAAAGCGCGGATTATACGTAAAGAATTTCAGTATATACGAATAATGCATTTATTTACATATAACACACATATATATATATATATATATATATATATATATATATATATATATATATATATATATATATATATATGTATTATAATTCAGACTCACACAACGCAAACCACTGATGATGGGAGAAATCCCGAAAGATGTATGGACTATTGACATATAAGGATTAATAAACCTTACCACCAAAAACTTCACTCCCGAGTCTGTCTCACTCTCTAAAGTACACATTATATACATATATATGTATATTTTTATATATATATATATCATATGTGTATGTGTGTGTGCAGATTAGACATAAGGAATTATGGTAAGTATAAAAAATGTATATACATTCACACACATATTGTGTGCACGTGTATATATATATATGTATATGTGATGTTTGTATATATACATATACATATATATATATATAATTATTGACACATACATACATACATAAATAATTTTATACACATGCTACTACAAAAACAACAGCTGTCCTGCCGACAGAGCCTTCATCAAATGATGACTCTCTAGGCTATGTTATATACATTACTTATTTATTATATTATTTACATAAATATATACGTGTGTGTGTGTGTGTACACAAACAAATATGCACATACATACACTCATGCAACATATTCATGACAAGGAATGCAAGCATTCCGAGGGAAATAATGCATTGCTACTACCCATATATCAAGCTTTTTACCAGGTAATTTAAGCAATTTACATGATATGATTGAGCCAACTTGGTGAAAATACTACCAGTATGGTTTGAATCATAAATTTATGATTAAAAAACAAATGAGCATGGACACAAACTGAGGGACAAATATATCATGAGCTTTCATTGTAAATTTAACCTCCAAATAAAAACCTATTCATTTAAAAAAAACAAAAAAAAGGATATTTTCCTTACTTTCCTTAGAGAAGGGAGCCTGTGTGCAAAATTTCAAGTTTCCTCTATGAACAGTTTTGGCTGGGTCAAGTGCGGATAGAAAGATATATAAATACTAATTAACATCAAAAGGCAAGAATAACCTAAACCCAGTAACAGTGTTTAAACCAGTCTGTTGTGGGTAGTGATTATTGATAATCAACAAAATTAGAAACAGGGATATGCTTGGGTATATATGTATTTATGTAAGTATTTTGTACAAAAATGTGAGAATCGGGTTACGTATCATGTACCAGCATTTAACTGTGTGCTTAGTTGTATGTTTGTATTTGCGAGTTGGCACATATGGGCGTGTGTATATGTAAGTGTATGTTGGTGCGTGTGTGCGCATGCGTACAAGTGTGTGTGTATTCAAAGTAATGAATAAGAAAAAGTAAATTGTTTGTATGAACTATAAAAATGAAAGAAATTCTGAAAAAAATCTTTTGTGATATTAAAAACTGTCTACCAAAACTGTCAACTTAGGTCTCTTGAGTTTTCAAGTTGGTCTGGCTGGCTATGTATGTATGTATGTATCAGGTATACAGGCTGCACTAATGGAACAATAGGCAACTATCAATTCCAAAAGAGAATTATCTGCATCCTTCTTAGCTTCCAGTTTATTTTATACATTCCAAAATGTCTACCAGATAAGCCATATTTTTAAAAATGACCCCCTGGGGCTTACAGAACCCCAAAACCCCCAACTGCTCAGGTTCACCTCACTTGTCCTTGACGGACCTCTTTCTGTTCCCTGAGCATAAATATTAGATACAGGCTTACCGTCAATATTCCCCCTTAATATTTAGCATTCGGTCAGTGTATGCTAAATTTAAAATCTTTTTCTTGTGACAAAATTATGTGGGCACTTCTGAATTCGACACGGGGAATCAAAGTTTTTTCAATAAAAATTCAGTAAGTGATATACAGAATTAGAAACCTTCAACCAAAACTATAACCAAACCTGACAGCGTAGGTTTCTTCAGTTTTCAAGTTAGTCTGGCTGGCTGGCTATCTATTTATCATGCATACAGACGGAACCAATGGAACTAGATGGATGAAATTTTCAACATCTGCTCCTTTTTATGACTAGAAAAAATATTTTGAAATTGCCTCCTTAAAAGGGTTTTTATGGTGAGTTCAATTTACTATGTAAGTTTATGCCATATTGATCCCTTAGTTTACACGTTTGTTTTGGGGGGAAATTCACCAATGAAAGGCAAAAAAAGTTACTTATCCATCGATCACCCCTTTTTTTTCCCAACCAAAAGACCTCGGACATGTAACGGTTTCAATTGAGTGACAGAACAAACCTGTTCAATATCTTTTGCAAGCACATTAATTTTCTTTGTGTGCTGATGGCAAAATATGTGAGTATGCACCCAGGTGCTTGGCTAAAAGAGAATTATTGGTTACAGAGTACCTAGTTCCCCGGCTCCGAATCCATCGCTGCCTTGGAGATCACAAATATAAAATGAGAGTAAGGGAGAAGAATTCTTGGTGATGATTATTCAAAGGAAACAGCTTAGAGTTGAGAGGACCATCCCCAAAAGTATTAGCGTAAAACAACGTTTACTTTTTGGCAAATAGCTTATTGAGAGATCTGTACAAAGATGTGTTCAATATGCCAGTGCAAATATAGACATTATATACTTTTGTATATATATATATATATATATATATATATATATATATATGTGTGTGTGTGTGTGTGTGTGTGTGTGTTTGTGAGTTCCCATAACCACACATGCATATCTATATTGATGCATTTATATATATATATATATATATATATATATATATATATATATATATATATATATACATGTTCACTTATATCTGCATATTCTATGTCAATATCAATATTGACATTCATATTATTGTTGTAAACACTAAACAAACAAAAATAAGCAAACGTGTTGTCTATTTTTTTATGTACATTTGTGTGGGTATACATAAACATACACACACACACACACACACACATATATATATATATATATATATATATATATATATATATATATATATATATATATATATACATATATTCATTCAAGTATCTCTATGTATTAAAAATACATTTACTTACTGCAAAATATAGTGGCAAAAAAATATATGGATATCATATTTAGAGGTAAGTGTTTACATATCATTTATCCATCCGTGCACAATCAGATCATTTTTTGTGTTTGAAACCATCAATCAGAACTATCGTTAAAACTGTCAACATAGGTTTCTTCTCTTTTTCAAATTGGTCTGGCTGGCTGATTGACTGGCCTGCTGACTATCTATGTACATATCTCACATGCAGGCCATACAAGTGAAGTTAGAGGGCTGAAAATTCAAATATTAACTCCTTATTATGTCTATCCATGGCAACTTTTTCTCTTGTCTGTGGCCAATGCAGATGTTTGTTTTAAATCTCATATAATTTTTCCTCAGAAAATTAAATATTAAAATCTAAATTGTAAATTCACGATTGTTTTTGCTTAAAAAATCAATGATATAATAATTATTCATGTACTTCAAGAGCCAAAATATATCATGAACATATGCCTAAAAAGGATGAATTAATCTCCGCTCCTCACAACAGACCGGTTAAAACACTGTTGCTGGGTTTAGATTATTCATGTATTCAGACATGTACATACATCTATCTAACTATCTATCTATCCAGATCTACCCAGCCCAGCCCAGCCCAGCCTTTACCGTTCATAGTAGATACTTGGAATTGTTCATACACGAAAAGGGTAAGGAAAAATATGCTCAGCTATATGCAAGAGAAGTAAGTGATACATCAATCATCCATTTTTTTTACAATTTTTAATTGATCATCCCAATACATCATGCTGCCAAAAGACATAAGCCAAGTGATGGTTTCTATTGAATGACCAATCAAATTTGTTTTTTTTTGTTTTTTTACTCTATTACACCATATTTTTTCTATTTTTGTGCATCTCTCTCTCTCTCTCTCTCTCTCTATCTCTCTCTCTCTCTCTCTCCGACTTCTTCAAGAGCCCCAAATTAAATGCTTCCAAGCTATCGATTCCGATTCAGAGATCCTGCGCTTGCTGCATTACTGTAGTACAGTGGTCTTCAAGCTTCAACTACTCTGGGAACAATGATTAAATTTTCAAGGGAAACCCTTCGAAAAGCAATTTTCCCTCCAACATATATACATATTTTCATATGTATAAGTACGTAACTCTTGGATTAGGCCTTGTTTCTGGCATTATCTGCATTTGTATAAACTCAAACAGAAAATACACATTGGAATGGTAAACTGGAAACAAAGACTTTTAAGCTTGTACAAATGAATGACTACTGACTGAACAGTGTCTGCGTCATGTAAATAACTAAGATATCTTTAATTAAAAAGGTAAATGTTGATTTCTTTTTCTTATATAAAAGCACTAGTGTTAGTGTTTAATGTTAGTGTTTAGGTTAGAAGTTTTGGTCTTAGTTCCAATTAACAAAATAAGAAAAACTCTTACCCTAAACACTAACTGTAACCCTGAACACCAACTTTAATGCTAACATTAACCCTGAATTATATCCTTTGTAGTTAGATTTAATTAAATACAGTTTCAAGAGTTCAGAGGTTTCTACTTTAATTTGATCTGTAATAGCTTAACGATAGCAACAGCTAATCATATCCAGTCAGAAATTATCTCTCTTGCAAAATATAGCAAAAAACCTTTCTATATACCTATTCAAAATAATTACCATTCATTATAATAAAAATCACTTTGGAAAATGGTGAAGTCTTTTGGTGGTACAGAATTTCAAAATCCCTGTAATTAGAATATTTCAGATAAAGCTTTTTTCATCTGACTCTCTTTATTCATCTTTGTTCTAAACCTAGCACATTCTGACAACTCCTGAATGATATTTCTATAAATCGAGATCAATACTGTCGACCAATTTTGATGACTCTCTGATGTTTCATTCTCTGAAGAGTGTTAGACGAAAAAAAAAATTATTAGGAACTATTCTAAATATTCTGTTTAATATACATCCACTAATTACGGGGATTTAAATAATGTATTGCCTAATCCTGATCGTCGATATTCTGCATCATTGGCATATCGGAACTCTTTCTATAAGTAAGAGGAGATGTTGAATTCTTGAATGAATTCTTTTCAACAAATTTGTCCAAGTGACACTGATTTGCCAGAACATTCACATGTTTTGCCTGAATTTGGCGCAGGGGGCACTTTTCTGCCCCCTGGCTCATATATCTATGTTAATCATACATACTTTGTTGAGTCAAACCAATTAGCTGATTGAGCATCAATCTAAATAGCGTCTGGGAACCTCAGATGAAAAAGGCCATTTCTGGGGAAGTGAATAGGTCACCTAATGAAAGGGAAGCAACTCTTGATTTGGAAGTGATACACAATACCAATGTGTAGGATTATATAGATAAATATTATACAGTTTTGACAAATCTAGCTTGCATTCTAGGAAATGATTCCACATTATAGAACCAGGAACGCCCAACAAAGGCTACACAGTACACAACCAAAATGTTTTGAACAAATAAACACATACACAAGGAAAATAGCCCAACCATATTATAGACAATGATTAATATATCAGGTGTAACAAAATTCAGACAAGGACTAATATTCTGTTATTGATAGGGTAATTTTTGTTAATGCATAACCTTACAGAATGCAAGCATTGACAAATCCAGGGAGTGGGGGTGGGGGCGGGAATATGGTCTGGACAACCCCAATTTCATCAAGACCGACCTTTGTAACTCATGCAGAAATGAAGAGAAAGTTGTCAAATAGGGGATATGGGGATAAGGTGAAGCTATTCCAGCAGCAAAACAGAAATAAATTGCAAAATTCTAAAAAATCATGAAACCTTGCAAGAGAAAGCAGCCCCATTTTTAACTCATTTTAGCACCATTTCTTTTAGCAATAATTGCTAATTTTAAGGCTATATTTAGCCATATCTAGACTAATCTAGCAATTTTTCAATCATTCAAAAAGTCGTAAAATGGCTAAAATAATTTTTAGTTGGCAACTCTGTCGTGATCCTCACCCTCTTTGGTTCATTCAGCAACAATGGGAGAGTCAACCATATTTCAGGAAGGATTACCAACTGGTTGATAAGGAGATAGCCAGGTGGTTTAGTGAAAAGATGATCTGTTCGGCGTTCTCCATAGAGCCATGTAGTGGTCGAGGATGCAAAGAGAATGAGTAGGGATTTAAGGGGTGAATGGGGAAGTGAGGAAGATATAAGAGGCAGAGAGAGGAAGATGAGGTAGATATAAAGGAGAGGGAGGGAGAACAGTAGGGAGAAGAAAAAAAGATGAAGAATAAGGAGGTGAAGAGGAGGGTGACAGGTAAGATATGAAGGAAAAGAAAAAGAAAATCAAGTTGCCTTGATGGATATGTACTTCTTGCATGGTCTGAATCATTAACTTATTATTTATAAAAAAATATGGGCACAAAATAAGAGACCAATTTGGCATAAAGTTTCATTGAAAATTGAACACCCCCCCCCATGAAAACCTATTTAAGTGGGGAATTTATAAAAAATTAAAGGATCCATTAGTCCAACTCATTGAAGAGAGTATATGTACAGAATTCTGTTTGATAGATCATCATCACCCTGTTATCATCCATTGTTGGATGTAGACCTTTCTAAGGATTTGCCAGACCTCTTTACCATGGGTGTAACGGAGCCAATACTTTTTGAACTTGTCAAGTTTGTCTCACCATCTTGTATTCTGTGCGCCTCAGAAAACAAATCACTACATCCATCTCAAAATTTAATCATTTCTTTCTTAACCAATGGCCAATGTTTCCAAAATATTTCATTGAAATTTATTGAGAACTTTCAGAGATATCAAGAGCAAATACATAAATTTATGAACAAAATACCTCTCAATCGATAAAATATACCTGGATCTGTTCCAAATTTAACCAATTCTTCCTTAATCCATTATCCACCTTTCCACAAACTTCATTGAAATTCAATAGAAGCTTTAGGGAAATATAGTGAGGAAAGATGAACAGAGAGACCATGTGTAATGTATATACATCCTCAACTTTGTTGGCTACGGTGAGGAAGGAAATGATAAAACTGTTGGTGTTACTTTTTTTTAAAAACCTTTTGATATTGTGTGATCATAGCAAACATTTGAGGAATACACTTGAAGATACAAGTTGAATTTAGGAAGAGGAACAATACGAAAAGTGGTGAAAAAGAAGAATCAATAAAAAACAGAGAAGTGAAGAGAGATTGAAAAAGAATGAAAAAGAAGAAAAACAAAAAACTATTTGAAAGGAAGAGGAAACAAAGCAGGTAAAATGAATGCCTTCCTATATATATATATATATATATATATATATGTTTATATGAATTATAAATTACATTATGCTATATAGAAACTTATTTGAAATAATCTCCTGTCGTTATACAATTAATATATCACTCAATTTAGACAACGTTAATTGAATAAACAATTAACGAAAACGGTGCTGCCACAGGAATCAAAGCTGCCACCAATAAGGTAGCTATTTCAATGTAACAATGCTCTTACCATTGAGCTAAACATCCACCACTAATGCAAAGGCTAAATAACTGCTTTCAACCAAAATTCTTATTTTGTTTATTCTCAGTTTATTCGTCTCTTTCAACGCGACAGTTATATATTAAGAAATGGACATATATGATCCGTCATTACACATTTGATGTATCACTATATATATATATATATATATATATATATATATATATATATATATGTATGTATATATATATATTCATGTATGTGTGTATATATATATATGTCTTCCCGAAATGGACATATTTGGTCAGCCAGAATGAATCATAAATTGTATTATATTTCTTCTCATTAAATTCATCTGAAATGATCTCCCATTATTACACAGGTAATGTTATTCATAATTATCATATCATTTATAATTCATTCTGTTCGACCAAATACATCCATTTCTTAAATATATATGGATATATATAAATATAGGTGGAGGGCATGGTTCAAATGACTGAAAAGACAGAAGAAAAAAAAAGAAATTATTTCAAAATGGCTACTGTGTGATGTTTCTTATCTGTGAAATGTTTGTGATTTCCCTGAATAAAGAGTATTTGAAGAGATATCTATTTACATTGATAGAATGCTTATAAACATTTTATAGCTCACAGGGATTTTAGACAAAAAAAATTTACTTTTTATTCATTTAAAATCAATTCAAACTTTTGATCATCGAGACAACATGAATATAAGCCAATATAAAACAAATTTTAAATAGAAAATAATTCCGCTCAAGGACCATTTTGTTAATTATCTAAAAATGATCCTTATTTTTTTCTCAAAAATGAATCCATTAATTTTAAGGAAATGAACTGAACATAATTAACAACAGCCTGAATCAATAATTGAAGCAACAGAGAATTATCATAATTCGAATTCAGTTGGCGGACAAGCTTTCAGTAGAGCAAGCTCAACCTTCAAGAACGAGGAAATCCCATTAGTTTCAAAAAGAAGGATTAATGACCAATGCATCCTCTGGATTGTCAACTACGGAGCAGAAACATGGAACTTGACCAAAGGATTGGCTTCTAAACTTAGAAATGGGTTATGTGTTCCAGAAAGAATCATGCTCAATATCACATGGAGATATCACAAGACAGCACATTATATAAGAGAAAAAACTGAGTCAGAGATCCATTAGAAAACTCAAATGGTAATGGCCTGGTCTTGTTACGAGAGTGTCAAACAGCCACTGGACAGCATAACTCACAACATATATCCAAAGAGATCATATGCGAAATTGTGGCCAGCAAAATATCAGATGGTGTGATGATACAAACAAGTTCAGAAAGCATTGGACACGACACCCGACTTAGACGCATGGCAAATCTTATGATAGGTCCAACAATGGATGTTAAAATGCTGTTGATGATGATAATAATGTGGTAAAATTTCGATAGATAAATATGAAGCTTTGCAGTTTAATTATACACATTTGAAAATCCACATGTATAAAACATAATGTATGATATCTACTTATTCTTTCATTTGTGTAAGACTCATCTAAGTCAACAGAAGAGTCCCCTAAAAATGTGCAAATTTCTTATCTCTGCTCTTCTTGTGACATAGAATTTTATGTGATTTTCATCATAATCATCAGCCTTCTACCGTCCATCATTGGACAGAGACCTTCCTCAAGATTTGCAAGACCTCTCTATCATGGGCATCGCTAAGCCAGTATATTCCTAATTTATCTAGCTTGTCACGCCATCTTACTTTCTGTCAGCTACTATTTTGCGTATGATCTCCTGGGGTTCCATGATGTGAGCTGTGATGTCAGGGAGTTGTCTGCCATACTCGCAACTTGTCCAGCCCATTGCAATTTGAATTTTCTGTTTCTTTGATATCTCAAACTACTATCTTTTCTCCAAAGTACTGTGCTGTCTTATGATCTCTCCATGTGAGGCTGAGCATGATTCTCTCCTGTACACATTGCACGGTTCTCAGTTTGAGGGTCAATCTTTTGGGTCAGTTCCATTATTCAGCTCCATAGGTGACTATTGGTAGGATGCATTGGTTGTATACCCTTCTTTTTAACACTAGCGGGATTTTCATGTTCTTTAAAGTTCAGCTTACTTAATGGAAAGCTCACCAACCTAGTTTGATTCTTCGCTTTATTTCTTCTTCTTTTGATGACTTCATGGAGACTCTCTGTCCTTGATAGATGTTGTGGTCTACTTTCTGCAGCACTGTTTTTTTTTTCATTTCGACCATTGGGTCTTTGTCTCCAATATGTTATGTTAAACTTCACTAAACAAAAGAACATTGAAAACATTCATTGTGTAAAGTGTGGGAGCCTTATATCCTCACTTGTTGAGCGGATATGTTACTAGTATATATATATATATATATATGTGTGTGTGTGTGTGTGTGAGTGTGTGTATATATATATATATATACATATTTTGTTGTTTTGCTCTTATCATTTGTATATTGCTCTGTGCATATGTAGTATATATTTATCTCTCATGAAATAAAAAAATTGAATAGATACAGAATAATTTCTATACAGCTATATCTGCTGAGATAAATGCATAGATATATCTATATATCTATCTTTGTCAGTTCCTGCGTCGATCTCTATGTCTATCTAAATCTATTATTTGGATAAGTGTTGACAAAACTATCCCAGTGGAATCAATATAAACAGAATTATTTCTGCTGACAATAAAAACATAACAACAATTTATCCTCTGTTATTTTCATTGTGTAACCATTATTTATCTTTCATTTACAACATTGATGTACATCATAACCTTTTCATATCGTTAATCAACCAATCGAATCACTTACAGGGAATTCAAAATATGAATTCAAAACACGGAGAATATTTGACAGACTTGACTTTCCCAACGTGTGCAACCGAATTGCTCCACTTTCGCAGATCCCTGCTCTTTGAGGTAGTGTCAGATTAACTACAAAGCAAAATTCATGTATAGAATACGCCCCAAAGTACATACTTGCAAGCTACGGAATTTGATTCAGTTTTTCTGAACTTGTTCTATAGTACTATACTGCAGACAACTTTTATGAACAACAGGATGCTTCAGGTTCTAGCCTATTATCACCTTTAAAAAGTTTTATTAATTAATAGTTGTTAATTCATCATGGAAGTATGGTATCTTTGTTATATATGTATAATACATAAAAATGGAAACATTTGCAACTGAAGTCAAAGCCACTGTACAAGGATTAAAACAGAATCAAAGTGATATCTCTACTGAAATATCTGACATATTTATTGTGCTATCCGGGTGTATAGCTAATCTTAAAAAATTAATTACTTTTCTATGTAAGTAAAAAAAATGATGTGATCTGATATTAATGAGTGTTTTCTTTATTTAAGACCCCTCTTTAGCATATGGTACAGTCCCCACACTAGCTTAATTCAACTCTGGTTTAGGGGTGGTATATGCAATTTCATCATTGGAGTTTAGTTTCAAATAGGATGTAAGAATAGATCAGGTTAGTCAATTAATAGAAATCATTCTGTGAATTGTTGTTTGGCAGCATGGGGATGATCAATTAAAAAATTGGAAAAAGGAGTGATAAATGAATAAGTTACTTCCCTCATCTTTCATCAGGCTAAAAGTGTCCAAATCTTCTAAAAATGCCGCTGGACTTGAAAACTGAAGGAAACTATGTTGACAGGTTGGGGACAGTTTTGGTTGACGGTTTCAAACAGAGGAAATGAATGAAAATCCCAGATTTCTCATGCACTCATACAAGAAGGGAATAAAAAAAAGAATATCCCTGAAGACTCCAAAGATTAGTTTTGAATCTGTTTTCTAAATAATCCAAAATGAAACAAACTGAGCAGCAATGGGTCTTAGACAATGATAGGATTGGCTTATAAGGATGATTTTGGACTGATGGAACTGCATGTTTATCTTGTGGAAGCATCCACGGTTTCATAATATAGGGATAATAATGGGTCTATCTACATATATATATATATATATATATATATATATGTATATATATATATATATATATTTATACATATATATATATATATATATATATATATATATATATATATATATATATATATATATATATATATATATATATATAAAAGGATGATCATATATCATTCTGTCCGGAATCATATAGTGACAAATTTATCATTCTATCCTCCAATACTAACTTACCAACTGTTTCACTCAAACTCAGCTTCTCTTTTTCCAAAACTGTCAACATGGGTCTGGCTGGCTATGCAAGTATGTTAGTATCATGTGTACAGGATCCACCAATGGAGACAGAAGTCTATGATTTCCAACATCCACTCATCAATTAGTTAGAAAAAACATTTTTTTTTGTTTTTTGAAAATTTGCCTCCCTATTTGAGTTTTTAGAGGGGATTCAGTTTGCAATGTAAGTTTAAGCTATATTGATCCATCAGTTTTTGTCCAGCAGCATTCACATCTGATTTTTTTTTAATTTGGACTTTTTTAGTGATCGCTATCCAACAATGGACGAGGACAGTAACTTATCCATTAATCACCACTTTTTCCAATCTTTTAATTGATCATCCCCAACACAGCATGCAGCCAAAGTAACAGTTTCTACTGAGTAACTAACCAGATCTGCCTTTCTTTTTATTTCATTCTGCTTGTATCAATGTACTTTAGAAAACCCCAACACGTTTCTTATAAGCAAATTTCTATTTATTTTTCATTCTTCTCTCCATCGATATGATATAAAAATTCTGTTCTTAAAACTTTTTCAATAATTTCCTTCAATAAATGTATGTAAAGGAACTTCTCAAGCAAGTTTACATTGATTTAATGTAGTATCCAGAGGATTTACCCTATTTCTAATTGTGCCAAATTCGTTACAGTATGCCTTCAATGAAGATTGTAAAACATTCTTTGAGTGAGTTGATACTTACATCTTAACAGAAAACATTTTTGCTTCTTGATTTGAAGCTAGGCACATTTTTTCTAATAAACGATCTTCATAGATAAGGCAATTGAAATATCATAGCCATCAAAGGTAGCAAAGGGTTCTACCTTTTTTCATATGTACCTGAATTTGTTGGTGTGTTTGTTTGTTCAAATGCTCTCAACCTTACCGTAGTTTCTAGAAGTGCTTTTCTGAATCTCTATGGTCATCTTTGACCAACCAACAATGCCCAAAATTAAGATATTTTTCAGATGATTTTAGATAAAAGATATTTTTTTCTCCAGAATTATTTAGATAATTTTTTAGATAATTGTTTTGGCACTCTGACAGGCTATGGGGACTCATCTATGCAAGGTGAGGATATTTTTTTCATTTTCAATACCAGTATAGATATTTTGGGGTTCTATATTGTTCTAGTTGAAAAATGGATGCCCACTGTGTTTGTGGCCTGCACATGGACATCAGTGGAAACGTTGAAGGAGGAAGTGTGCATAGAAACCATGCACGCCAAGTATGATTGTGGACACAGAGATTAAACAGAGTGAAAGAGACACATACAAGTATCAAGATAAAGAAATGAAATGTGCATTTAATGCATGACATTCATGACAAACAAAGAATGAAAATGGAATGCATATACTGAAAACATTATAACAATCAATCATGTAAAGAGAAGAGAAGAGGGTCATTCCTAAACATAAAAATGGAAGATAGGAAAGAATAAGTAGTTATGCGACATGTGACATAGCGGATTTAATGTGGTTTGGTTTATCTATCGAATGGTCCCTGATTAGTAGTGCCTGTTATAATGAGTGGTGTGTTTGAACAAGTCAGATTATGTACATAAAAATACACACCCCGTTGTGCACAGTTCCAAGTCACTCTTGGGCATAATGTAATGTCTGTTAGCTTCCCTCTGACATGGGAGATGCCACTGCACAGTCAATCTGCCTGCATTAGACCGGGGGGAGGGTTGAGATGCACCACAAATGCCCACTGCAAGGGTGAGTGGGACAGAGCACAAATGAAAACATGACCCAGTCCGCCTCTGGTAGAGTGGCCAAACTGAGACAAAGACCATTTCCAGAGACTCTGTCAGCTTTGCCAGGAACTAAAGTTAATGTGTCCACCATCCTTATGGACATATCTATGATTTCTGATCCAAAAGGGATTCTAAACAAAGTAGTATTAGCAGTAATAGTTGTGGTATTAATAGCAGGGAGAAGAAGAGGAAGGTGAGGATGGTTCACCCCAAAATCTGGCAATTAAAAAAAACAACTAAGAAGTTTGAATTAAAGTAAGTGTACAATTGTTATCAATAATTTGTTCAGGAGTCTTAGTGTATGGTTATTTTATTTGATAAGTGGGCTTTGAATAAGTATATATAACATTTATTAAGTTGGCTGAAAATTGAAAAATTAGCCAATTTTAGCCATTTCTGCTAAGAGTTTTAGCTATTAATAACAAACAATTCTTGGCAACAATGTCAATAAACAAACATGTGACGTCATTAAAAAGATGAAGTCATGCCTTTTTAAGACCTCACACCTCTTTTGACCTGAAAGCAGCTGGTAAATAAAATTTTAAAGATCCCCTCCTTCCTTTTTCTGTTGTTTAATGTAATTTGGACCAATCGACCAAAAAGCATCAATTTGATATTTGCAAATACATCTAAAAAGAAATGTTGATATTTTACTTACCGATGACCAACTTGATGTCATCCATTTTAAGCAAGGTACCCTGCATTTCTGTCTTTCCACTGGTTTTGTTGACATATTGCACCAAATATTGAGAACTGGGGATTTGTGTGGTGAGAACGCATCCATACAGTACACCACTCGGCCTTGTTTTCCATCTCCACACGACTGATGAGGGTGGATTATCTGACACTAGAACAATAGATATTAATGTTATAAGAATTATCTCTCTGGATCAGAACTAACTTACTAATATCAAACAAATATTTTGGATTACTCTCATCTTCAATACACTTTTGTTACCTTTGCAACATTCTGGTCATTTGCAAGAACAACCAAGAAAATGAAGATATGGATGGTACTTTTTATCCCTGCCACTCCCTACCACATGCTAATGAAATTTTTTGATGCAAAAACTCTCTATCAGTACTAAACACTACTAGTCCTCAAATATAAAGCAACTTCCTACCACTCCCTGCCACTATCTACCATTCCCTGCCACGCTTCAGTGAGATATTTTGTTGCAAAAACTATCCCTGCCATTTCTTAATTAAACATTTTGATGAAGAAAAATCAAAATATTTCATCAACCTGTGGCAGGGGGTGGCAGGGATAAAAAGTATCGCCATGAAGATAGTCCAAATAATTCTTTGAATATTCAGAATGTTTTTTGCAATAAAATCTTTTATGACCAATTGTAGCAGAATGATGTCTTTTTATCCAAAATCTTCTTCAGTCATACAGAGAATCCAAGCTGGTTTAATGAAGATTAACATTATATCTTCCATCAGAATCTTCTCTTTTACCTCTTCCAATGAGCTGAGCATTACGATGAAAGCAATTTTGTACCAACAAAAATAAAATGAAAGAAAATCTAGTCAATAATGAATAATGACAATGCCAAGAAATTTAAACACCTCTATTACGTCTTCTATTATAACTACAAGGTGTAGATCAATAAAAACAGGAGAAAAAGAAAAATTTCCCAAAAATCAATAATTAATGATGACAATGTTCTATCTAAGAAATTCAGACATCTCAAGACAATTATGTCTATTATACTAAAGGTGTATATTCTTGTAGCCAAAGGTGTAGAGCAACAAAAATAAAATGAAATGAATAAATTTTTGTTGTAAATTTCATAGTTTTTGATCACAATAGTACAAAACCATTATTGTTCCCAATTATCAAACTCCAACTGATTCTCTTGCACTAAAATATGAATTATGACAGAAAACTTGATCTCCTTCGGTTTAAACCATTTAGTCAGGAAACAACTTACTCGGGCCCACTTCCTGCTCGTCCACTGGAAACGAATGGGAACTGATTGGTTATTCTTTGATAGTTTCTGATTTGCAGCAGCATTTTCTTGGAACATACTAGTTGCTACTGGTTTGTATCCCGTTGTGTTCCGATGGCCAGCATTTTTACCGGATTTATTCGACTTATTGATGTTTCGTTGTGCTGCCCCAATCTTCTTCCTTTGCAGGTTCTTCCTGTGTCGCTTACTGTCAAAAACAAATTGTCCGTTATATTTCCCACTCACATCGCTGCTGTGGTTCGGGTGTGCTTTGCTGACGACTGTCTTATTCAACTTTGACTCACCCCGATTTTTGTTTTGACGGGCCTCTTTTTTTGTGCCGTTACTTGTCGGTAAAATTGAATTAGATGTGGTTGGATAACCTGTAGTGCTCCTGAGGGTGGTTGCCATTGTTGTTGTTGTTGTTGGTGGTGGTACTGTCGTTAATATTGTTGCTTTTGTTGTTGTCACAGGAAGAGTGGTCTTAATTGTAGTTACTGGAGTTGTTTTTGCTGCTGTTGTTGTTGTTGTCTTAGGAGGAGTGGTCTTAATTGTTGTTACTGGAGTTGTTTCTATTGTTGTTGTTGTTGTCGTCATTGTTGTTGTTGTTGTTGGAGATGTGGTCTTGAATCTTGTTACTGGAGTTGTTGTTGTTGTTGTTGTTGTTGTTGTTGTTGGAAGTATGATCGTGGTATTGACCCTCGCTTGGATTTTGGTTGCTGTGGTGATCGAGTTTTGGTGAGTGCTCTCTGTGGATGAGAGAATGGGCGTGGTGCAGGGCTGCAGATTACAGGTGTTTTCGGAGCTGGGTTCCATCTCGAGATCACAGTGCTTGCTGCCGATGCAGGCCACCCTGCGATACTGCACACCCCCATCACAACTCCTTGTGCACTGCAAATACAAAACACAAACATTTGATTAACATTCATGGATACCTGGATCATAAGTTCTGGAAACTTCTCCAGCTCAATTGCTAATTGCGGTTGGAATATTTCCAAAAAGATATTGGAAAAAAAACTAAAAAAAAAGTTTAAAACAAACGCATACTTGACACAGTGAGATAGATATAAATATAACTGTAAGAGAATATGAAATAATTACTAGCATTCTAAGGGAAATTATGAATCACTGCTACCAATATATGTTGCTTTTTACTCTATGGATTAAGCAGTGGTGGTGGTAAAATTAACTTGTCATGATGAAACTACAACCAGTATGGTTTCAACCATAAATTTATGACATGAATCATGAATTTATGATTTATTAAAAAAAAATATCATGGGCATAAAATAAGGGACCGATTTGGCATCAACTTTGATTGAAAATTGAACCCCCCCCCAAAAAAAGACCTATTTGGGGGTGGATTTTCAAAATTTGAGAAACCCAGTTCAGAGATTGTATGTATAAAATTTCAAGTTTCTACAATGAGCACTTAGGGCTTGATAGAGTCGGCATAGATTGATAGACAGATATAAATGTCAGAACACATGAAAAGCCTGAACCCAGCACCAGTGAATAAACCCTTCTGTTGAGGGTAACAGTGATTCATAAAGAGCAGGAATGGAAGAGAAGGGAAAGAATAGCATGAGAAATAATAAGGAGAGAAAAAGAGAAAGAAAGAAGATTATCAATAGCATTCCAAGGGAAATTATGAATTACCACCACCTATATATACTGCTTTTTACCTCATAAATTAAACAGTGGTGGTGGTAAGATTAAGCTACCTTGATGAAAATACTACCAGGATGGTTTGAAGCATGGATTTATGACAAAAAATAGAAACAGGTCTGGTTAGTCACTTGGTTGGAGGTGAGGAGGTTCAAAAAACAAAATAAACATCTGTGTGTGTGTGCAAAACTTCAATTTTCCATTATGAACAGTTAGGGCTGGGTGAAATCCACAAATTGTTGAGAAAACCATCTAAAATTATGAGTTTTGTTTCTTTGGAACAAGTGGAAAAATATCCTTCAGTCATTTTTACGTAGGTTTTTCAGAAATTTCTTCGTCTAATTACAGATCAAGAGATTGGACCTCCCAACCCCGTCATTCAAAATCATGGATCCACTGGTGAATTGTGTGATAGCTTTTTAGCTTTAGAATTGAAAAATGTATGAAGTAAAATAATTAATCACAGAAATTTATCACATAATAACTTATATTAGATGAAAAACAAAGAAATATTTTTTTCGTCTTTAAGGTGAATTCCTGAATATCTGGGATTATAGAGGTTTTATTCAAAAACTTCTTCATCTTGTTATTTAAAAAAACATCATGCTTTGCTCGAGAAAGGGGTCCCCCCTAGTTCCTAACCCCATGACCCGGAGCCATGCCTATAATTTGGACTCATATTTTGAGATTATACAGCTAAATGATTGGATTGTTCAGGTTTGCTTTGGTTTGTTTTGTTTTTTGGTATTTCTTGATTTGGCATCAGAGTAGCAAAGCATACCTTGTTTAAAATTAAAAAAATCATAAATGCACAAGCCAGGGGGTACAATTTGGCTGAAGCATATGTAATTTGGGCAAAACTGTGGAAAACTTTTGGCAAATCAAACATTTTGACCCCCTTATAGAAAGAGTTCCCACATGCCTATGACAAAAAAGTATTTGATTTTCATAAAACGATGTACGTGACCTTGGTTAGTTACAATAGAACTCAGGCAGATATTATTGAAATAAAATAAACAAATTTCATAGTATCAATCCAATAAATTCACGAGATAGTAAGAACTAATATACTTGTACTTGAATGTATGCAAAATAAGCTTTCATTGACAGCAGTTAATTGTGTCAGTAAGCCAACTTCATTTTGTTTGGGGTAGGATAAAACTAATACGAAAATCAGTAGTTAAATTTGGTATGACTAATATCAGAATCAAGATTATTTTTGAAAATATTGATATTCTCAGAGGTGAGCGTCTTTTCACTTGAATTTAATTTAGATACAAATTCTGGAACTTTAGCAGTAAGAAATTTCCACTAAGTTAAATAAGTTAAATTTTATAATATATAATGTTGCAATTAAAAAGATAACGTTCAACCCATGTGTCTTGTATCTTGCATGACGCCAACAACAAATTATGATACAAAATGCACACGTTACAGAAATAGAGTGAACGAAAACAGGAACGTTATCAAAAACAGAACGACAGAACGAGGAGAGCAAACAAAATCAACTAATTACTGAGGAGTTTGGCCTCGAGCTCTGTTCATGTCGAAACAGAAATCACACTCGTGGGTGGGTTGGTGTCATTGAAGAAAAAAAGAGACTGATTGTTCAGACAGACATCAAATTTATGGTTTGTACAGAATGGTGTTGTTATTCTGGGATTATAATGAGGTCTGTGAAAAATAAAGGAAACTTTTTAATGATATTTTTCCCGCAAAATAAAGAGGAACAAAAAAAAAGAATAGTTGAAAAGTAAAAAGAGGGGAAGTAATGTTGACCTTATAGCTCCCTCGAGAATATTTAATGGCCAGCCAACAGTATTGACAATCATCATGAGGATGGTCTAAGATATTTTTACACTTTGGAGGACATTAATTTTTTTCACTTGATTTTCTTGGAAAACATATAATTTGAAATATACAGGAAAGATGGAATGAGCTGTTTTCCTAAACATATTGATATTAGCATTTTTTTCTCCTGTCGACTCTTTGTGGAGTATAGGGTCAAATTGAGGTTCCAATAGCAAGTAGATTCTTGGAGTTGGAGTAGCTAGCTCCTCACCCAAGATCCTAGGCATATAGATGCTCTTTTTACACGGCTTGATTTGCTCAAAATTTTTCATGGTTTTGCCAAAATCATTCTGATTTGCCCAGTATTTAATATGTTTTGCTTGTACATCTATGCCCAAGATGGACTATCTTACAGGATTAAAGAGCTCTAATTCCCCTGTTATTTACCCATAACTGGGAGTGAGGTGATTTCATTCCTTTCCAAAGGGCATTAGTGCAAAGTGAATGTAAACAAGCTCGATTGAAATTAAAACTCGATTTGCCAATTTCGTTCTCCATGCTGGTAACGAATGTGCCATCCTGTACCTCTTTTCCATAAAAACTAAGCTTAGCTTATTCTGGCACAAGGTCACAAGCATGGGGCGACCACGTAGGATCCAACACACTACAGTAGCAGCGGTTCATGAGACAAATTTGCCAACAATTGCTCCATTGTGAAGTATTCTTTTCATTCAGTACAGCAGATTTAACAAATGATTTTTACTTACTCAAATAAATATGGTTACTGCTCTCCAAAGAGGTCTAAAAAAAGTTAATAGGTCATCTAATCAAAGGGGAGCAACTCAAAATTTAATACCTAAATATAGCACTATTGTTATAGGAATATATATATATATATATATATATAGATAGATATATATATATATATATATATAGAGAGAGAGAGAGAGAGAGAATAATAAAAATGAATGTATTATGTCAAGTTGGATACGAGTAGGCATTCTAGGAAGTGAATCAACATTCTAGAACAAAGAACGCACAGCAAAGACCGAAGGGTACATGCCCGAAACGTTGTGAATGATTACAAATGTAATTACATATACACATATATAGATGTGTGTAACAGTGTGTGTGAGTGTGTGTGTGTTTGTGTGTGTGTATGAGTGTGTATGCTTATATGCTCATAATAAACAGACATTGATGTGTTAATTTTTTTGTTTTGCCTTGCATTTTAATTTTTGTGTATGAGCTCGAATCTCAAGTACCCAAGGTCAAAATTCAGGCCGGCCTGTGAACTGGTTCAACCTTTCTGCAAAATTATTGTTACTTACCGCAGACCATTCCCCAACTGTCCAGTTTCCACAGGTGATGTTACTGCAGGGAATTTCTGATACAAGTTTCTTTGCATTGTCACAGCCTAAAATCGGGTCTTCGCACACAACTTGTCTCTTCTTCCAGCCGCATGGATTTTGACTGCATGTCTGGAATTGAAATAAGATAAATGAAAATATTAAGAATCAAAAAGACAACCATCAGGTTTTTAGATAGAAGATTTCAGAGTAAAAAATCAATTGATTTTCAATAAAGTTGAACACAATATCCATTAAGTGAAATTGTCAATGCAAATAATTTGATTTAGATCAAATGTAGTTCTGTCATTAACAAATATACTTTATTTCTCCTTCCTTCCATCTTTGTGAATAAACTCTTAAAAATTCTTAAATTCCTTTTTTCACATGCAGAAATATCTGTGTGCATTGGGATACTATGAGTGTCACAGATTTTACAATCATATAGAATTCACGTGTACATCCTCAGCTAAAAATAATTCACATCAGAAATTCAACTTTTATATTTCAAAATCACTGGATTTGTTGTATCAACATTAAATGATAACTGCAGATAATGTTTGTTGTAACCGGTCAATCAGGTTGGTTCCATGGGTGTCTCTGTGTGCTTCGCTCTTCAGCCAAAGGCCATATTAGCACACAGCGTATCATTCAAGTGCAGAATAATGACAGTAGATGTATTTGGTGATTCTAAACGCTTCGATATCTGGTTAAATTTTTCTATGCTCACATAAGAAAAGTACATTTCATATTGCATCATTTGATATGAAAGTGGATTTGGTAATTTCTGATTGGTCACTGTAAAACTCTTTACTCCATAAATGTCTCAAGTCGTGGAGATCTTAAGAGAAGTTGCCAAAATCTCTGCCAGAGAAGTTGCCAAAATCACCGCTAGGGGCAGAAGGCCCCAAGACCCATGACATTCAACTGGAGCCCTGCTGATATGCTTGAAACTGGAGAACAACTACATTGTGGAGAAGATTGAATATAAGAGTTTGTGTACTTCAAGAAATAGATACTTTGTTAAACGTTTTACAACCAAGTATTCTATATATCTTTGAGGTTGACAGTAATACCGGTGAAGCTTGAAAACGTTTCAACCAGCCTCGCCAAGATCCTTCTACACACCTTTGAGAACATGACTCATACGTGGAAAGTGATGGCAGGCTGAGATCTCCCTGAACAAGCACGGGATCATGTCATAGCATAATCCATATGCATATATAAAAAGGTTTTATGTACTATAAATGTACTTTGATTGTTCCTCATTACTTTTAGTTGTTCCTTTAAAATACTGACAACTTCTGATTATAGATTAGCTCTAGCGAAAATTCTACATGATCTATGGTAACAGTTCAATTTCATTATCTATCTCAATAACTTTTTGTAGATTAATTCTTTACATGTGTTGTATGTATAAGCTTGCATTTGCTAAGTACTCATGGGTATACACCAGAGCGTTCAAAACTATGTGTTGCAAAACTCCAGTGTGTCAACGATAATCATTAGGTGTGTTGCAAAATTAAGTATAATTTTGTGTATCTTTCAAAAAATACTTTTCCAGAGTCAATTGAGCTGCTGGGTGATATTATGTACTTGGCTTTGCGAACAAAACTTAAATAATATTTTGCTAAAAGAATACTTATAAAAAGTATGCCTCCCAAGCAAAGAGTTGGGGAATTTCTAGTATATATAAACAACTCGGTGAGCAATGACTACAAACAAAGAAGGTAACAACAGTTGAGTATAGGTAAAGATTCTCATTCATTTATGCTCTGCACATTACATCTCTCTCTTGAAAGTAAATCTGGATTCGAGACACATACTTTTTTTATCATTCCCTCAGAGTACACTAGGACCAAGAAAAAAGTTTGAGAACTCCTTCCCATGATAGTCTGGCTAAAGACAACCTATCTCTCTTACCAAGCATGAAACCTAACTACGTAGTCGGTTGGCCAGACAGTGGCCAGGCTTCGACCACTCTGGACAATTTGTTCTGGCTCAAGTGATAAACTGTGACTCTTGTGCTCCAAGCAAACTGTTACGTGATAATAATTGGTATATAAGATCAGGGTAAGACTTCATGTGTACTAAACAACTTCTGCCTGTGCCCCAATGGACTGATATCTCTTTTCCTACATGCTTGTTTGAAGCAAACAACACAGAATGAATAAATGCATCGCTAATGTTTCCGATTCAATTCAGTGAGGAAGACACTCTTCAGTGTGAGCAGCCCTAGATTAACCAGAATAAGTACATGCTTGGGGTATCAAAAGAGAGGGGTGGCACCACAGCTTTCTTGCAGTGTTCTGCATTAAATTATCATAAGTTTTTTTTAAATTGTCTAACATGAAATTTCTATTCTAAAATTGATTTTTTTTTATTCATAGACATAATTCAAACATTCAAATGATTCAATAGCCTACACAAATACTATTGTAGAAAACTGATCATTATTAAAACATCAGTTTTGTTTGTAGAGATTTGGTTTACTGAAATGGTAGTATATTTTTGTGGGAAAATACATTCTTCATATCGAATTTTGACGTTTTAAATGGATATAACCTTCATTTCTTCAGGAATGTTTAATTTTGAAAATATCGTCAGTTAAGCAATCAGGGACCAAGGTCGGGGGCACCATTTGGGGCTGGACTTGGTACATCAAGTGGCTCTAATCCAGCCTTGAGAAGAAAATAAAGTTCTGATCAGTTTTGAAGTACAGGTGGCATAATGTTTAGCAGCTGAGTTAGTTCCCATTGACTTCACACTAATGACCTTGGGGAAGGCATGAGTCCATCCCTTCTCTCCTCCAACACTATGAGTAAATAGCAGGGTAAACTAGTTTCTTTAGCCTTGGTTGACAACCAGTCTGGGAGATGGAAATTTTGAATTGAAACCATTTGAAATCAGAGTTGTCCTCTGATTTATTGGTTGCCAACCATGGTTAGAGAGCCCAGTTTTCCCTTTTATCTATCCATAAGTGGGGGGGGATAGATGGATTCATACCTTTCCCATGTGCATTAATGAAAGGAAACACTGAAGCTTGAATCCAGACAGGCAATAGAATGAAACTGAAAATAGGAGGATGAACAGGAAACAACAAGAAGGATGTCAAAGATATCATTTATTACCAATAAAAATTGCCAGAACCAATGGATAGCTCTGACTCCACCCTTAATCCAAAGCCTAGCGTTAAATCATTCAATCAATCCCCACAAACTTTTGTATATAAGCTTTTTTTAAATTACATTCCCTTTGCTTTCTCGTAACGAGAAGCAAAGCAGAGATATCATTTATCGCCTGTAACAATCGCTCTAATCTAATTAAACCTAACCTGCACCCCTAACCCTCAACAGCCATGGCTAGAGAGCCTGGTCATCTCTACTATTCACCCATAACTGTGGAGAGAAAAGATGGATCCATACCTTTCCCATGGGCATCAGTGCAAAGTGAATGCAAACTTACTTCACCAAAGAATGGAGATCCATAGGCATCAAGAGATGCCAGAAGAGAATCAAAGGTAGAATCTATCTGCTTATAGTTGGCTCCACTCCATGGTTTGAAATCAGAGAAGTCCATCAAATAGACTGGTTGCTAGCCATGGCTAGAGATCCTAGTCTTCCTTTCAATCTACTCATAACTGGTGTGAGGGTGGGGTGAACAGATGGATTCTTACCTTTCCCATGGGCATTAGTACAAAATGAATGCAAACTATCCGAGTCAAAGCTTGAATTAAGTTTGCTAGTTACATGCTGGTAACTCTCAGGCCACTCACACCTTGTTGTAAATTAACAGCAACAATATGAGACAATCGCTGGACACAAACTAAGGAGCCAATTTGGCATAAACTTACATTGTGAACTGACCTCCAACTCCAACAGAAAAAATAATGCGTGGAATTTTCAAAGAACAAAAAACAAAAAAAATCATTCTCCCTTCTCATTTAGGGGTGTGTGGCCGCAAAATTTCAAGTTTCTATTATGAATGGTCAAAGCTGGGGAATGTCCAGATGGATATAGTGATACATAAAAACATCGGAATGTATAAATAACCTACAGCAACAGTGATTAAACCGGTCTGTTGTGGGTAGCAAAAGAAATATAAGCAAGTTTAGAAATATGAACTAGTCAAAAATTGATTATTGAAATGCTGTTTCTAAGAAATTCAGAGTATTAACATATGCTTAAAAAAGTCAAGCTTATCAGTCAGAATAAAAAAAGATTCGGAAATTCATTTTTCAGTAAGAATCATCAACATAGATTCAAGAAAGAATATTTTTACATGTGACTTGACTGAGCATATTAAGTGGTTTAGTTTGGAGTTAAACTCCAAACTCCCTACACCAAGTTTCTCACTCAGGCAAAGTTTGCTTAATACCAAAATACCTTTCCCCAGGTGAAAAATATTGAAGCTAGCCTTCACCATTTTATTCTCATGATGCTCTGATGGCAAAGTACGTTCTCATGGGCTACCAGCAAGGAGGAAAGTTTGAGCCTAACACTGAATTATATTTTGGCTCCCCAGGCCTTTATTAATGGTTAATGCAAATCTGTTCATTCAACATTGAGGTTAAAGATTTTAGTCATTACCTTGGTTGTCTAAATTAAGATTTACTCAGAATATTGAATATGATGATTTGGCTAAATGATATAAAATAAATAACGATTATTTTAACCTCCAGGAGGTCTTCAATGCACCACGATCATTTGTGCTATTGCTAACAGTTTAGTATCATAACAACATGATAACATTGATGTTTCCCTTGATGATGTTCTCATATCATAGCAGCTAATGTACGAGTGAGGTGCGAGTGGCCTGACAGTTACCAGCATGGAATTGGCAAACTGGATTCAAACTCAAGCTGAGATAGTTTGCATTCACTTTGCACTAATGCCCGCGGGAAAGGCATGAATCCATCTCTTCCCTCCTCCAATTATGGGTAAATAGAAAGGAAGACTAGGATCTCTAGCCGTGGCTAGCAACCAGTCTATTTGATGGATTTCTCTGATTTCAAATCAGAGAATAGAGCCATCAGTAGGCAGATAGATGCTATCTTTGATCCCTTTCTGGCAGCTCCTGATGCCTACAGATCTCCATATGCTTCACCAAAGCTTGTTTTCTGGTGAAGTAACTTTGCATTCACTTTTCACTAATGCCCATGGGAAAGGTATGAATCCATCTCTTCTCCCCCTTCCCATTTATGGGTTAATAGTAGAGATGACCAGGCTCTCTAGCCATGGCTGGTGAGGGTTGAGGGTACAGGTTAGGTTTGATCATTGATTAGAGCGATTGTTACAGGCGATAAATGATATCTCCGTTTTGCTTCTACATGCTTCTGTTTTCTTCTCGTTACGAGAAAGCAAATGGAACATAATCTAAAAAAAGCTTTTATACAAAAGTTTGTGGGGATGGATTGAATGATTTAACGCTAGGCTTTGGATTAAGGGTGGGGTCAGAGCTATCCATTGATTCTTGCAATTTTTATTGGTAATAAATGATATCTTTGCTACCCCTCTCGTTGTTTCCAGCTGCTTCCTGTCCATTCGCCTATTATACAATGACCCACTTTTTGATGAACTCTAAAATCAACTAGATTTTCATGAGGAAATAATAATAGTTCTGGGTTGAGACAGTTATCCAAATGAATCGTTTTAATGCCAGAGAAAAAAGAGTGTGCACTAATTGCTACACTGAGCGCATTTTTTTTTTTTCATTAAACTTCATATTTGTAAAAAAACAACGTTTGTAACAAGCTGACACAGGGACAATAACTAAAAAAAGCAGACAACCAGAGGAGCAAGAAAAGAGAACAATAACAGGAAAAAACCCCGAGGAGAACAAGAGTAATAAATCTAAAAGGAAGCAACGTGTTCCCAAGCAACAAATTAATCTGACAAGTCCGAGTTAATTACAATATTTTGAAAGAGGAAGAGGAGAGGCGGACATTAGGCTGGCAACTTTAACCCCATAAAAAAAACAAAAAAAAAAAACTGCTTTTGCCAAAATCGCAGCAGAGTGGTTGTAGCCCTATGCTCCACAAGAAGTTTACAGGGATAATAATCAAAACAAACAAAGAAGTGGTTGGGAATTTGGGGTTTGGCTTCTTGAGGCCCCCCAACTTCAACATTCAGTGAGATTTGTCAGAAGAAATGCATTAGGTAAACAATAATTTATAAACCATGTTGGGGGCTCCCTCTGTTGATGGGTATTTTAAAATAGACCCCCACCCCAAACAGAGATATCATTCGTTGCCTGTAACAATAGCTCTAATCAATGATAAAACCTAACCTGTACCCCTAACCCTCACTAGCCATGGCTATAGAGCCCAGTTTTCCCTATTATTCACCTGTAATTGCTGGGAGAAAAGATGGATCCATGCCTTTCCCATGGGCATCAGTACAAAGTGAATGCAAAGATACTTCACGATTTGGTAAACTACTTTCTATAAAGCATGTTGGGGGCTCCCTCTATTGAAGGGTATTTTAAAATAGACCCCCACCCCTGATCTCCTCAGCTTTGCTGCTGAAAAAAAACTACTAAACTGGTCACAACTTTTTTTCGTTCGACAGCACGTTTATAGAATGTTTGCTGACACCAGCTAATAGAGAGACAATCACTAAGACAACAAAAAAAAAACAGAATACAACAAGAGGACAAGGGAAACAGGTCTGGTTAGTCACCTAATAAACACCATCACGTGACCAATATCTTTTGGCAGCATGCCTTGCTAGAGATGATAAATTAAAAATCTGGGGGGGAAAAAAGGGGTGATCAATGGATGAATTACTTCACTCACCATTCGCCTGGACAGTGATCTCTAAAAAGTCTGAATTCTCCCATGAAAATAAGCAGACACATACTAAGGAACTAATCTAGCATAAAATTGCATTGCAAATTGAGTCCCCCTCCTCCTCCTCCTCCTCCAACCAAAACCCTATTTAGGGGAAAAGTTTTCTCTTGACAGTATAAGGAGTAAATGCCTGAATTTTCTCCAGCTCCATCGGTGGGGCCTGGAGGTGTGATATATACATATATCTACACATAGCCAGCCAACCAAAACAACTTAAAAACTGAGGAAACCGATGTTGACAGTTTTAGTTGACAGTTTCTAACAAAAAGAAGTAAGATGTTCTTAAGCAACGAATCCCTCCGACAAGTCATTGTGAATTACAATATTTTGATGACAAACTTTAAACTCCCTGCATCCACTCCTTTCTCCAACGGAAAACTAAAATTGCAAAATCCAATAAAATGACATTTCCATGATCCATCTCAATACATCATTTCCCGATGTTCATAAGACAAAATATTATTTCAGGTAAGTTTGCTTCGTAAGAGAAAGACAGAAAAAAAAAATCTGCGCAAAATATTTATGTCTGTCATCTCACCGAGAAGAAAATATTTTCGGTAAGTAATTGCAAGGATCCAAGTTTTCTCTACATCTTTGATATTGCAAATAATTGTCTTCCCTGTCTTTGAAAAGCCTTTCAGTGTTTCCACCTGTTGCTCATGTCATGATAGACGTGGTTCAAACTTTGTTCTTTCATTCCTCTCTTTCATTTTTACTTTTTTATCGTTTTCTTCGTGGGGTTCTCTTTAAAAGACAGAAAGTTTGTCAACAAACAAGTCTCGTATGATTAAGTGCCACAGACAGATGGAAAAGATGCAAACTGAAGTGGTAGACATTTCTCCATCAAGTTCTATCCATTATGAAAATAAAATGAACCAATAGTTGAACCACTCTTTCCTTTACAGAGACAAAAAGACTTGATTCCTGCTTTACCAAAGGAAGGCTTCAGTGCTGATGGCTATCTGCTGATTCAATTTATTCATCATCATCATCATCACCATCATCATCACCACCACCACCACCACCACCATCATCATCATCATCATCATCATCATCATCATCATGTCTTTTAAGGTTCGTTGTTGGACATAGACCCTCCTCAGGATTTGCAATACTACTCTATCATGGGTGTCGCAGAGCCAATGCTTGCTAAATTTGTCTAGTTTGTCTCTCCATCTTGTTTTGCGCCAGCCTTGGTTATGCATGTGATCTCTGGGGATCCATGCTGTGAGTCATGATGTTCATCAGTTGTCTGCCATTCTTGCAACATGACCAGCCCATTGCCATTTGAGTTTTCTAATGGACTCTAAGATGTCTCAGACTCCTTTTTTTGCCTGATATATTGTCTTGTGATCTTTTCAAGTGAGGTTGAGCATAATTCCCTCATGTGCATGTTGCATGGTTCTTCCTTTGAGGGTCAATCTCTTGGTTAGGTTCCATGTTCCAGCTCCATCGGTAATAATCAGGAGGATGCACTGGTTGTATACTCTTCTTTTTACGACTAATGGTATTTTCTTGTTTTAAAAGGTAGAACTTGCTCTGCCAAAGGCTTGCCATTCAAGAGGATTTCATGAAAATTCATTGTCCAAGGTAGATGTAATGGTCTGCTTTCATCAGTTCTGGGTTTTCAATTTAGATCTTCGTAGCAGAAAACCTTCATGAGCTCCATCAAATGCTAGATGAACTTAATAAACAAAGCAAGAGAGTCGGCCTTCAAATAAACCTCAGCAAAACAAAGGTCATGTGCAACAATCATGTCAGAAATTAACACACAAAGATCAAAATTGAACACTATCTTATTGAGGTATATCAGAAGTATTTTCACATTTAACAAATCTTTACTCTAAAGCTTTTTCCAAGTACGCATCTATGATTTCACTATTCTGATAGAAACCATTAACTGAAATTGTCACCAAAATTGTAGCCAAAACTGTCAACATAGGTTTTTTCACTTTTCAAGTTGGTCTGGCTGGCTGTTTATGTAGGTATGAATATTGTGTACAGGCCACAACTATGGTGCTAGAAGGCTGAAATTACAAACATTTACTCGATATAATGTCTAGAAAACAATGTTTTTTTAAATTCCCCCCATAGGAGGTTTTTAGTGGGAAGTTGATAAGCAATGTAAGTTTATGCTAAATTGATACCTTCAATTATGTCCAGCAGTATTCAGATTTTCTTTTAAAATTTCAGACTTTTAGAGATCACTACCCAACATAAGACGAGAGAAGTTATTCAATCATTGATCACCCCTTTTTCAAATCCCCAACACGGCATGCTACCAAAAGTCATTGGTCACTTTTCAGTTTTTAATGAGTGACTAACCTGACATGTTAACATCATATTTATAAATATCATATTAGTATCAATACTCATCATGTTGAGCCTTTAGTTTCAGATGTTATCATGGTAGATACAAGAATTGAGATTCTGGCAATTTTAAGCCAGGCCCCAAAGCCACTGAAGCCACAAGCAGAATTTTGGAAGTTGAAGGAAATATAACAATATCTGACAATGCTCCCCAGAACTGATTAAAGCATTTCAAGGGTGGTGACTTGACCCTTGAAATAAAGCCCAGAAATGGACGACCATTGGTTGTTGATGGTTTGAATTTGCAAAATAGAGCAGAGCATGACCACAAGTACACAGAAACTTTCTGAAGAGCTAGGATCATTATGTATGTGCAAAATTTGCTTTAGAGTAAAGCTCTTTGAAAAAGTAAAATACTTTTGACCTCAAATCACTGTAGCCCAACAAATGGCCTGACATGTCCAACCAGCCAAGTAGGTTGCAGGTTGAAGGTTCTTCTCTCTTTGAGTGCCTCTGTATGTGTATCTCTGTGTGTGTGTGTGTGTGTGTCTGTGTGTGTGTGTGTGTGTGTGTGCATGTGTGTATGTGCTTGTGTATGTGTTTGTCTCCAGGTGCTCCAGGTAACATTTATAGATCTGCAAACTTGAAAATTCGCATGAGTGCACGAATAAGCACCATCTAAAAATGTTTTTTTTGTGTTTTTCTTTCAAAATAAATGCTTTTTACGGTCTGTATGGACCAACAATGCCCAAATTTAATTTTAGATAAGACATTATTTTTTATAATATTAGAGAGAAGATCTATTTCTTTTGATAATTTTTGATAAAATCTATTTTATTAGATAATTTTTATAAAGAAGATGTATTTCTTAGATAAATTTAGATATGAGATGTATCGTTTTTAGATAATTTTAGGTGAAAGAACAATTTCATAATAATTTTAGATGAAAGATCTATTTTCAAATAATTTTTGATTGAAGATGTATTTTTCTTAGATATTTAGATGGAGGATCCATTTTGTAGATGATTTTAGATAAAAAGTTCTATTTCTTGAGACAATTTTAGATAAGAGCACTATTTGTTCAGATAATTTTAGATAGAAGGACTCTTTTTTCAGATATATTTAGATGAAAGATATTTTTTCAGATTATCTCAGATAAAAGATCTATTTTTTAAGGCAATGAGATTTCTTAGATAATTTTAAATAAAATGTCTCTTTTTTTAGATGATATTAGTCAAAAGATCTATTTTTAGATAATTTTCAATAAAAGATCTATTATTTAGACATTTTGATGAAGGATCTATCTTTTAGATAATTTTAGATAAGTGATCTATTGTTTTAGATAATTTTAGATAAAAGATCTATTTTTCCAGATAATTTTAGATGAAAGTACTGATAAAAAAT
The DNA here is from genome assembly GCA_963457665.1 of Thysanoteuthis rhombus. NCBI lineage: Eukaryota > Metazoa > Mollusca > Cephalopoda > Oegopsida > Thysanoteuthidae > Thysanoteuthis > Thysanoteuthis major. Next base: position 45,866,762 of record OY735228.1, on the reverse strand, counting down.
CTATTTTTTTTTTTTTTATAATCTTGGATGAATTTTTTGAATAGATAGTTATGTTACACGCATGGGGTGTGGGGATTGATGAGAAGTACTGACATGCTCTGATATTTTCTCAATTTGTTGATATCTTTCGACACTCACCACGGAGTGGCTTAATCTAAATCATTCTGATACTTACATCATCCCAGGGGCCACTAATCCATCGACTAATCTTTGGACAAAGCAGGTCCGTTTGGTGGCAAGTCTTCTCACTGACTGGCCGTTTCAAAACTGCACAGGCTGAATCATCCAAAGCGATTTGTTCCTCATCCCCAATACTCCTTACACACATCACTGTTCGCCTCTGGACACCTGAACCACAGGTCACCGAACAATGTTGCCAACGTCCTTTCCACCACCTGAAAATTCAACAAGCCAAGATAAGACAAAGACAATAAGACGAAAATGGAAGGGGGTTAAGATGATACAATGTTTCTTAAACTGGTGAATAATTCACCAGAGGGTGAATGAAATTATTTGGGAAGTGAATGAGGCCACAGTGGTAAGTGAAGGTTGAAGCAAATATGACGGATGAAAGATTCAATTTTCTCAGATATCTATATTTTTTATTCTTGAAGGAAGCAGGTTATGCGATATACAAGTAAAGCAAAATACTATTTTTATTGCTTCTGTAATTCGGTTTGAAATTGGTGTAGACCAGCAAGGCTTAAATATTACCAATAAAAAACTAAATAAAATAGTATGTTCGCCTAAAAGGAGAGAACAAATATATATACTTATCATTTCTAAAAATATCATTCTAAATTCTAAGACTATTGTTTGCTAAATTCATATAAACATCAAAATTCTAATAATTTTTTGTGTTAATTTTTTGTCAACCCTAGTTTTCTCAATATCTTTTTTGGATGCTTCAAGAAAATGAATAGAATGAACACTTTAGGAATGAGTCAGTGTATACTTTTTGCTTGTGATATGAAATTACTTAAATATATGCACAGAGGCGAATAAGATGAAAATAATAAAAAATATGAGGGAACTTAGTAGTGGGTCAATGGGATTTTGTAATTGTAAGACTTGAGGGCGAATGACCCTGAAATGATTTAAGAAACACTCTGATAATTCAAGGCTATTCAAGCAGAAATAATATGAGAAAAACCTATAAGGAAAGCAGAATAAAGGATTATTTCAACAAGGATTATTCATTATTATATCATGATAGACCAAAGTATATGTATTTCTGTTGAAATCCATGCAAGGAAAACACTTTCAAACTCAAATATGCTAAATGCCAATTAGTTTATGTATGATAACAATTACTGGATAGTATAATGGTAAACATGTTTGCCTCACATGCCGAAGGTCCTTGGTTCAATTCCTGGTATGAGTGAAGTGTGCGGAAAACTCTTCAATAGGACTAATTTCTCCATGAACTCAGCAGCTAATTGAATGCTCTCTACTAGGGTGCAGGTATCCCTTCGACTTGCATCCAGCCAATAGGGTGGTTATAAAAACTTATCAATCAGACTTGATAAATACAAGGACCTATAAGCTGATGAGTACAACTGAAAATCTGTCACCTACCAAATATTCTCGATTGGAAGTTGTCTTTTAAGAGACAGACGCTCTGCTTTTTTTTTGATGTCTTTTTTTTACAAAAAATCGACTTGATGATCCCAGAATCTTTTGTTGACTGATAAACTAGACTTAACCAAAAATATACAAATACTTTCAAGTTTCTTAGATGGAGTATTTCCATTATTAACCACATCGGAGATAAAAACACTAAGATCAAAATCGAGGAGAAAGTAGATCACAACATCTACCTAGGACAACAAATCTCCATGAGACCCTCAAAAGAAGAAATCAAGCAAAGAATCAATCTAGGATTGCAAGCCTTTGGCAGAGCAAGCTCAACCTTCAAAAACAAGATCCCATTAATACTAAAAAGAAGAGTATACAACCGATGCATCCTCCCAATAATCACATATGGAGCTGGAACATGGAACCTAACCAAGAAAAGGACCCACAAATTGAGAACCATGCAAAATGCACATGAAAGAATTATGCTCAACCTCACATGGAGAGACCACAAGACAGTATAATACATCCAGGAGAAGACATGAGTCAGGGACATCATAGAATCCATTAAAAATCTCAAATGGCAATGGGCTGGCCATGTTGCAAGAATGGCAGACAACCGATGGATATCACGACTCACGACATGGATCCCCAGAGATCCCATGTGCAACCGAGGCCGGCATAATACAAGATGGAGAGACGAGCTAAATAAAATTCAGAAAGTACTGGCTCTGCGACGCCCATGATAGAGAAGTGTGGTGAATCCTGGGGAAGGTCTATGCCCAACAATGGACATCAAAAGACCGCTGATGATGAGCAACTCATATTTCTCAACTTATCAGCATTTCATAGATGAAGCACTTTCAATATTGATTGTTGTTTATCTCTATCTTATTATTGTTGCTTTTTATCACAACACTGAGGCCATTTTACATCCTACAGAAATAGAGAAATAGAATCCTGTCAGGTACCAAAAGAAATAATAACTCAATTAGTTACATTGATTCTTACCAGATAGTTAAAATTCAGAAAATTATGTACCTATGTACAGAAGTTTATAGTGTATCGATTAGTGAATCTAAATAATCATTCATAGTAAAATCTCTTTTTTGTTGTTTGTGTTGTTTGCGTGATGTTTTGGACGATCCATTCTACAGCCTTCTTCAGGTGCACTATCTGAACATTAATTTTACCAATCGTAGCAACGCTATGAGGTTGGATTCTGATGATATCTTTTTTTTTCCTTTTAAGGCCTGGATTTCCAGACTTCTTCCAAAAGGATAGAGTTCACCTTTCTCTTTCTAGAGATTGTCAGCCATCCCAGACGCTATGTGAATATGTTTGGTGTCAACCACCAGAATAAAAACTGTCTCACTTTAGAAAGATGAAAATTTCAGCACTAGATAAAGATTTTTTTATTTTTCAAATTTATAATATCAAATATTCTAAACCATTGAAAAATTGAGGGTTCTGTTTCTAATCTTTTTTGTACATGTGTCTGTTTATGTGTTCTAGTGCTCCTGGCCATATGGTTTTGTCTACAGACTCGAAAATTGGTATCAGTACTCCCCTAAACCACCTCAAAGAAAAAATTGTTTTTTTCATTTTCCAATTTTCTTCTCATTAAATTTTCTTAACCATTGAGCCAAGGAGGGTTCTGTTTCTGTTCCTTTTTCATACATGTGTCTGTTTATGTGTTTGTGACTTCCAATGCTCCTGACCATACCGTTTTGTCTACAGACTTGAAAATTGGAATCAGTACTCTACAAGTCAGAGACTCTTTTTCCTCTTGGATATTATATATTATTCTCCTTCAAAGCAATAAGGAGACCTCTACATATGCCACATTTTCCTTTAGTCCATTTATACACCGAAACATATAAACAACAACATATTTTTTACTATAGTTTTGCCAAGAGCTTTTGATAATGCTGGTGCAACTCCAGCAAAATGCAAAAAGCCCATCTACATGATATTAAAAATTTTTGAGATATAACTCACTTGTTTCCTCAGATTTTTCACTCCCACATTAGCAAAAAGCAAGAGATTAGATTGTTCAAATGGAAGTTGGTGTATTATCAAACAGTCTTATTGCTAGTTCTTTACCAATATGACTATGATTCCATATATTCCATCTGTTTATTTGTCTGAATCTTTTCCTCGGTGTTGTTTACTTTTACCCAGACTTGTTATTCTGCGGTTAACAAATTTCATCATGGCTTTTTCTCCCTTTGCATAACATGGGGGGAATGACATATTTCAGGATCCCAGGTTGAAGATTAGCCAACCGATATTTTTGTTGTCTCGTCGTTCCCTCTTATCCGACCGAGGAGCAGCAGGAGGTTACGATCAACAAGCTTACAGAATAGATGCCGATAATCCCCAATATCAGAGAAATTCGGTAAATATGGAAATGATTATCTGACCCTTTGATACAAAGATCTCGGATCTAAGGGGAAGAGAATTTGGTCATGATAGGTGAATATAATCATCTTTGATCAGCTTAGCTTCAGAATCTTCACATATTTATTTATACTTACATACATAAATATTCTTCAGTTTTTATTAATTTTGGTTACTTTTTTACCTTCGTAGAATAACATAAAAATTGGGTTACAATACTTCATCTAAAAATAATAATAATAATAATTAGAAAAATGGAAAAATATTTATATCCAAGTATTTATACATGCACATAAATGTGCATTGAACACAGACAAGCCTGGTTAGTCACTTGATAGAAACCATCATAAGATCAACATCTTTTGGCAGCATACTGTGTTGGGGGTGATCAATTACAAAAAGATGTTGACCAGATATAAGTTAATTCTCTTATCTTCTATCAAATCACTAAAAAGTCTGAAATTTTGGGGGGGAGGGGGTTAAAAAAATGAAAAGTTCTTTCTAGAGATAATGAGGAGTAAATGTTTTAATTTCCAGGCCTGTAGCTCCATGGGTGCAGCCTGTAGGTATGATAAATACATACATACATACATACATACATACATACATATATAGACAGCTGAACCAACTTGAAAACTGAAGAAACCTATTTTGACATTATTGGTGACAGTTTTGGTTAATGGTTTGTAATAGCCCCTTCGTACATGTATATGTATATATGTGTATATGAGTGAGAGAGTGTATGTGTGTGTGTGTTTGTGTGTGTGTGTGTGTGTGTGTGTGTATGTGTGTGTTTATGCACATGTAAGCATCTCTGTCTGTGTGTGTGTGTGTGTGTGTGTGTGTGTGTGTGTGTGTGCATCTGAGAAAATCTGGAGATAGCATATACCAGGCTGCACAAGTGTTTGATCTATATATGTTTAATGGAGAAGAGTTGGATTAAACGTATTATCGAGAAAGGTAATCATGTTGAAAAATAAAGACCTGTGTTGTAAAATAAATTCTCATAATCATTAATTTCTAGTAATACACATTTTCATAAATAAAATGAATGAAATAATAACCCTTTCACTCATTAGAAGGAGCTTTTTTTTCAATAATTGTTCATGGTGTAAAATCGGATTGGAATTATCCAACATTATGATAATAGAGAGAGACAATGTGGAAAACAAATTTTTAAAGTAAGCCTTCATTCTTATGACATGTTTTACTGTAGACAATCATTCTCAAACAGGATGAAATGAAGGGTGGAATTGGTTAGAGAGCGTGTGTGTTGAGGAGGAGATGATGCAGGATTCAGAGACCAGTGGTGGTGATCTTATATGCAAGGAGACTTGTTGCTATGTCTGAGGCCTTGGTTGGTGTCAGCAGGAAGAAGATGTTGTTTATGTAATCTGTGATATAATGGTTGGAATTCATTAAACAAATACAGCAAAATTTTCATTTGCTCAAATCATTATGAATACAGGTCTGGGTATTCACTCAGTAGAAACTGCCACATGATCAATGTCTTTTGGCAGCAGGCCATGTTGCAGTGATTAATTGAAAATTGGAAAAGGGAGTGATCAATGAATAAGTTATTACTCTCGTATTCTGAAAGCATTGCAGACAAAATATAGCTGTTAAGTATTTAATATAGAGGAACCTTTACCATAGAAATTCAATGAAAATCATGGGAAAAGGGATTGTCTGTGGTCAGGAATCAATACAAGCATTACTGACAGTTTAAGCCTATTACAGTGCTGGATTAAAGCCGCTGGATACCCCAAACATAGCCCATAAATGGTGCCCCCTCCCTTCACCTTAGCCCTCCCATTGCTTAACAGACAAGATTATTTAAAAATGAAATATTCCTGGAGAAATGAAAGTTATGTTCATTTGAAATAAATCAAAGTTTGATATAAAAAAAAAATTTCCCCATCAAAATATACTACTTCACTGAACCAAATTTTTATCAATGAAACTTATGCTTGCATTATGACCAATTTTCTACAACACTCTATAATCTAAACAACTCATAATGATATTAACGCAGGAAGCAGCAAGAGACCTGTGGTGAAATTTGATATAGAGATGCTTTGTAAATGATTTTTATGAAAGAAAAGTATTGAAGATTATTTCAATAAGGAAATGCACTGAAAACGAGAAAAAAGCTTTTTCAGTGTTTTGGATTCAATGCAAGCTGAATTACTGAGATGAATTTCAGTAAAACAAAAATCATGTTCGACGATCACATTGAGAATAAGGACATAACTGTCAAAATCGAAGATGCAAAACTGGGGAAAGTAGACTATTACATCTACATAGGACAACGAATCTCTATGAAAACCCACAAAAGAAGAAGAAATCAACCAAAGAATTACCTTAAGATGGCTAGCCTTTGGCAGAGCAAGCTCAACCTTCAAAAACAAGACGATCCCAATAATCCTAAAAAAAGGGGAAACAACCAATGCATCCTCCAGATAGTCACTTAAGGAGCTGAAATATGGAACCTAACCAAGAGACAGATCTGTTAATTGAGAAGCATGCAACACGCACATGGGAGAATCATGCTCAACCTCACGTAGAGAAATCACAAGACAGCACAGTATATCAGGAAGAAAACAGGAGTCTGAGACATCATAGAATCTATTAGAAAACTTAAATGGCAAGAGTGACAGACAACTGATGGACATCACAACAAAACATGGATCCCCGGAGTTCACATGCAAAACTGAGGCCAACAAAATACAAGATGAAGAGATGAACTAGACAAATATAGAAAATACTGGCTCCATGGCACCCATGATAGAGAAATGTGGCAGATCCTGTGGAAGGTCGATGTCCAACAGATGTTAAAAGACTGATGATGATGATGAATTACTGAGAGAAAGCTTCACACTAGAAATGCAATGTAAACAATTTCTGTATAAAAATGCTTTGAAAATGAGAAAAAGGGAATTGTCAATGGTCAGGAATTATTGCAAGCATTACAGGATAGATCTATTATATGTAAAATTACAGCTGATATATCTATACATCTACAGATATACACATACATATACATGTACAAATATACCTTCATATAGTAGTCTCTCTTTCTTCCTCTCTCTCTCTCTATCTCTTAATCACACACACACACACAAAGGAAGAATGAATACGCATGTGTAACATTTTATTAAATATCATTTTCATGATAGGTGTTTTTAGAAGGACACACCAACTGAATTTTACTTACCATCAAAGTCTACATAAGAGCAGAATACGTAATACTATTAACCCTGATACTTATCACATTATGATAACTCTTTTCCTAGGCAGCAGAATGTTTTGCAACTAACAGCCAGAACTACCACCAAAACTGAAAAAATAGGTTTCTATCAGTTTTTAAGTTGGTCCTGCTGTCTATATATGTATTCATACATTATGCATGAAGGCCACACCAATGTAGCTAGAGGGCTGAAAATTTAAATATCTACTCATGTCTGCAAAAAAAATGAGTTTTTTTGAAAATTCCCTCTAAACAGGATTTTAGTGGGGGTATTCGATTCGCAATGTAACTTTTTGCTAGATTGATACCTCAGTTTGTGTCTGCTTGTTTTTTTTAAAATTCAGATTTCTTTGGTGATCACTGTCCAACAAAAGGCTAGAAAAGTAACTAATACATTATTCCTGCCTTCTTCCAATTTTTTAATTCTTGCCCCCTAACATGGCATGCTGCCAAAAGACGGTCACAAGACAGTTTCTATTAAGTGACTAACCAGACCTGATTTTTTTTAATTCATTGAAGTTGAATTATTCATTAAATTATAAGTGAATGAGAAACTAGAACATATATGCCTTTCATCTAACTATGAAGTATGATTTTTTCTGTGTCTCTGTCCATAACAATGGACTCTTCCTCTTGTAGTTAACAAATTTGTTCATAAGAATATAGAATATCTCCTATCCACTATCTGAAACTTCTTTGAGAACTATTCCACTTATACCAGTTTTGTCACCATTTAGAAAAGCCTCAGATGAAATTGACTAGACGTGAATATTTATTTAACACTCTCAGCAACTTCAAAGTAAAGAACTATGAAGTCATAAAGTAAGTAAGAGAATGTGAAGAAACCTCTCAAACTCCATAGAAGGTAGATATTTTACCAATTGCATTTCAGCCTCCAGTCTTATGTATTGCAATGGCTGTGAGAAACTGATCTGTTTCAGCTAAATTCCAAATATTTACCTATATATATATATATATGTATGTATATATGTATAAAAAGTATAATGAGGCAGCAATCCTTTATCAAACATACATTGTTGAAATTAATAATCATATCATATCTTCATATACTATAAAAGATTTAAAACTTGCCAAAAACAATACAAACCCACAAAGAAACATCCTATATAAGGCCAATGTTATAAATGAATTTATAAACCCATTGGGAGACATTAACTCCGACTGCGACAGCAACAACACAAAGGTCACTTAGATAGGGTATTACTACCATAACCCTCTCTCACAGATTGACATATCACCTCAACAACCAGAGCAACATCTACCAGAGCTTTGCAAGGGATCTTAGCCTCACAACCAATCTTTGTCAGCACCTTGTGGATAACACAAGAATTTTATACTATATCAACTCCAAGAGGAGATTACAGATAATGGAAGCTCTTCTGATTAAAGCAAAACAACCTGTTATCGATAGGATATCTTTTGACATTAGAACAGGTGTTCTTGAATGCATACTGCAGCAACACACGCAGATGTTATCGTCAGCATTTTGCCTTGGTTCCAGTTATGTGTCTAAACAGATTCATTTATGATTACACAAGTTAAAAAAAGACAACACTATAGATTATAGATATAAAATTGTAATAAAAGTAAGTACTACTGTTAACTCTTCAAATACCACTATCGCACTTTCTTGATAATGACCCATGATGGTTGAAAGATCTCTAACTACCAACTATTGAATGTTTTTTTTAAAAATTTTGATAAAATCAATAAATAGTTTGTACACAAACTAAAAAATAAACCAAAAAATTTAATAGACTAAATAGAGTTTGTCTATTATTTTCAACAATGTAAGTTTAAATATATATGTAATAGATTCAGAAATGATATAGAAACTTGAAAGTTTAGAAAAGGGATAGTATTTATTTCTGTAATATGTTTCGAGAGTAAAAAATGAAACAGATCTGCTGAGGGAATATATTGGATATTTTTTATCAAATGATAATAATATTAATATATGTAGGTATATTGCTTAATTTGGTCCTACTGACCGTCCAGTTCTGCATTGGAGTAGAACATCTATATATACATATATATTTATATATATGATAAAATAAAAGATTTGCTTATATTTTTGCCCTGTTTGGGCTTCTTCAGGCGAATGATTCGATTCATTTTAGATTCCTTGATTCACATAGTAGAGATACTTTGCTTGCTGTTAGTTATGAATCATGAATTAGTAGGAAAGGTATAATAGAAAAAACATAACAAGCAGTGACCAACAACTAAACAAGAGAGAATGAAAAAGAAAAAATATTTGAATAGAATAATAGGAAGGCTCTCCAACATAGCAAAAAAAAGACCCCCCACCAAGAAATATGTCTTAAATAGGGATCTGACATAATCAAATCATTCCAAACAGGGCAGAAACATAAACATGTTTGTGTAGCAAATCCATCATTTCATCATATTACAAGCTCTATTTCAAACAGCTCAATGTTTAATATTGAATGTATGGAGCTCTTTAGGGTTGTTAAGTTAAGTCCATTAGGGGAGAGAAATTTGAGTTTGTTGATCCACATATCTTCATGTCTTTGTAGAATTTTAGTTATGTCAGTGGGTGTATTTTTTTCAATTTTTTCAATGATTTTGAATCTAGCATCTGTGGCAAAATTGTGTCCGGAGGTGCAGAAGTGTAATTCTGATGTTGAATTGCCACTTGGACTTGCCTATGTATTGTAAAATTGCATCTATTACATTTGTAGGAGGTATATGTTTTTGCAACGACAGTTAGTGCTATGGTATATGTAGAATCTTTCATTAGAGGTAGAGCTGGTGAAGGTGTTAGTGTACTTAAAGTGGTTGCAACATGAGCTATTGTTTTTATCACACGGTTGACGAAATTTATAAATATATATATATATACATATGTATACATGTATATGCATACATGTATATGTATAAATGTATATATATATATATATATATATATATATATATATACACACACATATATAAACAGAATATATATATGTATATATATATATATATGTATGAATCATCAGACTTAAAAAAATCTTGAAATATGACTCAATACATGAATTTCATGAAACGCAATTGTCAAGAATGAAACAACAACAACAAATCCAATGTTTTAATTATACATACATATATATATATATACAAGTATTTGAAGTGAAGATGTGGGGTGATCTGAGATATTGTTAGTAAAATGAAAATAGGAAAGTAAGGAGAGAATTGAAATTTTCTTTTCACCTTCTGATTGTCATTTTACCTACATGTATATATATATATATAACCAAGCAAGGAAAGGAGAAAAGGAAAAGAAAAAATATATAATTAAAATAAGAAGAAGTTTCTAAACCTTAGAAAAATAGATGTACCCCCCAAAAATGTCCTAGGTAGGGATCTAAAATTGATAGAATCATTCGCTTTAAGAAGCCCAAACAGGGCAGAAACATGAACATGTATGGGTGGGCAATCCTTTATTTCACACTATATATATATATATATATATATATATATATATATATATATATATATATATATATATATATATATATACGTGCCTGGTGAATGTAAACATTTCATGCCTCTTGCACTCAACAGCAACAGAAGATGGCTGGTTGCTGATAAGTGCAAGAAGCATGAAATGTTTACACTCACCGTGTACATGTCCTTGTAAATATTATCTCTCATACATTGATGGCTCTATTCACTGGGTTAGATATTGAGCACTGTGAATGAACATCTACAATGGGTAAAATCTGTTTTCATTTGTTTTTTGTTTGTTTGTTACAAATTGAGAAAATATAAGCATTATGTAGTGCAATTATATATGTATATATATATATGGTTTCTTTTCTGCAAAAAATAAAAAAGGTAGCTTGTAGAAATAAAATATATCTATGGCAACTCATGAATATAGAATACCGCATTGTTTGAGGTTGATTTTACTTACATAGAAGGACAAAGATGATCATTACAAGTTCTCTGTTTGTCATCTGGTTTTGTGGTCGCATTGCAGTAACCATCATCGACTCTTCCAGCTTCCATTTCAGTGCAGATTACCACAGACCGTTGAGTCCCTGCCAAGCAAAAGGCACAAATGAATTAGTTAGTAAAATAAAACAGCAGTCTCTATCATTATCATTGCATGAAATATGGTACAATGCAAGGGTGTAGCTAAAAGAGGGGAAGGAACAAACAATAGAAGGGGGGCCCCCAAATACTTCATGAATAGTAGTTTATTTACCGCATTTCTACAAACCTTACACAATAACAAATATCACTAATCGTTGGATGGGCCCCCTTATGGAGACAAACCCTGCTGACCCCAAAATCTCCTGCTATAAGATATCTATCAAGTTTGACATGTTTTTACTTTCATCTTTCATTTTAACTCCAAGTTGTTTTTATACAACTTTCTATTCAAGCCATTGTATCTATGAAAACCAATAACAGCATGATCGTTAATAAAGACTAAGCCGTCTGGGAGAATTAAATTCGCATACTATCACAGACTTGATCTGTCTGCAAATTTTTTTACTATCAGCGAATTTCTCCCCTGATTCAGCCAGCAAATTCAGCAAATTGCACACACATTTTAGCGGTAAATTAGAGGCCTTCACGTTTGAATAAAAATCCTTTGGCATGATTCTGCTATTTCAAACATCTTACTAAAAACTACAGATTTTCTTTCAAGATTTTCATATAGTCTTCTCTTTTCTGAAAGCCTTCAACCTGGTGAAGTTAACCAGTAATATTGGCAGCAAAACATCTCTACAACATGAGTTACTGTGGGGAATGGTATTCTCTGGTTCATGGCCTGTCTAGGTTTTTGGAACACATTATTTTGTGTTGTTGTACCATTGTACCAAATTCGGTTTCTACCGACTGTAGCTTTGTCCTTTATCAAAGTTATCATTTGTAGATTTTTAAAAAGCCTTCACATGTCTAGCTTACAGTTAGGCTCAGCTGAGGCAGGCCAGTTGGTATGGGGAGACTTACTCCAGAGGGGGGCAAGAAGAAGTCAGAGTGCTCACAATAGCTGGGCCTTAAAGAGCTGTTTGAAACGGGGTCTACATGTTCCCTCTGACCTGGGCATAAAACTGTCTGCAGCAAGAGCTTTTTTTTTTTTTTTTTGCATGTAAACCATGTATGTTATTACTGTGTTGTAGGCTTTCTTTTCCCCGATACATTTGGACTCAAACCTTTTTATAACTTTTTTTCTAGTTGGGGGAGGGGTTATTCCCATTGATGGATTACCGATCATCTGTGATCCTAACTTTGTCCCACCTCCTCCATTGAATCGAAAAAAGTGACTAAATCCCATTAGGTAAGTTAGATTGCAGTATTAGATTACTGTACAAAGTTCTGAAAGCATTACTTATAGATATTTACATGTTTTGAGTATGATTTAGTAGACAAAGTAGTGTTTGCAATATTTCAGATATAAAAATGATGTTTTCTAAAATGAACTATCATCCAATGGGTTCGTGCATACATTCAATTCAATTATTTTCGTACACTCAAGCTATTTTCTTTATTGCTCTTGGGTGCTCCTCTCTTCCTAGGTTTAAGCTTACTCAACCTAATGGTTAATCTGCTGCTGGTAATCCTTTGGTTAGTCACTCAAAAGAAACCATCAAGTGACCAGCATTTTTCAGCGGAATGCTTTGTTCATGGTGATCAATAAAACATCAAAAAAAAAAGGGTGATCAATGGATAAGTTACTTTCCTCGCCTTCTGTTGGGAAGGAATCACTAAAAGAGATGAAATTTTTAAAAAGACGAGTGTGAATGCTTTGATATAAACTAAGGGTTCAATTTGGCAGAAACTTACACTGCAAACTGACCCACCCAACTAAAGATCTAGTGGGGGGGTTCAAAAAATAAAAACAAATGTTTAAATTGATATAAAAAAGGGCAAACATTGAAATTTTCAGTCCTCTAGCTCAATCAGTACGGCTGTAGGTATCATGTATACATACATACATACATCCATACATACCTACTATACACTCTCAACAACTGAGCTAACAACACTGTTGGCAAGGCAAGAGTTCAAAAGCACACTACAATGCTCATTTCTTTATTCATATACATACCTGCATACATACATACATACATACATAGCCTGCCAGTCAGTCAGACCAACTTGAAAACTAAAGAAACCTTTCTTGACAGTTTTGGTTAGGTGACAGTAGTGGTTAACGTTTCTCAGCTATGAGTGACTTTTATTCTGCTATTCAGGATATTTTTTTTACATTTTTACTGACCACGACAAAATGCTCAAAGAAAGATTTCATTTTTAGAGTTATCTGTTTAAATTCACTTGTCAAGATGAGAAAGATGTTTGCAAGGGAGATAATTGGACAAATGAAAAGTTATGTCCCTTTTACAATATAGACGCTTGGAGTTATTTTCACAATTCATACTCACTTAATTCTTTTTAATCTTGTACTGCTTTGAAAATTAAAATCTGAATAAGTGGCTTCTACCAAGTTTTATACCAAGATTAGGGAATTATCTTAATGCTAATGCATGAATCTAAAAGAATGTAGATCTATCTTAATCATAAATGAGGGTTTGTTCTGTTACTTTATAATATCTAGAATATCCGTACCTAATATAAATGAATCACCATAGCCCGCGCTTGTACTGAGGCTTATTATCTAAAAAAATCTTTTAAAAATAGATCTTCTATCCAAAATTATCTAAAAAAGACATATCTTTTATTCAAAATCATCACACAAAAAATACCAGCACAAGATTAGGGAATTGTTGGTCCAAAATGACTATAGAAACCTCCAAAAAGCCCTTTTTTTGAAAAAAAAGACTGCTTTTAGAGGATAGTTAGTGATATTGTAGCCCACAAAATGTGACCAAGAGTGCTGGAGACACACATACACACACATATATACGCATACTGACACATAGACACATAGAAATACACCAACATTCACAGACAGAAGAATATGTAGCCACTTGGCTAGTTGGTCAGGCTATTTGAGGGGCTACGGTGATTCGATTTCAGGAAATTCTTTTTCAGCAATAGAGTGGTAGGACTATGGTGTAGATCACCAGAATATGTACTGCTATCAACCAATATAAATGAGTTTAAAAGGATTTATAATGTTTATCACACTATTGCTAATACTAATGGTTAATTACTTGGATATCATATAAATATAATTTTTTGATGTGTGCTGTTATATATAAAACTGTGATCTTTTCTTTCATGCTTAAATAAATGTTGCGATGTTTATGATTTTCAAAATTCAAAATTGCATAATTCAGAAAAAAAATTGATGACGTTGATCAACAAGTGAATAACAAAATCCTGATCGTTTACTGATAAGGAAATTGAGGCGGAAAGGATGAAGGATAAATCAGTATCAGCTATTTGAGAATAATTTACAATAAAGTACTCTTTAGCTAAGGATCGCTATCACATAGCAGTCAATAATAGTCTATATGAGTAATAGTTTCAAAGTGATATGAACCAAAATATATCAAATTTTGCATACATACATGCTTATAACTGATCACGGTATTGTACTTAACGTGTATGTGTGTGTGTGGGGGGGTAATAATTTTTCTTCATTTTTTCTTTCCTTTTCAAATTCTCTCTCTCTCTTTCTCTCTCTCTCTCACACACACACACACACAGACTCATAACCAAACGCACATGTACACACATACACTCACACACACACACACACACACACACACGCATACACTACACTTTTCCAAAGTCTATAAGGTATGAAATTTCTATAAAATGGTAGTTTAAGTAATTTTTACTTTTCTCTTCATGACTAACAGAATAGGGTGAGTGCATATTCTGCAAATAAATTTTCAAGTACTAATTCACTATGAAAATCTAATTACTGTTTAACTTGATAGATTACATAGAGTTCTTCTGTCATTTGCGACTGTCTCTCCCAATAAATTCTGCTTTGTAGGATCAATAGTAGAAGAACACAGATCACGCTCACAGTCAGATTATTAAACTAGTGCTGTATTTGTAGCATATATTATAGAGGGGCCCCAAATCAAGAAAAAATACATATATACTGAATTACATAGGTCCTGTTAGTCAATCAATAGAAACCGTCATATGATGAACATCTGTGGCCAACGTCTTTTGACAGCAAGAGGTGATCAATGAATAAGTTACTTCTCTCACCTTTTGCTGGACAGTGATTACTAAGAAAAAGTCTGAATTTATAAAAATCAAGCTGACACAAACTAAGAGATCAATTTAGTATGAACTTACATTGCGAATTGAACCCCCAATGATAACCCTGTTGGAAGGGTGTGCTTAAAAAAAATTAAAAGGAACATTTTTTTCTAAGCATAATTAGGAATAAGTGTTGAAAATTCAAATCCTCTAGACCCATTAGGGCACTGTACGCATCATACAAACATACATACATACTTACATATATACATACAAACATACAAACGTGTATATATATATATATATATATATATATATATACATACATAGAAGGCAAAACCAAATTGAAAACTGAAGAAATCTATGTTAGCAGTTTTAGTGACAGTTTTGGTTGATGGTTTCTAATATGTCGGACATTTCAGCAATAGTTTTTGTTTTCATCTGAGTGTGGTAGCTTTGACTTCAGTTTCCTATTCCTCTGTATTTATGCATAGATACTATACTTTTATTAATTATTTAATTAAAATAATAATCCCAATTATAAACTTGATAATTGGCTAAACTCATAACTTCCAAACACTCTGTCATTCAGAAAAAGTTGAGACGACTACAATATATAACCAGCATGGCTGTGCTAAGGTCAAACTCCCTTGCTTAATTAAGATCTAAAATTTTGAAAATAGAATAATCCCCAATACTTTACTATAATAGTATATTTGGCAATAGTTACTGACATAGTAGGAACTGATTTCATTAGTGTAACTGATGTAGCAAAACATACTTCCAGTCATGATCGAATGATGTGAAGAAAATGCTGAATTTGAAAAATGATATAAAACAAGCTTGGCTGTGCCAGGGTCAAACTTTCAAGCTTCATTAAAATCTAAAAAGTAAACAAAACAGAATTCATCTTTCCATACAACATTATTCCAAATCTGTGGGTTCTATTTCAACTTCTTTTTAATAGTGTGATAAAATAAGTCGACCTGAGTTGAGATGGTGAATTCATCATCAGTTTTTGCATATGTAAATCTTATTCTTACCGACATGACATCAACAGTTTTTGGTGAGGTCATTGTCATTGTTATGACAAACTAAAATAAAGTCAAAACTCAATAGTAGGAGTTTGGCAATGGTAGAGAACAGTGCAGAATCACTGAGTAAGAACTGATAGCTTGAAAACGTTCAGTTCAAGGCCCTTAGAATCATGGGGTCCATAGTATATGTTGCTTTTGCTGCATTGTTAATCTGCAACCGATCACATTTGTTGCAATTCCCAAGCCTCAATTCGTGACAGCCAACTTGTTGTTTTCACGAAAACTAAACAATGATGAATAAAGAATAAACAGATAAAGCCTGACCATTAATGTTAATAATTAATTTTTACACTCAAACAAAATGATCAACATGAACGATGTTTCGCTTTGAGAATGGGTGGACAATAATCCCTTACACTTTAGAAATTTTAGAAACCTTTAACAAAAACTGTCACCAAAACCATCAACATAGGGTTTTTCAGTTTTGAAGTTTGTCTGGCTGGCTATATATGCATCACATCATTGGAGCTAAGAGGCTGAACATTTCAACATCAACTCCTCATTATGTCTGGTCTTGTTTTTGTTTTTTCAAAATTCCCCAACTACCTTTTTAGATGGGGGTTAGCATTTAGAGTTTGCGATGTAAGTTAATGCTAAAATGATCCTTTATTTGCTTCTTTTTTGAAAATTCAGGCTTTTTTTAGTAATCACTACCCAACAAAAGATGAAAGAAGTAACTTTTTCATTGATCACCCCTTTTTCAATTTTTGTAATCCATCACCCTCAACACAGCGTGCTGCCAAGAGACATTGGTCATGTGATATTTTCTATTGAGTGACTAACCAGACTCGTTTTTTTTCTTCATCATTTTGAAAAGTCTAGAGAAAAAATTTACATGATGTAGTTTATCGATCTGCATCTTGATCAACGTTATCTTAACTATAAAACCATAATAAAAATATTCTTCTGATCCATCTCCTAATGGATATTGAAGCTGTTGTAGCGTGTTCAACCACCATCTATAATATAATTTTGGCTGGTTGGAAATTGGAAGTATTGCCTTCTAAATTTTGATTGTGTGGAGAATGGGTTTACACTATATTTACGACAAGTACAAAACTAAGCGAATAGTATGCTCAACCTCACATGGAGAAATCACAATACAGCACAGAATATCAGGGAGAAAACAGGAGCCTGAGACATCATAGAATCTATCAGAAAACTCAAATGGCGATGGGCTGGTCATGTTGCAAGAATGGCAGACAACCGACAGACATCATGACTTACGACATGGATTCCCAGAGATCACATGCAAAACCAAGGCTGGCAGAATACAGGATGGAGAGATAAACTAGACAAATTCAGAATGCACTAGTTCCGTGATGCCCTCAATAGAGTGGTGTGGCAAATCCTGGGGAAGGTCTATGTCCAACGACGGACGAGAAAAGATTGATGATGATGATGATGATGAATAGCTAGTACAGATAACGAAAATACAGCTAGTACAAATGGCGAAAGGGATGTGAGGCTGATCCACACTGTTCACTAACAGTTGTAGACTGAAGATCTGCATTGTTGCAATGGAAAGTAACAGAAATCAAGATGAATGAAAGATTGGTGTGTTCAGGAAGTGATCATATGTTTTAGTGTTTGGTAAGAAATTATGTATTTTCATGTTCGGAAAATCATGTGTTTCCAAAAAGGAGATAAAAAAACAAATGCAAATGATGGTTTCATTAAGTACTTTTTTTCAGTAATTTAATCGCCATCATTATCAATGACAGCAACCAAACAAAAAGGCTAATCTTAGATTCCTCATCAAGAGAATTTTGTATTTTTTTCCAGAAAAAAAACATTTGAGAGACCTTTTTGAACTTCTTCTTTAAAGACTCTATCCTTCGTGGGGTTAAACTTTACTATACATAATAAAACGATACAAAGCTGGGTAGAAAAGAGGATAAACTAAATTGTTTTGTACCATGAAACCTCGGTTTTGCCTTACTTGGTTGGCTCATAATTCATAGTAGTGAAATACATTACTTTCAAAACACAAAAATATCTAAATTCTTTCCGAACATCCTGATATTAGTCAAAAGTGAATAATGGCTGACAATGCTTCAAGTGATAAGAAATAAATTAAGATGATCCATCACTGCTACCAAAAATAGACCGGTTTGAACACTGTTGCTGGATTTCGGTTATTCATGTTTTCTGATACATTTATCTATATATTTTATCCACGTATCTATTAGGACTTTACCCAACCCTAACCATTCATAAAAGAAACTTGAAATTTTACATTCATATTCCCCTAAATGACTTGAGAAAACATAAAAGAATAGGTTTTAATGGAAGTTCAATTTACAATGTAAGTTTATCCTAAATTTATCCCTTTGTTTGAGTCTGGCAGCATCCATGCTTGTTTCGTTTTTTACTCAGACTTTTTTGTTGATCACAATCCAATGATATATAAGAGAAGTAATCTATTTATTGATCACCCCTTTCCCCAATTTTTTCAACAGCCTGAATATAACATGCTGCTAAATGACATTGAGTTTTTATTGAGTGACTAACTAGACCTGTTTTTTGTTTTTTTTAATCATGAATTCATGATTCAAACTATTCTGGTGGTATTTTCATTAACTCAATTTAATTTTACCACCATCAGTGCTTAATTTGCAAGGTAAAAAGAAGCATATAGGAATCATGGTGATTCTTGATTCACTTCTGAAAGCTAGTTAATCACCGCTTCCCCCAAGCGACTGGTTAAAACACTGTTGCTGGGTTTGGATTATTTATGAGCTCTGACATCTGTATGTATGTATATATATGGACTCCACCCAACCCTTACTGTACACAATAGAAACTTGAAATTTCTACACACACTCCCCTCAATGAATAAGGAAAATACTTTTTTTTATATTTCCCTCCAAAATAGGTTTTTAGTGGGGGAGGGTCCAATATACGGTATAAGTTTATTCTAAATTGGTCACTAGTTTGTGCCCACAGGTTTTTTGAAAATTGAGACCTGTTTCAGTGATCAGAGCCCAACAGAACGTTAGAGAAGTAGCTTATTCATTGATCACCCCATTTTCCATATTTTTCGTTGATCACCCCCAACACAGCTTATATGGGTGGCGGTGATTCATAATTTCCCTCTCGGAATGCTAGTTTAGTTTGTGTTCTTATCGCGAGAGTGATTTTTAAAAGCAATGTCAAGGATTAGATTATGGATTTATTTCTCTTTGCATTCTCAGGATTAATGGAGATGAATTAAAAAATGATTTTGTGCCTCTTCCTGGTTTCTGTTGAAGATGATATTAACCTAGAGGAGAATAAAATTGTTCTCTCGTTTTGTTGTTCTGCTTGATTAAAAAAAAAAACAGTTTAACTCCAGAAGAATGACTGAAAATCATGACTTGATGTTTCCCAATATAGAAACTGATCTTGTGGTGAGGGGGAAAATTAGATGGCAGGCTGATAGATAGATGGATAGATAGGTATCCATTTTTTCTGAACATAACAAGGAGTGAATGTTGAAATTTTCAGCCATCTAGCTCCCTTGTTGCAGCCTGTATGCATGATATGGTTTTGGTGACAGTTTTGATTGAATCTTTCTAAAAGAAGATGAGAAAATACTCAAAGCACATCTTTTCCCATAATCTGAAAATAATGAAAATCACATCATATATAGCTATGTTTTGATTTTCTATATTTCCAACTATTGCGTTGATATATAGATAAATATATCCCAATCAAAAATACACACTGGGATCCACCCCAAAATTTAATCAATTCTCCTTTAGTCCTTTGCCAACCCTTCCAGTGAATGTCATTGAAATAAATCGAGAACCTTTGGATGTATTGTGAGGACAAATATGAATGAATACCTGTAGATGTATGAAAAAATGTCTCTCAACAGGAAAAAAAAAATTCATGGACTGCCCGCCAAATTAACTAGTTCTCCTTTAACCAATAACCCAAAGATTCAGTTTAAATTCATTATGATAGGCATAGGAAAAGCACCTGTAAAAGTTTCTGAGATCCATCCAAAATTTAATCAATTCTTGCTCATTATTTTGTATTGTTTCGTTATTAATTAAACCAAATGAGAAGATATATTACAAAATCCAGGTTGGTGTTCTATTGTATTGATTACTGAAATTAATGCAGGTTCTATGCATTTTCGTTTATTTTTATCAAAGTTCCTTTTTGACTTTCACTGTGGGAAAATTCTGATTAGAATTTGATACACCTTGTATTCACACTGACTCTGATGGTGAAATATGTTAATGAAATGGATTTTTCGCTTTAACAAACAATTACAGTTCGGTACCACATTGTAAATTCTATTATCATCTTGTTGGATAATTCTTATCCAAACCCCGAATATTTAAATGCATATATATTTATATATATATATACACAGACACGCACATATATGTATACATATATATATATTAGACAGATGTATCTATGTATTTTCATAAATGTCTGTGTTTAGGTAGATAAATATCTGAGAGATGTGTGTCTAAATAGGTATATGAAGGTACATAGAAGCATGAATCTATATGTATATGTGAGTGAATTTGTATATATATATATATATATATATATATATCTGTCTATACACATGAGGATGCTCTTAATTATCTTAATTAAAAAATGATGGTAACATTGGAAAACAAAACCCAATCATAAACAATCAAGTTTTTGTGAACTCACAATGAGTGAACAAAAGAGTCATGTGTCACTTCATCAACCTTCCTGTAAACAGTGTGATTATTTTTTTTACCCAAAATGCTTCAGGTCTTGCTGAAAACGGAATCAGTTCTTCAGAACCTTCTTCAACATTTGCATTAATCTCAGGGTACGTTCACAGAGTAAGAGATTCTTTGTGATGATTTGTTTGTATGTCATGTAAATGTTTCTGTCTGTGTGTGTGCATACGCTTGTCTTGAATTGATACAGGTATCATATATATATATATATATATATGTATATGTATATATATGATTATAAATTGCGTTATATCATATTGAAATTCTTATTTGAAATAATCTCCCGTCATCATACAGTTAATATATCACTCATCCTAGATAAAGTAAATAGAATGTATAACTAAAGGAAATGTGGTTACTACAGGAAATCCAACCAGTGACTAATAGGGTAGCTGCTTCAATGAAACGAATAGACCAAAAATAGACAATTTACTGGAGGTTGTTCAGCTCAATGGTAAGAGCAACGAATGACGGGAGATCATTTTAAATTAGAGGTTCAACATAATATAAAGCGATTTATAATCATTCAGCCGGATCATATATCTGTTTCTTAATAATATATATATATATATAGGAAATTGCTGAGCAATATTGTCAACAAACTATCAACATACATTTCTTTCAGTTTTCAAGTTGGTCTGGTTGGCTATGTGTATATCTTATGTGTATAGGATGCACCAATGGAGCTAAAGGGTTGAAAATTTACTCATTTACTCTTTATGTCTAGAAAAAACCTCTTTTTGATTTTTTCAGAGTTAACCCCTTAATAAACTTTTTTGCAGGATGGGGGTCCAGTTTGCCATGTAGGTTTATACTAAATTGATCCCTTAGTTTGTTTCAACTTGTTATTTGAAAATTTTTACTTTTTTAGTGAACACTGTCTAACAAAAGGTGAGAGAAGTAACATATTCATTGATCATTCAATTTCCTTTTTTTCTAATCCATATGACATGAAACTAAAAGATTTATACATATAAATATATATATATTTCTTATCAATATGGCACCAAACTAAAAGATTTATACACACATATATATATATATATATATATATATATATATATATATATATATATACATATATATATATTTGTATTAGGGATGTGAAGTGATCCGACAGAATGTGGATGAAAATGACTATTGAAAGGTGAAGAGAAAAACAGAGGAGATAGGTGCTACATCTCAAAATTTTTCACTATTTTGTTTGATGCATTTTGACAGGACCCACCATCTTTTTCAGAGGAAAAATATTTTCAGCGGTTCTCAGAGAAAAATTTGCTGTTTACATGCTTGATGCTGAAGCATACAACAAATATATATATACATATATATATATATATATATATATATATATATATATTTATATATATATCTTGAATTCTGCAGATTTGATTAGTATGTGTTTTGATGCTGTACAGTTGAGGTTTTGCCGCACAAATTAATGTCATAAAGTAAAAAGACATTAGATTATAACGAAACTGTGAACAGTGCAGTTTTGGATAATACAGACTATTTTGGAACAAATTTACTGCACAATCCAACTTATAACTGAATATACACATATGCATACATACATATATATATATATATATATATATATATATATATATATATATATATATATATACATATATATATATATATTGTATATAATGATATTCTGGCATTGTCTTCAAGCAAATTAGACAAATCAATGCCATTGGAAGAAAGTTTCTCAGAAAAGCAGTCTACTTCAACTAAAAGATTTCTAATAAGTTTGTTTTTCAAGTGAAAACTAGATTTAATTAAGATCATTATAGTTTCGAAGAGGAAAAACTGGAGTTGTTGTCTACCTAGACTTCAGTTCACTTATTGGATTTTGGTACAATTAGTATATTCGATTTATAGCGAAAAACATAACCAAATATATGTCTATATAAATATATATATATACATATGTATATAAACACGTGTATTTATATGTATATAAATATATACATATATAGGTATGCATTAGATGTGATCACACACATATACACACATACACATACACACACACATGCACATATATATATATATATATATATATATATATATATATATATATATATATATATATATATATATATATATATATATATATATATATATGCACACATACGAACACATACACACTTGTAAGTAAACTTTGCACATTTCCACTGGTAAGAAATTTTTAGAGATATATATACTTATATATACAGACACACACATATATATATATATCAGTACATAGGTATTTGTTGGCAAGAATCATTTGATTTGGCTTTTTTCTTAACATATAAAAAACAAAAAAAATAAAGACAGAATTATTTTGTTTTATGAGAAAACTAAAAAAAGTTTCATTCAAAGTTCTACATATAAATTTTCAAGTAACACATGATGTACACATTTTTCAACTCAAGGATACATTCCCTACACTGACACTTGATATGAATGTACAGAAATAGGCTCAGCTGATATCATAAGTGTAACAGACACAATTGGAAGGGAGAAGTTAGGTAGTTTCATGAGAATGTCGAAAGTGAGAAAGGAAAAAAGATAGATAGGTTGTTCAATGAATTCATGTTTTGTGTATGCTGATATTCGAATGTGTGTGTGCATTTCTGTTTGTCTCATTGTGTGTGTATATGTGTGTGTATGAGTATGTGTATACATATGTTTTTTGAAATATTTTGCTTATTGTAAAAATATCTTTCCTTCAACTGGAGAAGATCTTAGGGGACGTGATGAAATAGTATCTAGATATTTTTCTAGATAGATGAAAATCTAGATAATTCTAGATATAATTGGAAGCAATTCAGATGTCGACTGGAAAACTGGGATCCATAGCTCTCCGCATTCTATCTCTCTTTTTATTCCTCACTTTCTCTCTCTCTTTCTGTCTTTCCTTCTTTCTTTCTTTCTTTTCTTGATTGATGACATCAGAATAGAATCTGTTTGCCTCTCTCTCTTTTTCTCTCCTCTCTATCCATGGTTCTAAAACTTTTCTCTTTTCAGTCTGAAAGTCAGAAATTATCTGAACTTGCTATCGTTGTTAGGCGAGGAAAATAGTCAGAACTCAGTTGGAGTTTGGCAACTGACAGTCTCTCCGACCCTCTTGAAAACACAGCTATCAGCAAGGAACAATTTTCTTCACTATCTTACTACGCAAAACTCAAGAACAAACATTTATCTCCCTTTATTTTTTTTTTTCCTAACTTGCACTAATACACATTTACTCCAAAAGTGTTATTTCCTGTAGATATTGAACAAGTAAAAAGACAGGGCTAATTAATCAGTCAATATAAAACCATCACATGACCAACGTATGCCATGTTGGGGGTGATCAATCAAAAAAAAAATAGTAAGAGATCAATGAATAAGTTTCTTCTCTCACCTTCAGTTGGATCGCACAGAAGTTTGAATTTTCATAAAATAAGCGGGCGCAATCCAGTGGCTAATTTAGCATAAACTTACACTGAAATAATTAAAAACTGGGGAGGGGGGTAAGAAAACGAAATAAACATTTTTCTTAGATGAGATAAGGAGTAAATGTTTAAATTTTAATCTCGATAGCTCCATTGATGTAGTCTGTCCATATTATACAAACATAAGCCAGACCAGCTTGAAAACTGAAAAAAAACAAACTATTTCTTAACATCAGAAGGAGAAATGTTACATAAGTCTCCTTTACTTACCTCCACCACAGGACGAGGTACAATGGGACCAGTCAGTGTATTGCCAGTTGAAGTCTGGAATTCTCTGTGTTGCATTTTCTGTGGGAATCGTATATTCAAATTCTATACCAGCATGTTTAGACTGCAGCAACAACTGAAGAAAAGAAAGAAAAAAAAACATGTCTGGTTTGTTAATAGAAACTGTCACATGTGTTGACGGGTGATCAATTAAAAGATTGGATCACAGAATGAGTTACTTATCCCGCCTCTTGTTCTGCTATGATCATCAAAAAAGACTAATTAAAAAAAACATGCATGGACATTATCGGATCGATTCTGCACAAACTCACACTGTAAATTGAGCTCCCACTAAAAAATCACCTGGGAAGGACTTTAAAAGCACAAAAAAAATATTTTTCTAGGTATAATAAGGAGTAAATGTTGAACATTTTATCCCTCTAGCTCCTTTGGTGTGGCCTATAAATGTGATAATTGCATACATATATTGCCTGCCGGCCAGCCAGCCAGACTAACTTGAAAACTGAAGGAAGATTACAGTTATGGTTAACATTTAATAACAGAGAATACAAAAGATATTTCAGTTATTTTCCTGGCCACTCAATCGTTTTACAATCAAATCCTTTGCCTTTGGATAAAGGTATAAACTAATATTCCTAAGAGAACTAAGAATCACTGCCACTCATGTATTCTGTGTTGAGGGTGATGAATTAAAAAGTTGTATTAAGTGGTGATCAATGAAGAAGTTACTTCTTCCTCTGTGATCACTAAAAAAAAAGCCAGAATTTTCAAAAAACAGGAGGGCAAAAATCAAAGACCAATTTAGGTTAAACTTACATTGCATATTGGTCTCCACCCCCACCACTAAAAACCTATTTTGGAGGGGAATTTTCAAAAAACAAAAAAAAATTATTATCTTTCTGAGGATTGTGTGAGTACAATTCCAAGTTTCTATAATGAATGGTAAGGGCAGGACAAAGTCTGGATAGATACATACATCCATACATATATATGTCAGGACACATGAATGATATAAACCCAGCAACAGTGTTTTAAATGGTCTGTTGTGAGTAGCGGTGACTAATTTATCCTTTTTAAATTAGATTTACTGATGATATATTTTGGCTTTTGAAATGCACTCATGTACGATTATTATATTATTGATTGGTGAGGCCAAAATAATCGTAATTTTACAGTAAAATTTTGATACTCAATTTCTGTGAAAAAATGAATGAGATTCCGCACAAACACCTATATTGGCTGCAGGCTACAAAAAAGTTTCCATGGATCAAATCTGGCACACAGCCCAATGGTTTCCTGTATGTGTTATAGCGGGTCACAAATATGTATGTGTGTGTACACAGACTTATTTTTGACACCCCAGGTAAAGTAGTGATAATAAAATTCTTTATCTCAGATATTCAGAGCAAAGCAGGTACATGTTCCTTACCATAATGGTCAACGGTTCCCTGAGAGGGCCAGGAGCATTAAAGCTTTCGACATTTCCTTTGCGGGCATAATGGACCGTGGTTCCAGCGATTTGGTAGTCCCCACTCCACTGAATGTACCAATTCCCATTGAGGTAATATTCGCCTTTGTCATTTCTCAAGGCCAAATAATTATTTTCAGCCGACTCATCACTCCCTACTTCAGCCACCATGATATTACGGGCCCCGGTTGGAATGATTTTTGCTTCTTGGTAACCTTTATGAGAAGAAAACAGACAAAATTCACTTGAAACATTTAAAAGAGACAAAAGAACTCACTATCGGGATCACAAATTTAACAATCGTAGCGTCGAAATTTGAAGTCATGTGAAAGAATTCCATCGGAGAATAAATATGGTTAGAATGAATTCTATCTATGACATCACAGGTATTTTCCACTGGAAAACATATGAAACGTAGTTTTTAAAAAATATCTAAAAATATCAAGATTTTGGAGAATATAGATGTTATTAATAAACCTATCAGAGTAAGCCCCCCCCCCAGGTCAAAAAAGCTCTTTTTACAAAATTCAAAAGATGCATTTTTAGAAGAGGTCTCATGGAGTATTGATGCCAAATTTCAAGTCTGTTGACCAAACAGTATTGCCAGAGTGCCTGAAAACCAAAATGCACTAACCTACAAATATATAAATATACGAACACCTGCAAATATAAGAAAGGGTAGAATACTTTGCCATCTTTGATGGCTACGGTTGTTCAATTCCTTAAGAGACAAAAGAATTCCTTAAAAAAGACAAAAGAATTCCTTGAAAGAGACAAAAGAATTGTCGGCATAGCTGCTCACAAAATATTTCTCTTGCCTCGTAATTCACTGAGAGTGCCTCTCTTGCATGAAAGAATTCAAAGAATCAGATTTGGATAAAATCAAGAGAAAAAAAATAACAAAGGCTTGTAATAAATGTCGCAATACTGAAAGTTTTTTGGACAATCGAACTGAAACGATACACGTCAACATATCAGCTGAATGTGATTTAGTCCAGTGTGGAATTCAACACAATGCGGCTTTCATTGCTCAACAAGGACGACATATGGAAGTTCTTGCCTTATAAAGGTAGGAACTGAGAGCATCCGTATCCTACAATTGTTTCTCTTTGCTACCATTATCTTAGAGCCTCCCTTTTAATCTAAAGATAGTACACCTGAGGAAGGCCATAGAATGGATAGGCCAAAATTTTGATAAAACAACCAAAATAACGAGCAGAATGAGTTTGGTTATCTGAAAAACTCTTTAAATGTTAATGACACTTTTCAAAACTATAAACAGAACCGATGCCTGATTTGCATATTGGTTGAGTTAGCAACAGCCCAGGGGACTCCTGAGGGGGGTTTTGGCCTCCTGTCCCCACCCCCGTCAAAAATTTATTTCATTTGTTATGATGAAAATCAGGGAATATATTAAGTTTATGAGTACGTATTATGAGAGAAATTTTTTTTTTAAATAAATCACCCAAGTAGGACAGAAACAATTTTTTTTTTCATGTCAGTAGATATCATCGAGTCATTTTACAATAAGCACTGAAAAGAATTTATTTTTGGATAGAGACAACAAATTATAACACTATTTACATACATATTACATCTACATATTTATTCATGTATATATATATACATATATATATATATATATATATATATATATATATATATATATGTATATGTTATCAAAAAATAGATATATAATCAAAAAAAATAATCATGAAAATGTCAGATTATACCTCCATTTCTCAAAAATATAATTGTCTGTATTGAGAAACAATTGTGCAGATATGGACTGTGAATGAACAAAATGAGAATGTAAGGATAAAACAGTTATTCAGATCTTCACCTTTCCATTGGGCTGTTTAACTCAATGATAAGAGCGATGCTACGTTAAAGCAGCAACCTAATCAGTCGTAGGTTTGATTACTACAATAGCTTCATTTTCTCTAATTGTTTATTCCATCTACACTGTCTATATCAAGTGACTCATTCTCTGTGTAATAACAGGAGGTCATTTTGAATAGAGTTTCAAATGATATCATGGATTCATAATTATATATACATACATATATATATATATATATATATATATATATATATATATATATATATATATATATATATATATATATATATAATGGAGAGATGATTTCGGATAGAGTTTCATAGTATAACGCAATTCATTATCATTCTGTTGGATTATACATCCATTTCCTAATAATAGCTCTATTTGTCCGTGTTGAAAGAAACAAATAGAGCAGATATAGAGCATGAATAAACAAAATGAGAATCTTGAGTAAAAACAATTATTAGGACCTTTGCAAAACTAGCGACTGATTAGCTCAATGGTAAGAGCAATGCTACATTGAAACAGCTACCATATCGATGTCAGGTTTGATTCTTGCAACATCCCCGTTTTCTTCAATTGTTAACATTGTTTAGGCCAAATGATACATTCATCATATAATAACAGGAGATCATTTCAAGTGGAATTTCAATATGATATAGCAGAACTTATTACCATATATATATATATATATATATATGATCACATGGGGGGCATATACATGAACATATTTGTATAACTTACCACTTCCTTTTGTTTCATTGAATTGATCTTTGATAGTCAAACATGTCGATCCATCCCCATGACACACACCACACCTGTCCTCCTGAGCATCGGAATTCAGAATCCAGTCACAACCAACATGCTGGGAAAAGATATTATTTAAAAAGCCATCAATAAACAAGTCTAGTTAGTCACTCAGAAGAAACTGTCACATGACCAACGTGTTTTGGCAGCATACTGTGTTGGGGGTGATCAATTCAAAAATCAGGAAAAAGGGGTGATTGATTAACAAGTTACTTCACTCAGAAATGTCTGAGTTTCCGGAAAACAATCATGAAAACTTTCAGACAATCTAAGGCATCAATTTCACATAAACTTACATTGTAAATTGAACCCATCACTACAAAAACTATTTAGGTGAGGGGGAATTTCAAAAAAACAAAAAAAATGTTTTTTGTAGACATCATCAGCGACAGAAGTAGCAGCCTTCCTGTGTCAGTTATCAGGCATAAACCCTCTCCAAGATTCGCCAGACCTCCCTATCATGAGCGTCGCGGAACCAGTACTTTCTGAACTTGTCTAATTCATCACACATTCCTATTTCTTGCAGGCCATAGTTTTGCATGTCTGGGATCATATTTGTGAGTTGTGATGCTTAGTGGGTAGCTAACATTCTTGCTACATGTCCAGCCCATTGACATTTGATTTTTCTTGTGGTTTCTATGATATCTCAGACTCCTGTTTTTCCCTCTGATATGCAGTGATGTCTTGTGATCTAACGAGTGAATGTTCAGATTTTCAGCCCTCTAGCTCCATTGGTGTTGCCTGTTCACCTGATATATACATAGCCAGACCAACTTAAAAACTGAAGAAACTCATGCTAACAGTTAACAGTTTCTCATAAATTCAACAATCATATATCTAGACAAAAGAACAGAGTAGGAATGAAGGAAGTTTCATGATAGATATGTTCGTCTTGCAAATCATTATGAGAAGCTTGTAGTGTTTCTTATCTCCTATTCAGATTAGTCTCCTTATGTTAGCTTTTTTTCTGATATTTTTTTTTCTATAAGACGTTTTTTGACATCTATCCTCACTTCATTACTACAGCAAGCAATCTGGGGAGGGATAGGTGTTCAATCATTTTTATCTATTTGCCAACACAATACCTCCAAAAGTTCACATTGAATTCCAATGGGCTAAGGAAGACTAGGGCGTTTGCAAACCCTTTTCTCAGATCAGGCCTTCTCACCAAGGGTAAAAAGTTCTGAAAGTTGGAACCTTAAAGGATAACGGTGCTGTAAAATTGTTTTATGTGACCCAAATCTAATCTAACCATATGAAAAGAAGGTATGATTATTCACTGGTATCTTCTTTTTGTCCTCGCCTTAAATTTATCCTTTAGCACTTGTCCACCTCGAAGAGGGGCAGTTGACTCCCATAGTTGTGCCACTTGCACCTCCTGTGTTCAACTAACTAAAATGGAAAACCAAAAACAATGATTTCCATAACTTTCTTCACCAAAGCTCAATTATATTTTAACAAATTTTCCACAGAACCTGGGTTTTTGAAAGGTCAACCAACATAACAAGCTTATGGATCACATGCTTTCGATATGTCTGCCTACTCACCAGGGATGTAGCCAAGCAAGAAAGGGACCATTTTAAATTGATACCCCAGGCCCCTAATCGAGGGGTCCCCCAACAGCTTTATTGATAATAGTATACCTACAGTATATCTACTACTATTATACAATAGCAAATTTCGCTCAGTGTTGGTAAGGGTTCCTCAAGGAACCAAGCTCATGGGCACCCAAATCTCCGGCTATGCCCCTGCTACTCAACAAGCTTACAAACCTCTGGTAATACTTTTGTAGACCCCCAGATGTCTGCAGACCCTAGTTTGGGAAATGCTGCCCTGAAACAAAGCAGATGTATTGATGAAAACTTCTGTTCCTTCTTATAGTTGCTTTCAAAAATCACTCTAAATTCATTTTCTTCATGCTCACAACTCCAATAATTACTGTTATGAATTTTTAAAACCTTCCTCTTGGCTCAGACATGAAATTTATATTATTATGGTTAAATTGAGTAAAAACTTGTTCAGAACAGTGAAGAGCTGTAATTCAAATCGTATTTGTTTTGCACAAAGAATGGACATTTTGGTACTATTGCGAATGCGGACTTCTCAAAAATTAAAGAAAATTAAATTTTCAAAATTAAATAAAATAAGATGAAAAAAAAGGAAAAAATAAGTCACTCAATAGAAACTGCCATATAACCAACATCTTTTGGCAGCACGCAGTCTTGGGGGTGATCAATTAAAAAATTGGAAAACGAGGTGATCAATGAATCAGTTATTTGTCTCACATTTTTTTGGGGAATGATTGCTAAAAAATTCTAAATTTCCATAACTACTAGTGGAAACAAACTGAGTGACCAATTAAGTATAAACTTACATTGCAAACTAAACCTATCATTAAAAATCTGTTCAAGTGAATAATTTTCAAAAAATAGAGGGAGTATTTTTTTATACATGATATGGAGTAAATAAATGAATTTCAAGCTGTTGCTTCCTTGGTACGTCCTTTACACGAGATATGTAATATATGCATTCATAGCCAGCCAGACAGTGAGCTATACATACAGAAACAACCCATGGTGATAGTTTCAGTAATAATAATTAAAAAATTAAATCAATTAAAAAAACCTGGAAATATTATTTATTCAATCACAATAGAGAATGGCTCTAAATTTATGAGTTGTGTTGGATCAAAGATACAAATGGTGCAGTTATTACTCACTGAAAGAACAATACTGGGAAAGTACAGAGAGGCTGAATGGCTAATAGCACAAAGAACCAGATTGGCAAGCCGAGTTCAAACTCTGCTAGAGACAGTTTGTGTTCCCTTTGCACAAGTGAACTTGAGAAAGGCATGAACCTACCTCTTCTCCCAACAACTATGGTCAAATATTAAGGCATACTAGGAGGCCAACAAATCTAATTCCAAACCAACCTTGAAGAGAGATTGGCCCCATCAGGCAATCTTGTCTCACACTTCAGATAAAATCATCTGAGGTGCCCCAACTACCCTCCATTCATTACACGGAAGGTAAAGGTAAAGGAATGAGTCCCTTGACGAATAAATGTTTTTCAAAATCCTGATTTTTAATGGAAAGTTTTTAACCAATAAATAATGTGAATTTTATTTTTTTCTTTCATTGCTGCAAGATTTATTCTTCTGGATCACAAATTTGTCTTTCAGACCCTCTTAATGCGTTTTGAAATTTATTTATATTCATTGATATCTATCGGAAATTTATGATTGAGGCGGAGTGAAATTTCCCTTTTGATTTCATTTCATTCATACTTATTGATATTTATTTGATATCAACCATTCAGGAGGTGCAAAATGTCACTTTTCATAGATCAAAAGAAGAGAATTGCTTTGATCTGACATTTTGTGTTAACACCTGTTTAATTGCTTATAGGAGATCAGTATAGTTTTCAGTCAGAGAATTTTAGTGGAGGTATTTGAAAATAAGAACTACCATAGACCTTCAATAACCTAGCATCAATAACCTAAGCAATACCAGATTAATGAGAAAGTCGAATGACATACATTCAAAATATTATGTACATCAGTATAATTTAGATGAGGAAACAGAAACATTAAATCTTGTTTGAGTTCTTCATGAAATACTCTGGTTTGCTCTTTAACCATATCCCTAGACAGTTCAACACCTTTACTTACACAAAGCCTAAACTACTTCATCAGCTCTGTGGAACTTCTTCCATCTTTCATTGATTTTCTCACGTAGCAGATTGGTGGAATACCCTGGGAAATTTGAAATTCAGTGGCCCGAGAAATTCAAAATTAGCGCCGAATCAGTGAAGAAACTGTCTACAGGTCATTGGTGGTCTAGGAAGCTTAACGAGGTTTGTCCAGCTGAATAAAATTTTAATCACAAAACATACTCCCCTGGAAAATTCGGAAATATAATCTTTGAGCCTGGTTAAAATCACATATCAGAGCTCATATCTTTGAGCTATCTTTCCTCCACGTAAGGAGGATTTTACCCAAAAAGTAAGACGGTAAAGTTTATTTATCGATGAAACAAAAGATATTTACAGAATAATCTCTAGTTTATTGTGTTTAAGATGGTAAGTCAAGACTAAAATTACACTCATAATCACCCATTACTGGTTTCAAAGTTTTCATTTAACTAGAACAAATTTTTTTCTTTGCTTTTATTTGTTCAAATATGTTAATGTAAATAAAAAATCTTGTTTTCAAAAAGTTTGTAATAGTGTTTACCACCTGGAAAAGTTACTGCCAACTTGTTAGTTGCTATCAATCATGTTGAATATGGGTAAAAAGTTACAACTTTTGAAAAATGATATTTAAATGTTTGGAAATTCTATTTTATTCAATCAAAAGCGGATAATAATACATGCTTTCCAATATTAGAATATCAAGTTGGGGTTACATATACCAAGTGTACTGCACCATTATCCTTTAATGAATATAAGGTCCCAACTGTCAAACCCTTCAACCTGACTGCAGTAAAATGATAGATAATATTTAACTAAAGATTAATATCAATACGTAAGCGCTCGGAAAAGCTATATAAAGTTGATTGTTATACTGTCATTTTTCTGAGAGTGGTGGGGATCCAGGTGGTGAGAGGGTCTACACGGTCCAGATGTCCCCTCCTGCTTTGGCAGAACACTATTTAAAAAAGATGAAGATCGAACAATTAATTGGTAATTCTCGAAGGTAGTTGACAGTTATTAAACCAATCACTGTACATGAACTGCGTGAGTGAAGCTATTTTCGAAAAGGGTTTTTTTTCCCTTCTATGCACGGGCAATATTCACGTATTTCTTTGGGAAAATGATTTTTTTCTCCAATCAGACCCCATCCTCAGCTCAGGATCCAGGATTTGTCTCTGTGAAAGAAAGAAATAAAGAAGTTATTGTTACTTACTCTGCAGCGTCCATCGATGCACAAGTCTCTACCCTGGAGATGACACGGGGTTCCGTCAGTCACCATATCTGATTTCAGAACAGATACAGCCTCATTGGATGGTTTGCAATGGAGCTGACATGGAGCACCTGTTTTAAGAATTAGATTTTAAATAATTAATGTACTATACCAATTACATTGAATCTTACATACTATTTCAATTCATTTAAACGCTATACATTTCAACAACTGGATGAGATGGCTAGATAACAATTTTACTTATTGTATCACTGTATTTCCACAAAAGGCCCACCTGACCAACCAGCCAAGTGGGTTACAGATTCTTCTCATTTGGCTTGTTCATGTATCTGTCTGTGTGTCTCTGGGATCTCCTGGTCACATTTTTTTGGACTACAACCCTGAAAATTTGCATGAGTACACCATTTGGCAACATCTAAAAAGTTTGTTTTTTTTGGTAATTCAAAAATGTGCTTTATGGAGTCCGTATGGTCATTTTGAACCAACTAAGACCAAGTATTATGCTGGTATTTTTTAGTTAATCTTAGATAAAAGATTTATATTTTAGATAACTTCAGATAAAAGATCTGTTTTTTAGATGATTTTAAATAAAAGATCTATCTATTCAAATAATTTTAGATAAGAGATCTATTTTTTTTCATTATTCCTGATAATATTTCAAATAATTAGTTCTAGTACTCAAGTGAGCTACAGTGATTTATTCATGCAAGGTATGGATTTTTGACGAGTTAGAAACCGTCAATCAAAACTGTTTACATCAAGAAAGGTTTCTTCAGTTTTCAAGTTGGTCTCTCTGTCTGGCTGGCAATGTATAAATTTATTGCACATGCAGGACACACTTATAAAGCTAGAGGGCTGGAAATTAATGCATTTACTCCTTGTTATGTTTAGAAAAAACATTTTTATTTTTTTGAAAATCCCCATCCTAAATAAGTTTTTTAGTGGGTGTCCAATATGCATTTTAAATTCAGACTAAATTGATCCCTCAGTTTATGCCTGGCAGCATTCATTGTTGTTTTTTCTTTTATAATATTCAGATTTCCGCATTGATCACTGCTCAACAAAATGTGAGACAAATACTTTATTTATTGATCACCCCTTTTTCTAATTTCTTGATTGATCACCCTGAACACGGCATGCTTACAAAAAAAAACGTTGGTCCTGACGATTAACCAGACTTGTTATAAAATTTTGATTCATAATAAATATCTATTACTGAAAATTGAAATTAACTATCTGAGAAAAGACAAGAGTCAGGGACATCATAGAATAAAAAAAAATCTCAAATGGCAGTGGGCTAGCCATGTTGCAAGAATGGCGGATAACCGATGGACATCACGACTCACAACATGGATCCCCCGAGATCACATGCGCAACCGAGGCCGGCAGAATATTAGATAGAGAGACGAGCTAGACAAGTTCAGGAAGTACTGGCTCCGCAACGCCCATGATAGAGAAGTGTGGCAAATCCTGGTGAAGGTCTATGTCCAACGATGGACATTGAAAGACTGCTGATGATGATGATGAATGACAATAAGATGACATGAAATTATTGCCAAATGCATGTAGAAACTTCATAGATCTGATATTGATATCCAGTGTTATGATGGCGGCCCTCCTTTGGAAAAAAACCCATTTTCTCAAAAGCAGAGACAATATTGCACAACCGTGGCCATCAAAGATTTTCTTGAATGTGCATGTGTTTGTTATTTTGTTCTCCTGGCCATACTGTTTTGCCTACAGACTTGAAAATTAGCACCAGTACTCCAAAGATCCCTTTCTAATATTATTTTTTTTTCAAATTTTTTAAAAACTTTTTTCAGGCCTTATTCTGACATGTTTATAGGTAAGATCTACATTCTCCAAAATCTAGATGTTTCTACATGTCTTTCTACTCTATTTTAGATATTTCCCTGTGGAAATAACATCTATATTCTCTAGAGTCTAGATATATCTAGATGTTTTTTTAATTCTATTTTAGATGTTTTCCAATGGGAATAGCATCTATAATTTCCAGAGTCTAGATATTTATAGATGTCTTTTTACTCTATTTCAGATGCTTTCCGTGGTGAATGACAGTGTTATTATAGATAGAGTTTATTCTGGCAGTATTTATTTTTCGATTTTTTTCCCACAACTTAAAATCTTGACGCTTCTGTTGTTTGATTATTGACGGTTAGCGAATTAGTACTTATATTTTCTGATGAGATAAGGGGCTGAAACTAAAGTATATATAGCTTTACATCTCTACTGATGGTATCTATTAAAATCTGTAATTTTTTTTCAGCGATCATCTCAGCTATGTTGTGAAGCTGAATAGTGGACTTTTCTTGATAAGTAATGTGTAGTATCATCATCTTTGGTGCAGCATCACATAAGGATAGCAAACAATAGAAATAAAGATAATACAACAGACCCCCCCCCCCAATAAATCCTGAGGTGGATCCTCTGATCCTTCATGCTTGGAATGTATGGACAACCAATGATAATCTCAATCCAATGATCCCTAAACACGCAACAGCTATCATTTGCAGAGAGCTCAAAAAGCCACATATCTGTGCACTCATTTAAATTCGCACGACCAGACTTGGAAAAAATACCTTGAACTTTTAAAAGTCTACCTATTTTATCTTGAATGCTGAATATGACGTACTCATTTGAGGCATGCATAAATGATATTCGTAATCATCAGTCTTTTAATATCAGTCATCCAACTCAGTTCTTCCCAAAATTCGCAAGACCTTTCAAACGAGGGCATCAATGCCACTATTTTCAGGACTTGTCTCGATCTTCCTGTCACCTTATCTTTTGCCAGCCACAATTTTGCATATGATCTCCAGGGATCCACATTGTAAGTCGTAATATCTTGCAGTAGTCTGACATTCTTGCAATATGGCCTGCCCATTGCCATTTGAGTTTTTTGATTGATTCCATGATATCACTGAGCGCTGTTTTCTCTCTGATATAGTGTTTGTTTTGAGATCTCTCAAAATGATTTTGAACATGACTCTCTCTTACGCATGTTGCATGGTTCTTAGTTCAAGGGTCAATCTTTTTGTTAGGCTTTGTTCCATGGGTGACTATCTGGTTGTAGAATTATTATACAGCCAATGTGCTTTCTTTTTGTTAACTTTCCTCTTCCACTTTTTATCGTATTTGTTTCAAAGTGTTTTATATCCACATTAGGTTCCTAACTTTCATGTTGGCATCTTAAACATGTTTGGCAAGTTAAAGAGGGAGAAAAAGAATGTGCCGACAAGATGTACATGAAATATAAAAGTTGAAAAAAAAAAGACTTTATAAATAAATTCCGCATGAATGCGTTTTTCAACAGCTTGGGAAATATAAATCATTTCAGATAATCCAAAAGAAATATTCTTTGATATCCTATGTTCATTTTTTTCTTGAGTTTGTAGCAGAAGATATTACTGGATAGTTTTGTCTGCGATATCACATAAAAAAAAAAATGTGATATCACATAATAATTCTAACTGAATATGTGAGCGAAAATGTTCCTGTTACACAGAGAAATATAAGACGATATCTTTTCACTAGTTCTCCTTTCTCATTACTTATCAGAGTTAAGTGGTGGATATTGTAAGTTTTGGAAATGTAGAAAAGCAGTCGGAAATCAACATCAAGTCAAATATAAACTGTGTTAGATTCACGGGCCTTGTAATTAGATCTTCCAAGAGATTACAAAGTAGGTAAACACAAAAACTCACAAACAAGTCGGATAAGTCACTCAATGGAAACTGTCACGTGACCAACGTCTTTTGGCAGCATGCTGAGGTGATCAAATAAATAATTTGGATAAAAGGCTGATCGATGGATTAATTACTCCTTTTGCCTTTTGTAGACCACTAAGAATCCAGATTTTCAGAAAACAAGCATGATTGCTGCTGGGCACAAACTAAGGAATCAATTAAGCATAAACTTGAATTGCAAACTGAACTCCCACTAAAAACCTTTTTTGGCAGGGTTGGGGGATTTTCACAAACCAAGATAACTGTTTTTTTCTCAACTCTGAACGTAAGTAAGCCAAATTTTCAAAAAACAATGTTTTTCCTGTCTCATTGAGGGGAGTGCGTGTTAAAAATTTCAGGTTTCTGTTGAGGACAGTTAGGTCTGAGAAGAGCAGAGTAAAAAAAGCAAAACAATAATAGCAAAGATAAGAAAAAGAAAGAAGTAATTGATTCTAATAAAAAGAATCTATTTAACAACATCGGAAAATTCAATCTAGTGGCCATAGCTTCCATTTTACCTCTCTCTCATTATTTCTCTCTTTCTCTCTCTTTTTTCTTTCTTTCTTTCTTTTTTTGTTCTTTCTCTCCTTGATTGATGAGATAGGATACTCTCTCTCTCTCTCTCTCTCTCTCTCTCTCTCTCTCTCTCTCTCTCTCTCTTCTTTTAATCCATCATTTTGAACTTCTCTCTTTTTAGTTTTAATCTGAACTTGTCATTGTTGTTAGGTAAGGAAAATAAAGTCAACTCAACAGGAGTTCGACAATATTGAATAAAAAAAAAGGTAGAATTATGTATTATATCCATGACTTAATGAATGAATCACTCTAGCCCATGCATGTATTAAAATTACTTATCTAAAAAAACTATCTAGAATTATCTAAAAAACATTATCTAAAAACAAATACTAGCTCAAGATTTGGGAATCATCGCTCAGAGATGTCCTAGAAATCAAAAAAACAAAAAAAGCATTTTTAGGTAGTGTATCGTAGTGTACTCATGAAAATTTCCGATAATAGAGCCCCAATAATGGGGCCCAGGTCAACCAAACATGCATGCACACACATAAATGAGCAAAGGAGAATCTGTAGCCCACATGACTAACCATTCGGTTGATTTGTCCAGGTTACAGTGATTCGATATTTACATGTATAAGATTTATGCTTGCTTACTTTCACGAGAATTCAAGTTTACTTTTTATCTACTAAATGAGCTGAGCCAGCGAAAAATTGCTTTAGAGGAAGGAGAGAAGAAATTCTCAAACAGAGGATAGTGACGAGCTGTGAGGAAATAATATAATAGGAAGAATAATGTCTCTATTAGTAGGGAAAAAAGGTAAGCTATGCAAGGCTGAATGTAAACCTAAGAACTAGTAACAAATCCTCACTAAAAATGATGATACAAGGTTCCTTTACTCATACAATGAAGGTTTTGGATGTTTTATCGTTTTGCAGAAGCATATTTGTGAAAAAAAAAAATTTCTGTTTCCGAGTTATGTTGAAAATGAGATGATTCTAGATCCAAAAAAAAAAAAAATGTAAAACACGGCTGGTTAGTCACTTGATAAAAACTGTCATGCGACCAACATCCTTTGGCAGCATGCCGTGTTGGGGGTGATCAAGTAAGAAATTTGGACCGTGATCTCGGAATAAAAGTCTAAATCTTTTTCTAAAAAGCGGACACCAAGTAAGGGATCAATTCAACCCAAACCCATGTTGCAAATTGAACCCCTGCCACTACAAACTTTCTTTGGGGGGATCGAAAAAACAAAAAAAGAAACATACTCTTTTTCTAGACATAATAAACACATGATACATGTATAGTCGACCAATTAGACAGCCAAATCAGCTAAAAAACTGAGAGTTATGGTGATGGTTTTGAATCATGTTGCTTGTACACAGTGGTTAGCTACCATATTTCCCACCCGTATAAGCAAGGATTAAAAAAAATGACTTGCTTCAGGAAAAAACACCATAATTCTTGAACTCCTAAAAACCATCACTTTTACTGCATATGCAAATAATGGACTGTTGATTGGTGAAATATCCTGTTGTTAAGCTTTATGAAGAGTGACAAACGGGTCGGGTCATTTTTTTGGATGTGCTGATGTATCTCTATTAGACACATTTTGGTGGGTGGGTGGCTTTGTTTATCAGTCCCTAATGTGTAAAATAGCAATTTTTCCAGGTGTATCATAGATGATTGATATGAAACTTGGTCCAGACCTTCAGGTGAACAATTCTCATCTTCTTTTTTTTCATCCTCCTCCTCTTTCTCCTCCTGCTACAACAATTACAAAAGTTGGATGCATGGTTGAACTCATGGTTCTTGTTCAATTGAAATGAATCTTCCGTACACTTGTTATCAAATGGAGAAAACTTATCTTTTCATCCTTAATAGTTTCTGAGATTTGTGGCAGTTCTCTTTTATCAATAAATATTATATACTTAAATTAATGTATTTCTAGGATTTGAGATATATATCAGGAGAATAGACGTTTTTAGGTGTTCCAAAATGTTTTTTGACTCAATCTTTGAAGTAAGCTTGAAAATAAAGTTGACAACACGGCCCTTGCTAGATCTTCATACAAGAAAAGAACCACCGCATCAATAGTCTGACTCTCAGGCTAGTTTCTACAGTCCTAATTGTATAATTTGTTCAATTTTTAGGGGTGCCCTTCCACCTCTTTGAGATACTGTGTCTATCTATTAGTTGGTCGGTAGGTCTGTCCTCAAATTGTTCCTCAGCTGTTTCTTGTCAGATTTTCTTGAAACTTGATAGAAAAATGTCTCTTGATAAGATGTTCCTTACTTAAAAAAATCTTCTATTCAGGGTCACATGATCTGGCAATAGTGGCGTTTAAACTTTATGTTTTAAAATCGATTTTCTCTGCTGTTTTAGGTCGGATTTATGTAAAACTAAGAAAAAAGGTGTCCTTTGGTAATATCCTTCTTACCTAAGATCATTTTCCATTCAGGATCACTTTTGATTTTTATAGTTCATGCCTTATTGAAATTTTGGTTCTTGATTTTTTTTTTTGTTC
This sequence comes from Thysanoteuthis rhombus, assembly GCA_963457665.1. NCBI lineage: Eukaryota > Metazoa > Mollusca > Cephalopoda > Oegopsida > Thysanoteuthidae > Thysanoteuthis > Thysanoteuthis major. The sequence continues at coordinate 45,826,002 of OY735228.1, read as the reverse complement.
TGCTGTCATCACCATTAGTCTTTCATCATCTGTTGCTGGACATAGACCTTCCCCAGGATTTGTCAGATTTCTCTATCATGGGCGTTGCGGAGCCAATGCTCTCTGAACTAGTCTAGTTTGTCTCTCCGTCAAGTACTCTGCCGGCATCAATTACACATGTGATCTTTGGGATTCATGCTGAGAGTTGTGATGTCCATCAGTTGTCTGCTCTTCTTGCAACACAACCAGCTCATTGCCATATGGATTTCCTAATGGTTTCTATGATGTCTCCAAACCATGTGTTTCCTCAACATATTGTGCTATCTTGTGATCTCTCCATGTGAGGATGAGCATGATTCTTTCATGTACTCATAGCATAGTTCTCAGTTTGCGGACCTGTCTCTTGGTGAGATTACATGTTTCAGCTCCAAGTGACTATCGGGAGGATGCATTGGTTGTATATTCTTCATCTGAGGATTAATGGGATTTTCTTATTCTTGAAGGTTAAGCTTGCTCTGCAAAAGGCTTGCCATCCTAGAGTGATTCTTTGCTTAATTTCTTCTTTTTTTGAGGATTTCATGGAGATTCATTGTCCAAGATAGATGTAGTGGTATACTTTCTCCAGTTCTGCATTTTTGATTTCGATCATAGTGTGTTTGTTTCCAATGTGGTTGTTACTTTCTTGCTTTCTTCATTCAATTCATCTAGCATTAGCTGGAAGTCGTGTAGGTTCTCTATAAAAAAAAAGTGATGTCGTCTGCAAATCTAAGGTTACTCAAATATTTGCCGACTTTTCTAATTCCTTTATTTTCCCAGTCTAGGTTTCAGAAGATCATCTCAAGGCAGGCTGTGAAGAGTTTGGGTGAGCTAGTATCACCTTATCACCCTTTTTTGAAGCTGAAAAGGCTCCAAATCTTTATGTAGCCTGATAAAGGAGCAACTCTGACAGTATATATGTTGCAACACTCTGACATATTCGGGGTCTACATCTTGTAAAGTGATGGCCTCAATGACCAAAGGAATTTTTCCAGAGTTGAAGAAATGCTTACCCATAAATAGACAAAAAGGGGGGGGGGGTTCTTAAATACCCTTGAGTCTTGTATGCCATCAAATACGATATTAAGAGAAGAGACATTTTTGTCCTTGCCACTGTATCTTCATTATTACTTATGATGACATCATTTTTCTTCCATTGACATCAGCGACACCACATCACCAGTAATCCGATCATCATTAATAATTCTTTACCAACCAGTAGAACAACCATCCCTGGCATGATCAGTTTTCCAGTACTACCACAATCTCAACAACTGATAGTCTCAATTCCATCAACACTGTCATCATAGGGGCGGATCCAGGAGGGGGGGGGCAATTGGAAAAATTATTTTTTACAAATAAATACGTGAAAAAGAAAACAGATTTTAAACATCAATGTTTTTAGGGTTAATTTATGATTGCGAGGGATTATTTGGGCTTTTTATTTGTGAAATTTCTTTATCTAGATGCCTGAAAATCGTTTTTTATTTATACACCCTCCCTTGAATCCACACCTGCATCATCGTCAGCATAATGGTTAAAAGCAGGCAAATCAAGAAGAAGAGGTCAAGGGGGTCTGGACAACCCCTGCTAAAAGAAAAACATAAAGAAATCTTATATGTACAAAACACAATTAATCCCAAGTATTCATGGATTAAACTTATGAATTACAATCAATCATTTCATTTGTACTTGTTTTAAATTACCATTTAATAATAAAGATTGTACAGAGGAGATCAGGAATAAAGAGTTTACTTAAGGGTTTGATTCGGACTGAAGCTTGCAAATAAGTTCCAGTAGTCAAGTGGTAAGAATAGTCGCATGTAAAGCAAGCCATCCGCCAGTTCTGAGGGTTATGAACTTGATTCTCACTACTAAAGAGTACCAAGTATGTGTCTAGTTACTATAAAAAAGAAACAATCAAGATGAAGATAAATAGCAGCAAAAATATATCATTATGATTTATTATTTAATTTTTCCTCTAATATAAGTAAGATGTCATCTGTCTGATTTTTCAAAAAATTTTTTATTCATTGTTTACATAGTAAATTTCTTTAATTAACTTTACTCCTTTGACCATTTTGGTGCTAAAAAGCATATATTACCGTGTGTAAGTCTAGTTATTTTTCCTTTCCAATCTCCTTTCACAATGTGCATGATTCCACTAATCTCCACCATGTACTACCAACACCTTTTCAATCTCATTGCGTCTGCTCTTTTTCCACAGGATTTTCAGTCCAATAAGTACCAATTGGTTAGCATTTTGCTCCATCTATTGCCCTCTCTTCTTGCAATGTGCCCTGCTCATCACCATTTTTGTTGCTTAATCACTTTTATGTTATACTTCACTCTGGTATTCTCTCAGATCCATGTTAATTTTTTTCTGTTGATTAGAGTTATTCCTAATATTGCTCTTTTCATGGTTCTCTAGACTATTCTGATTTTGTTTTCAAGGGGTTTTGAGAGTTTCTAGGTTTCACATCCATATGTCATAGCTGGTATTATGTATAGATTGTATGCTTTACATTCCAAGCACATTGGCAATTTGCTTTCCAGTATGTCTCCATTCATACAAAATGCTTTCCAGCCAATCATTATGAGCCATTTTATTTCATTTCGGTAATCTTTCTCTATCTTTATTGCCTGGTCTTGGCAAATGTATTCCTCAACTTCTTCTCAGGTTCCACTGTCCGTTCTTATAACCTTTTAGGGGTCTTTGTTATTGAACAATACTTTTGTCTTTGTTTTGTTCATCTTCAACCAAATTTTGTTTTTTTTGTTGCTTTTTCTACTCATTTATTAATCAAATAAATTTGTAAAAATATTTTTTTTTCCATTTGGTCTCCTTAGCTCAAAATTCTAGATCTATCCCTAGTTACAAGCAGGAACCTTTATATTTCTTGAAGCTTTATACATATTAAACACACTCCCTCAACTCTCTCTCTCTCCCTTTCAATTTAGAGACAGAGACAGAGAAAGAGCTCTCTGTCTCTGTCTCTCTTTCTTTCTCTCTCTCTCTGTCTTATTCCTTTTTTTAATAAGCATCATCTATCTTTCCTGTTCCTTCTTCATCGCTAATGAAATATATGTGAGACCTGATAAAGAATCCCAGGTTTCGGGCCATCAAAAAACCCATTTTCTTTCGATAATCAGATAATTCAATGACGGCACAGCCTGAGAACATTGCGTAACTCCTCCTCGTTGTTTGCATTTCAATTTTCCCCACTTACTCTGCCGCCGAAAATTGTGTCTCAAGATAATGAAAAAAAAATAAGGGAAAAAAATGATATACAAGTCTGGCTAGTCCCTCAATAAAAACCATCCCATGATCAACATCTTTTGGTAGCATGCTGTGTTGGGAATGATCGATAAAAAAAAAACTGATAATTTACTCTTCATTCGACCAATGCCTTTTGGCAGCAAGACTTGTTGGGGGTGATCAGTTGAAAGATTAGAAAAAACGGGAATCAATGAGTGCCTTTTGTTAGGTACAGATCACTAAAAAAGTCTGAATGCTGCTGGACGCAATGTAATGGATCAATTCAGCATTAACTTACATAGTAAATTGATCCCCCCCCTCAAACACAAAAACACTAAAAATTTGTTTTGGAGGAAATTTCAAAAGAAAAAGTTTTTTTTAGACATAAGGAGTGAATGCTGGAAATTTCAGCCCTCTAGCTCTAATTGTCTGGCCTGTATACATGTTAGATGTGTTTTCTAGTAGTGTTCCCTATAATAGCGTCAATAATGATTTCCGTCAATTACGACAAAAATTTTACACTGCGCAGATCGTTTTCCTGCGATAAAAGTATGTCAACACTGAACACTTGTGACAATGCAAACTTGTAATTGTTTCGAGGGATTTGAAAAACTAACGAACTAGATAACAGGTACCATTGACCAGGAGATTATTTTCAATAAGTATTATTATGATATAATATTATTGTTGAACATCTCAGTTTTGACTATATTTTCCTGGCCTAACAATAATGATAAGTTATACTTCCACATAGAACTAAAAAGTGAAAAGTTGAAAATGATGGATAAAGAGAAAAGAGAGAGACAGACTCTATTCCAACATCATCAATCAATGAAGAGAAAAAAGAAAGAAAGAGGGAAAGAGAAAGAGAAAGAAAAGGAGAAAGTTAAAGAGAAAAAGATAGGGTGACAGAAAAAGAAAAGGAAAGATAGAAAGAGAGGAAGAGAGAATAGAAAAGTGTGGACAGTAGTTTTCTGTTAACATTTTCAATTGCCTCAAATTATATCTAGAATTATCTAGATTTTCAAGAAAAATATCAAGGTGCTATCTTATTAAGTCCCTTTTCATGGCTAAATTTCAAAATCTTTCTTCAGTTGAAGGAAAAATATTTTAACAAAAGTCAAAATATTTTAAAAACTCCCAAGTTTCTGTCGGAATGGACGATGGTCCTAAAGCAGCCAGTCTTGTCATACTTGTAGGATTATCAATTGTAATATTTTTTGGTTACAAATCTTTTTTCACCTTTTACAATCAAACATCCCATCCTTTAAAACCTGAGAAATATTTAACAAACCTAACCCACTCAGCACTTGAGGCTTGGATTTATGCTAAACTTCCTTTATTTCAATGATTTGACAACTAAGCCATATTATTGGTTGTCGGTAGGATTTCTCATTTGAGTGGTTTGCAGCTCATTGTTCTCCCTACTTAAGTGACATAGATATATATATATATATATTCAACTTTTTTCTCATCCAATAGCACCATCTGAGAAATGGTGACATTTATTGCTAATTATTTGAGACTGTGTTTATAAACATCTGTATTGAAATTAAAAATTGATGCTTTCATTTTCAATACAATTTCTATTGGAAAAGAGACTTTCATATTCAATACTTTGTTACTCTCCTCTCTTTACCTACCCTCTAATAAAACTTTCTCTTTCCCCTCCCTATCCTCTTATCAAACTACACAACTTTCTTTTCCCCCCTTTCCTTTCCTACCATGTCTATCACACTCATAGTATCAGCAGCAGCCATCAGCCGAATCTGTTGTTGTGTTTGCATACTTATAACTGTCGCCACAGGTCATGTACAAGTAAATATAAGTCTGGAAGTTATGTTATAGAATTATTTGTCACCAGTATTAAAAAAAAAACGGAAACAATTATGGTTAGTCACTCAGTAGTAAACAGACACATGTCCAATGTCTTGTGGCAGCATGTCATGTCGGGAGTGATCAATTAAAAATTTGGAAAGACAGATGTTTAATGAATATATTACTTTTTTTTTGCCTTTTGTGTGGGCTGTGATAAAAAAAAGACTGAATTTTCGAAAAAACAAGTGGGCAAAAAGCAAGGGATCAATTTAGCATAAACTTACAACATGAATTGACCCCTGCAGAAAAAACTTAGAAAAAATAGTTTTTTACTGACATAACAAGGAGTAGGTGTTAAAATTCTAAGCCCTCTAGATTGACTGGTATTGCCTGTATATGTAATACATAGTCAGCCAGCCAGACCCACTTGGAAACTGGAGAAACATATGCTGACAGTTTTGGAGACAGTTTTGGTTGAGGCTTTGCAATATGTTATTCATTCACCTGTGCAGAGATAATAATTAACAAAATGTTACAACTAACGATACTGGTGGCAAGACGCACTTAAAAACCGAAGAAACCTATGTAGACAGTTTTGATTGACAGTTTCTGAAATGTTATTCATTCACTTGTGCAGAGACAACAATTTACAAAATGTTACAACAAACAATACTGCCAGCAAGACCCACTTGAAAACTGAAGAGACCTATGTTGACGGTTTTGGTGACTATTTTGGTTTATGGTTTTTAACACACCATTGAAAATATTTGTTTTCATTGAGGATTGGACTGATTTTAAAAAAATAATTAGCACAAGAAAAATGATATCTAATGAAAGAAAATTCATTTTTTTGCCAATGAAAGCATCAAATATCCCACAGGGAAAATCATTAAAATTAAAGAATTCAGCGTACCTTAAAACTAGGCTCATGAAAGGGAGAGAACAATGTCTGACTGACCACGTGGACATTTTTCTTTGTCGCTGCTGTGAATTCATTATTGACTTTTCGTGAGTTTCAAACAATGACTCCTACAACGTGAACACCTTCAACAGGTGCAGGATATTATCAGAAAAATAATAAATGACATTTGTTTATATTTTGTATGACATGTTTTCAGGCAAATGTTTGTCTCAAATTTTTGCATTTCCTTACGATTTTTTTGTTCCGAGTGAACATCTTCAACAGGTGCATTATATAATCAGAGAAACAAATGACATTGATGTGTTTTTATTTACTTGGAGTATTTTTCTTTTCTTTGCAATTTTTTCTCTCCTCTGATTTATCTATGTCTTATTCATACTGATTTATTCAATTCTATCTCTACTATGTCAACAGCAGAGTCCATTACACTCAGTCGGGCAATTCGCATAGCTCTATGGAGTGAACTCTTCTGGTAATGCAGAAAAGTGTTACACACTCAATACATACATGCATATGTAGATTTGATTATAAATTGCATTATATTATATTGAAACTCTTTCTCTAAATGATCTTCCGTTATTACACAGAGAATGGCCGAGACATTGCAAAGAGAATAAACAATTCAAGAAAATGGGGCTGCTTTCTTTAATTGTTTATTCTTTTTACTTTGTCTAGGGCAAGTGATACATTCTCCGTGTAATAACAGAAGATCATTTACAATAAGAGTTTCCATATAATATAACGCAATTCATAATCATTGTCATATCATATATCCATTTCATAAATCATTCATATACATATATATATATATATATATATATATATATATATATATATATATGCGTGTGTATATATATGTTGTGAACAACTATAACCATCAATGATGGTGAAGGGTTCTATCCTTTTTTTAAATATGCAAGTATCGGTCTGATCATTTGTTTGTTTGTTTGTTTCCTGGCCATACAGTTTTGTCAACAGACTTGTGAATTAGTACTCTAATAGACCCTTTCTAAAAACATGTTTTTTTTTTACTTTTGGAAAAAAGTTTTCTGGCATCTTCTGCAGCCCTTATTCTAACGTTTATTAATAACTAGATGCTCTTTTACTCTTTTTTTCCCAGATGCTTTCCAATGGAAAATGCTAGCGATGTCATAAATAGATTTTATTCTAACCATATTTATTCTTCGATGGAATTTTTTTTCATACCTTCAGATTTTCATACTACAGTTGTTAAATTTTTGATTATGATACTGAATATATGAATAGACTAGAAAGCTTTGAAGCTCTGAGAACAAAAAATATAAAAGAATTCTTTTTAAATTCATTTCACTTCATTCAGTTATTCCCAAATATCTGTCAATGGAATTGATGTAATATTTTTTCAAGAGTTTCCTGTTTTAGATATAATCAGATGGTATAGTACTACATATAAATTCTTCTTGGAGATCATCAGTTGTTTACCATGTAACCATTTAAGGGATTTAAAAACAAAACAGTCATATTAACATGATTCCCCAGCAGTGTTTATCAAACACCACCTCCCCTCAAGCTTAGATTTTGATACTTAGTTTGCTATATTATTTTTAGAGCCATGTCATAATATATGTAGTTTGATATTTCATATAGATCATTATCACAATGTATTGTTATGGACGTTGTTTTAAACTACACATCATTGAATTTTTTGAAACAAAAGGGTTTATTCATGTAGATTACCCCCAAAAAACTGTATTTGAGAATGGGGAGTCAGTATGCAAAACAACATTATATATATATATATATATATATATATATATATATATATATATATATATATATATATATATATATATATATATATAGTCTTTTTTACATAAAGAGTCCACAGTGAGAGAAGCAAACTCTCCATTGCTCTGAAAATGCATTTTCTATTGTAAATATTCAGCCATCCCTGTTCTACCTAATGGTATAATCAACAAATTTACAGTTTGCCACCAATACTCTTGATTTTGTTTATAAAAATGATTTCCCCACATACTAAGCCCTAATTACTAATTGCTGTTGCCACCAATACTCTCGGTTTTGTTTATAAAAATGGTTCCCCCACATACTAAGCCCTAATTACTAATTGCTGGTTGCTAATACATGATTTTAGGTAATTTTCTGGTAATATCATATAAAAACAATTTTAAAGTCATATTCAACACCATATACTGAGGTATTACAGAAATTTTCATGAAAATCAATTAAAAAATGTGGTCGATATCTGTTTTTTAAAGTCGGCAAATTTTGGAGCTCATTTTCTCAAAACCATTTTTTGGTTAGTTAGCCTGTCTGAAAGTAGATGCCTCCATGAGGATAATAAAAAAATGTCAGTTATTCCCTTATCACTTGGCAAAACTAGTGTTTTTTTTTTATTCATGTTGAATCTCCAAGTGACCAATATATAATGATATAAGATATAGATTTTTGTAGCAGTAACATACACTTTGCGCCTTGGTTGTTTGAATCGACTGACTCTCTAGCCAAACAGCTACTATCATGTAATTCTGTTTTAGTAAACAACCTCTGATTTTGTGAATCTCACTTGAGTTAAAGCGGGGCACATAAAATTGGGCTCCCCTAAGGGAATTCCCGTGCACTGAAGAAAATTTGATTAAATTATTCACTCATATTGATGTCCAAATTTTTATATCAGTCAGCAAAGTCTCTGATCAGTTAAACATCACTTCCTGTTGAAGATGAGAGATTTATCTAAATTTAATTAGAACTTTCCAGACTGAAACCTTACACAAAAGGCACGTCATAAATATCACTGTTTCTATGGCTGGAGATATATGATGCAAAATTTATTGTCATTAGGAGTAGTTAGCCACTCAATAGAAACCATCACGTGACCATTGTCTTTTAACAGCATGCTGTATAAGGGATGATCAATTAAAAAACTGAAAAAAATTGATGACCAATGAATAAGTTACTTTTCTCACATTTTCTGTTACGCAATGATTGCTAAAATTGTCAAAATTTTCAAAAAACACGCAAGAATGCTGCTGGACACAAACTAAGGGACCAATTTAGCATGAACATAAATTGTTAATTGAAACCCACACTAAAATTCTTTTCAGGCTTTTAGTATGTGATTCAAAAAGGTTTTTTCTGGAAATAATAAAAAGTAGATGTGTAAATTTTCAGTCCTCTAGCTCCATCGGTACGGCCTGTATACATGACATGCACATAGTCACCTAGCAAGTCATCTATCGAGACTAACTTAAAAACTGAAGAAACCTATGAGGACAGTTTTGGTTGACAGTCTCTAATTGATCTGTCTATTATTTGGAATAATCAGGGTCAGATTAGGTTAGTGTGTGGTTTAGAGCATATGTTATAAAGGGGAATTAAATTAATGAAATTACATGAATATTAAAAGACATATAGCACCGTGCCAGACTCATCATCATCATCATCATCATCAGTCTTTCAACATCCGTCGTTAAACATAGACCTTCCCCAGGATTTGTCACACTTCTCTGTCATGGGCGTCGCAGGGGGCAGTACTTTCTGAATTTGCCTGGCTCGTCTCTCCATCTAATACTCTGCCAGCCTAGGTTGCACATGTGATCTCTGGGGATCCATGTTGTGTCACGATGTCCATCGGTTGTCCGCCATTCTTGCAGCATGGCCAGCCCATTGCCATTTGAGATTTTTAATCGATTTTATGATGTCCCTGATTCCTGTGTTCTCCTGGGTGTACTGTGCTGTCTTATGGTCTCTCCATGTGAGGCCGAGCATAATTCTTTCATGTGCACATTGTATGGTTCTCAATTTGCGGATCTGTCCCTAGGTTAGGTTCCATGTTTCAGCTCCATAGGTGACGATTGGGAGAATGCATTGGTGGTATACCCTTCTTTTTAGGATTTATATCCCTCTGTTTCTCTTTTATTTGCACTTGTAGAATTAGATGTAATAGTCTTTGGATTGTCAATCAATCACTGCTACCTACAACAGACCAGATTAATCACTGTCACTGGGTTTAGGTTATTAATGTGTCCAGACATTTATATCTATCTATCTATCTATCCATCCATCTGGACTTTACCCAGCCTCAACCTATTCATGGTAGAAACTTGAAATTTTGCACTCACACTCTCCTCAGTGAGTGGGGAAAAAAAATTTTTGTTGTTTTTTGAAAATTCCTCCCCTAAATATGTTCTTATTAGGAGGTTCAATTTAAAATGAAAGCTTAGGCTCCTTTATGATATCCTAAAAAGAAGAAATCAAGTGAAAAATCACACTAGGATGGCAAACCTTTGGCAGAGCAAGCTCAACCTTCAAAAACAAGAAGATCCCATTAATCCTAAAAAGAACCAATGCATCCTCCTGTGTACTTTTCTTCTAAGTATGAGTCCTGCCAATTGCCATTTTTGTTGCTTAATTATCTGTTTGATATCCTTCACCCTGGTCCTCTCTCAGACACATATTGATCTTTTTCTTATGCTGAGAGTTATTCCTAACATTGCACTCTCCATTGACCTCTCTCAGAATGAACAAAGGTTTTGATAAAGTTTAAAAAAATCTTTTCTACTTTTTTTTCCTTTCATCCATACCAAGATTTTTTATTTACAATGTCTCACATGAAGAGATCACAACATAGCACGATACATCAGGGAGAAAACAGGAGTCTGAGACATCACAGAATCCATTTCAAAACTCAAATGGCAATGGACTGGTCTTGTTGCAAGAATGGCAGATAGCTATTGAACATCATAACTTACAACATGGATCCCCAGAGATCACATGCATAACCAAAGCCAATAGAGAACAAGATAGAGAGACAAACTAGACAAATTCAGAAACTATTGGCTCCATGACACCCATGGTGGAAAGATGTGACAAATCTTTGGCAAGGTCTATATCCAACAATGGACGTTAAAAGACTGATGATTTTGATATACTTACATGGATTTACAGTTATCAAAAAGTCTAAAACATCAAAGATAGTATAACACAGATGATCGATACTCAAGACAAAGCCTTGTGATGGAACTACAATTTGAAAATAGTGGGTGTTCTGATGACTAACACTGTAAACAAGATACAACTATAAGTAAAATCTAATTGCTTTTTGTATTGAATAATTTCATGATTTCCTGACGCTGGACATAAAGTTTTACCGGAAATGACAGGAAGTCCAACATTGAACATAAACTTTCCCCAGGATTTACCACACCTCTTCACTGTGGGCAGTACACTACCGATATCTCATGAACTTGTCTAAATTGTCTCGCCATCATATTTTCTGCAAACTATAATTTTGTATGTCATCTCTGGAGATCCATGTTGTGAATTTTGATTTCCAACCATTGTCTGCTATTCTTGCAACTTGACCTACCAATGACCATATGAGTTTCTGATTGGTTCCATGATAACTCTGACTCCTGCTTTTCTCTCTCTTATTAATTGCTGTCTTGTTATCTATCCGTGTGATATTAATCATAATCCTCTTTTTGGCATGTTGCACTGTCATTAGTTTGAGAGATTCCTGCTTTAGCTCCATAAGTGACTATCAGGAAGACACATTGGTTCTATTGGTTTATTATTAGTAACATTTGCTATAATTACTGAATAATCCTTACTGTATTTTCTTTATTTGATCACCCAAAAACTCTGTATAAAAGCTTTTTCAAACTATATTCTCTTTTCTTTTCATTACAAGAAACAAAGGGAAGCAATTAGAGGCAAGAAGAATCAAAGCAAGGATGTAATTTATAACCAGCAAAAATTTCTCTAATCAATGAAAAACCCAACCCCAAACCCTAACCAGTGCCAGATTAACTATGTAGCAGAAGTAGTATTTGCTACGGGCCTCACAATTTCAGGAGCCCTGCACCAAATGCTTGCATGCCACAGATTCTGATTCAGTAATTCTCTACTCGCTCCACTATCCTCAACTTTAATGAATGACTGGACGTTTAAGGGTGATCAATTAAAAAATTGGAAAAAGGGGAAATAAATGAGTATAATTCTCTTGCCTTTTTGGGGGCAGTGATCATTAAAACAAGTCTGAATCTGAAAAAAACAAACAAGTGTGAATGCTGCCAGACACAAAGTAAATGATCAGTTTAGTATAAACCTACATTGCAAATTAAACCCCCTCCTAAAAACCTATTTAGGGGGAATTTTCAAAAAAAAACAAAAAATGTTTTTCTAGACATGATAACGAGAAAATCTATCTCCATTGGTGCAGCCTATACACACGAAAGAGACATAGACAGTCAGCCAGACTGACTTGAAAACTGAAGAAATTTCACCAGTTTTGGTTAATTGTTTCTGATAAATAATACTTATACGTGAAAACAGCTATTACCTTTTGGGCAGATTAGACATCTTGCAGTGAGCAAATCCTCATTTCACCATCCCAGATTGAAGTGAACTAGAACAAGGTTTTTCAAGATGGTGGACACATCTATTTAAATAGGCACTAGACGCCACCCCATGAGAATCTGATAAAGCCACACTATTATAAGAAGATTTTTGTAAGGAAAAAGCAACTTACTTTTGATTAGAACCGGCGTCCATTTTCGGAGTTTCCCTTTGTATTTCTGATTGTTGAAACTTGAACATTGCTCTGCTCGGAATGTTGGAGCGTCATGTGCACAAGCCTATTAGTTGAGACAAAAATGGAACGAACATTAAGAGTGATGTTTTAACTGTTTTTAAAGTTAATTCATGTTAACTAGAAGTATTAGGGTTTTTTTAGTCAGGATAATTTTCTACCTAGATATTTGAGAAAAATAAATTCCAAGTGTGTCTCAGCAGCAAAAAGAATGTGATTTTTTGATTTCTGAATACTGGAGGTCACTCTAAAATTCTGAAATTTTTTAAAGATATCTCAATTGTGGACACTGGACTTAAAACATGAAAAAAAATTTTAAAAAAAACATCACAATATCATTAACACTGGCTTCACAAATTCAAGAAAAACAAAACAAAAAAAAGCATCAAAATTAGCAACCTTGGTCCAGTCCCCAAGATCCATACCTGATATGTCAGTAGGACTTGAATAATTCACTATCTATTCAAAGTGTCGTAATTCCTAATCTAAAAGAGGATGATGGTGCTAAGAATAGAATATCCATTGTGGAGGAGAAGGGACTCTTTTTGAGTCACACGAAAACGGTCGTAAAAATTGTTTTGGAAAATTTAAATAAATTGTTAAGAATTGCAATAGTTTCACCAAATTTACAAAAAAAGCAATATATTTTTTTTGTTTTTGATAAAACACCTTTCCCCTTTGGCTCCATACAATTTATTCTATTTCATAAAATTTTTCAGATTTTCAGTGAATATTGAATCAAAGAAAGTTGCTTTCACTACGCAGTTCCTCTTGTTGATAGGGAATCGGAGTGTTACATAATGAACTGACATTTAAGAGACAACTGAAAGACATTTTTTTACCTTTCAAAAAGAAACAGGAGCAGAAAAAAATTATTGTTACTTCAGAAATTAAAGAACTGAATTTCGTTCAAAAGTATTTATTTCAAAACGGTCTGTGTAAAAGACCCCAAAAGAAATCAATACACCATGCTTTAAAAATGTTACAGTGTTCCATGTTAGAGGTATTGGGCAATAACTCAGGAATTAGGAGAAATTTTTGTCAAAAGAGACTGATTCTTGGAAAAAAAAATGATTGTATGCATAACATTTGAGTGAGTGGATCATGTGTAAGGATTTAAATTGGGCTTTTATAACTAAAGAACTCAATGGGCAAATTCTCAAAAGAAAAAAGAAAGTTTTGGTCTCATTCACTCTCAAAAAGTGCCTTTATGAATGACTGACTTTTGACCTAAGCCAAAGATTATGGAATAATTTCTACACTAAAAAAATTTTTCAAACCAACTCAAACTTTGTTTTTTATCTGTCTTCAATTTGCTTTTAGTTTTATTTATTCTCTTCCTATTGTTGATTATTTTTTTTCATTTTCATCATGACATAAAAAAGAGAATTCTAGAATAGGAAACGGGTGGGATGGGTGTAAATTTGAAAGAAAAGATTTCAGAGAACAGAAAATTAAAGAAATCATTTTTCAAAAGTTTTTGGGAACATTCAAGAAAATTCCATGAATGAAATATCTTCATGCTTTCAATCAGTAAAATAAGTAAAAAATAATGGAAAATAATCGTACCTCACATGAATGAATCACCATAGCCTGTGCAAGTGCCAGAACATATTACCAAAAAATAATCTAAAATCATCTAAAAAATATCAACCAAATGGTCTGCAATTGGCCAACCAGACCAACCAGTCAAGTGAGTCACAGATTCTTCTATCCTTTGCTCTTCTATAACTCTGTGTGTCTTATATGACATGAGCAGACCATTGGGTACTATCTAAAAGTTTTCTGGGTTTTTTTTAAGTGATTTTTTGGGATCTCCATGATCATTTTGGATCAACAATGCCCTAATCATGTGCTGGTATTTTTTTCTAGATAATTTCAAATAGAATATCTACTTTTTTTAGATAATTTCAGATAAAATATCTACTTCTTTTAGAAAATTTCAGATAGTAGATTTATTATTTGACATCATCTTGGATAATTTTTTTTCAGATAATTAGTTCTGGTGCACAAGCAGGCTCCAGTGATTCATTCATACAAAATACAGGTAGTACCTAATCTGCTTTCTCTTTGTCTCATCTATCATTCTTTTGTCAGTTGCATCAGTCACTTCGGATAGAGATTCTAATTCCTTGTTAGGTTGCTAAAGAGTTTATCACTGATGGCCCTACCTGGATACTCAAAGGAGAAAAGCTTCTCTCAAGAATAAGCTCTCCTCATCCAACAGAAAAATTGCTTTCAGATGTTAAAAAGACTGTGTATGATCTCGAGGAACATAGCATTTGTCCAAGAGATTACGCAGTGCAACATATTAATCACTGCTACCCATAACAGACCGGTTTAATCACTGTTGTTAGGTTTAATTTATTCATGCATTCTATCATTTACGTCTATCTATCTATCTGGACTTTGCCCAGCTCTTCGAACACACACCTGCCTCAATGAGTAAGGGAAAATGTTTTCTTTCGTTTTTCTATTTTCCCTCCTAAATACCTTTTTATCAGAGGAGGGTTCAATTTACAATGGAAGTTCATGCTAAATTGATTTGGCTCACTTTGCATCCAACAGCATTCATGCAGGTCTTTTGAAGATTTGTACTCTTTTTTGATCAAAGCCCCAAAAAAGGTAAGGAAAATAACTAATTCATTGATCACTTTTTTCTAATTTTTTAATTGATCACGATATTGAGTGACTAACAAAACCTGTTTTTGTTTATAAATCATGAATTTATGATTCAAATAATACTGGTAGTAATTCATCAAAGTTACTTTATCATACCAGCACCACTGCTTAATTTACTAAGAAGTAAACATTGATCAACCCTTCTTCCAATAATTGCTCACCTCCAATACAAGCATGCCGCCAAAACTCATTGGTCACATGACAGTTTCTATCGAGTAGCACTAATCAAATCTGTTTCCTAATTGATTATGTCTAAAAAGTATTGAAAATGTCAATTATCCCCTTCCAACTTTACTTTTGGGACCAGGACAGATATAATTTGAAATCTACTTATTTTCATTTGGACAACAACTAAATTAGCTCTTTTTTAATCACATAAAGTAAGAAAAACAATTATGAATGAGTATCACTGTAAGCAAAATCTGAAAGGAATGATAGCTGTACTTTTTACACATAACTAATAAGAAAATTATTTCTTTGTCTCATTTGATTTCAATAACTGTTAAGATTGTCAAATAACTTTTTATAACGTCCTATTTTGATAAAGAGGTACAATGGCTAATTTTTTTACCATATTTTAGCAAGAATATTTTCAACAATTGCATTGTATCATTGAATCCCATGAGTCCTAAAAAGAAGAGTATACAACCAACGCATCCTCCTGATAGTCACCTATGGAGCTGAAACATGGAACCAAAATATTGACCCACAGACTGAGAACCATACAATGAATCCTAGGGAAAGTTTATGTCCAAGGATGGACAATAGAATGATGATGATGATGATGATGATGATGATGATGATGGTGGTGGTGGTGGTGGTGGTGGTGGTGGTGGTGGTGATGATGATGATGATGGGTAGTGATGATGATGATGATGATGATGGGTGGTGGTGGTGATGATGATAATGATGATGATGATGATGATGATGATGATGATGATGATGATGATGATGATGATGATGATTCCCACTCATTTATCATAACACCTGTTAAGTTTCAATGCTAGAAATGGAGGAGAAATGTGTAACCTCGTCACCTACAACAAAAATTTAAAATTTTGTGTGCAAGAAGGGAAATTTTGGGTGGGTCTCTTGTGAGGGAATCTTGGGGTATACTCCCACAGAAAATTTTGAAAATTCTGTATCCAAGGTTGGCTAGAAATGCGCTTCAGGGAATATAAAAAATTGAAATGATGTGTTGTCTACAAGTCTATTAGAAATATGTTCCTCATGTTTAATCTACGATGAGAGTTTTCTCAGAAACCAAAACCAATTCAATAAATGTGACACATTTTGTGAGATGCCTGAGAATTGTCCTTTCATATCTGTGAGTCTGCGTATGTATGAAAGTGCATGAGATTTGGAAGGTCTGTATCACTCGAATATTCTACCTCCTCCTTAAGTTCTGGCCAGCATAGGTTCTGCTTACCTTTTAAGAAATCTTCAGAAAAATCAGAAGGATCTTATACATAGTAAAATATGGTAGATACCAAACAGAATCTAATACTATTAATAAAATGAGAATTATCATAGTCTGAATCACCTAATCATGTAATGTTTAGATGTGTCCTCACATCTCAATAAGATGTTTTTCAGTCGGTTGTCAGGTTGGTTGGTCAGTCAGTCTGTTTGTCAGTCGGTTACTGTTATTGTTGCGTCATGGAAAAGTTATGAAATCATAAAGAGAACATATATTCTGATTATTTTTCTCACCAGCAGCTATGATGTCATAATAGAAAGTCTGCATTTTTGCATTTTAAAAAAGCCAAAAATGGATGAATGGCGGTTTATGAAAATATTATTGGCAAAATATTTCCATATCGCAATATTTTACAAGTATTTGAATCATTCGACTCAAAGAAAGACTACCTGTTCTTCTTTCTCCTCCTCCTCCTTCTTCTGCTACTACTACCGCAGATGGTTGACCTATGGTTCTGATTTCTGTTTATCTCAGCTAAAGAATGTGATAGTCTGAGGTATGTTTTCCTCTGAAAAGCCAATCCAATTCTTCTGTTAGTTTACATTAAAGTAAAGAAAGTAAAGTCATCTTTATGACATAACACCTGACTGTAATTATTCATTCCTTATATCATCCTGATTTTAGAAGCTTTTTATGATTATTTCCATAGTTCTCAAGTTTGATTTTAATCAGTTGTTTCTCTATTGGAAGCTGTCAAAGGTTTCTTCAGTTTTCATGTTGGTACAGCTGACAATGTATGTAATGCAGATAGAAGCCATTCTCATGGAGCTAGAGAGTTTAAAATTTGAACATTTACTCCTCGATATGTTTAGAGAAAAAGCTTTCTGCTTTCTCAAAATTAACCCCTCCCCCTCAAAAGGTTTTTGGTTCGGGGTTCAATTTGCAATGTGAGTCTATGCTAAATTGATTACATTGTTTGTGTCCACTTTTTTCTTCAGAATTCAGATTTTCTCGGTGATCGGTGCCAAACGAAATGTGAGAGAAGTAATTTACTCATTGACCATCCCTTTTTTTCTAATTTTCAAATTGATCATCCCCAACAAATCATGCCACCAATAGACGTTGGTCATGTGACTGTTTCTATTGAGCGACTAAACAGACCTGTTTCCTTATTGATGTACAACCATATGATATTACAATAGCAGTGCAGTTCATTTTATTATAACTGTTATCATGCATTACACCTTTTGCAGAAGCTCCGTAATCATCTTTGGGGACTTTGTCTCCACATGATTTATCAGTGCCATAGTAAATGATATCATAATGGCAGATCGGTTCATTTCGTTGCTACTGTTCCATTGTGTGCCACACTTTTAGCAGAGGCTAATGTACTGTAAGAATGTTGTCCTTCTGCAGAGAGAGTTGTGAAGCAATGCTGTATGAATGAGGTGTTCGCTGACAAAACCTTACCAGTGTTAACAATCTTTATTTGCAAAAATCTCCGAGAAGCCAAAAAACTTGGAAGATAACAAAATCCACTTCCAATGTTTGCTGGGCTGAAAAATCTTTTTAAAACTTGGCAGGAGACTAGTTTTCATGTTTGTGCACTCCTCTTCACAAATATCTATATACGTATGTATTTTGTATGGTCATATGTATGCGTACTAGGGAATTATGTTTGTGTGTGTGTGTGTGTGTGTGTGTGTGTGTGTGTGTGTGTGTGTGTGTACGTATGTATGTGTGTGCAGATGTAAACATGTGTAGGTGATTTTGTGTTTGTATGTGTGTGTGTTAATTTACACAGGTGTATATTCTCATCGTCAAATATATATATATATATATATATATATATATATATATATATATATATATATATATATACATATATATATATATATATATATATATGAGTAGGTATTTTGTGTGGTCGTATGTATACGTAATTGGGAATTATGTTCGTATGTGTGTGAGTGTGTGTGCTGATGTAAAAATGTGTTGGTGATTTTTGTTTGTATGTGTGTGTTAATTTACACAGGTGTTTTTTCTCGTTGTCAAATATATATATATATGAGTATGAATTTTGTGTGTTTGCATGTATAGGTACTTGGACCTATGTTGGTATGTGTGTGTGTGTTAATTTACGCATGTGTATGTTTTGGTCTTCAAATATACATGAATATGCATTTTGTATGTTTGTACGTATATGTACTTGGGCACACGTTGGTATGTGTGTGTGTTGATATGAAGATGAGTGTTTGATTTTGTATTTTCATATATGTTGGGGTTCGTGTTTGTGTGCGTTTCAGTGTCTATGTATGTTAATTTACACATATGTATATTCTTGTCTTCAAATATATACATGAGTATGTACTTTGTGTGTTTGTATGTATATGTACTTAAGCATATGTTTGTATGTGTGTGTATATGGGTTGATGTAGACGTATGTAGGTTATTTTGCGTGTTTATGTGTATATGTGAGTCTATCTGTGTGTTATGTGTGTTAATTTACACAAATGTATGTTTTTTGTGCAAATATATATGAGTATATATTTTGTGTGTTTGTATGTAAATGTACTTGTGCATATATTTTGGTGATTTTTTGTTGTGTTTGTGCGGGTGTACGTTTGTATGTGTGTATGCTAATGTACACATGTATGTTTGTGATTTTGCATTCATCAGTGTTTCCATTTGTGTGTGTGTTAGTACGCATGAGTGTTAATTTACACATATGTATGGTTTTTTCGGCAAATATAAGTGTATGCGTCCACATGTATATGTACTTGAATATATACGTTATAATTGTTCGCGTGTGAGTGTATGTTTGTGTGTGTGCACATGTGTAGGTGGTAATGTAAGCGTGTACCTTGGTAATTTTGTATGTGCTTGTATGCTGGTATGCATGTGTGTGTAAGTATCGATATGTGATAATTCACACATCTATTTTGTGTGTTTGCATTTATATTTACTTGTGGGTTTGTTTGTGTATTTGTATGTGTCTGTGTTAATTTACACATATGTATGTTCTTGTCTGACAATGTGTATGTTTTTCGTGAGTTTGTATGTCTGTGTACTAGAGCATATATGTGTCGGTGTTTGTATTTGTGAGTTAATTTACGCATATATAGTTTTTTTTTTCAGCAAATATAAGCTTGGTATTTTCGTGTTTGCACGTACATGCTTGTATGTGTATCTGTGAGAGTAGGTTTGTTGATAAATGCATATGTAAGTGCTTGTTTGCAAATGTATGTCCGTATGTATTTCATGTGATTGTGTTCACATGTACTTGAGCATGTGTGTTTTGGTGTGTACGCGAGTGTGTTTGTTGGTATGTGTGTGTGTGTGTATGTGTGTGTGTACGTGTTTGCCAATTCACACACATGTATATGTGTATAAAAACATATGTTTTTATGTATTTCATGTATTTGTGTGTATATCTATTTGAGCTATGAGTGTTGGTATTTATGTGTGTGTTCTCATATATGGGTATATGTTGGTTATTTTGCATGTGTGTGTGTGTTCGCATATGTGGTTGTATGTGTGTGTCAATTGAAATACACATATCTGTTTGTCTGCAATTAATGTATGTATGTGTATTCCATATGTTTGTGTGTATATGTACTCATGCAAATTAATATGTGCGCTAATTACCGCGTATGTATAGACTTGTAAGTGTACGTGTATAAGCATACGAGTGTTGGTGGTTTTGCGGGAACGCATGCACGTGTTTGCATGAGTATGTGAGCGTATGCGTGTGCGTGTGCGTGTATGAGTGTATGTCAATATCACACAGATGTATGTGCTTATGTGGAGGTGGCTGGACAAGCACCTGCCTTATTCCTGTTGAAAACGCGAGGGGGGGGGAAACTGTCGTGTCTTAAGGAAGGAAAGATGACTCTCTTGAGGTGGGAGGAGGGTTGGGAGGAGGGAAACATCTGATTATCGGGGAGGGAGGGAGGGAGGGGAGGGCTTGTCGAGAAGGACATCTTTATTGTCAAAGGTGTGGACATGCCTTTGAAAGAGTGGCAGGATATTATTAGACAGAGGAAGAGCAGCGGCGAGGGGGGGGAGAAAATTTCCTTGGAGTCGGAGAACAATCAAAAGAGGAGGAGGAGGAGTAGGAGGAGTTGAGAAAAGAGACTCGGTGGTACTGATTTAGATGTTTTCAATCTAGATCTAGATGTTTTGGTCGGATCTAGAAGCCACTAATTGCTATATAGATGATCTTTAATAAAATAAGTAATACTTTAATTTGATTGATAGTAATTGAATAAGTCATATCTTTTATAGATTAAGTAATATTTTAATAGAATAGGTGCCAATTATTATTGAGTCGTGTTGGATTTATCAATAATATATGAGATATTTCCTAGAATTCAGAGATATATATATATATATCTAGAGAATCTAGATGTTTTGAAGCCTTTTAAGATGTTTTTTGACTTCGTTTTAGATGTAAACTTGAAAATCAAGATGGCCACACCAAGAAGAATATTCCGTCTGAAGAAGAAAGTAAGCAAAGATTTCATTGTACACAAACCGTCAAATGACCATATTTTGGCAGCATGCCTTGTTTGGGGTGATCAATTAGAAAAATTGGTAAAAAGAGGGTTAACAATAAGTCACTTCTCTCTTTTTTTGTTGGATCACTAAAGAATTAATATTTTTTTTTTTTCAAAACATGAAAGCCAGAGATGAAGTAAGGGACCAATTTAGCATGAACCCTACTAAAAACCTTACGGGGGGTTATTTCAAAATATCTAAAAAAAACTTTTTTTTCTTTGATTTAATAAGAAGTAAATGTTGAAAGTTTTAGCCCTCTAGCACCATTTGTATGGCCTGCATACCTGGCACATACTTACATAGATAGTGCTAGACTCACTTGAAAACTAAAGAATCCTATGTTGACAGTTTCTAATGAAGACAAGACTGGTTGCTTCAGGGTCAAACTCCACTCTGAATGCAACTATTTCAGTCTCTAAACCAATTTTTCCAAAAATAGAATTTTTTCCCCAAATCATTGAGGGGAGTGTGGGAGCAAAATTTCAAGTTATTACTCTGGATGGTTTTGGGCTGAGATGAATAGAAAAGAAAAAAAAAAGAAAAAGGATCATAGTAAAGATGAAAAAAAAGAAAAAGTGATAAATTCTAATAAAAAGAATCTGTTTCTCGACACCAGATGATTGAACCTGGCATCCATGGCTTTCATTTTCTCTCTCTTTCTTCCTTCCTTTTGTTGATTGATGATGTAGGAATCTCTCTCTCTCTCTCTCTCTCTCTCTCTCTTTCTCTCTCTCTCTCTCTCTTTCTCTCTCTCTCTCTCTCTCACTTTCATTTAGATTTCATAACATTTTCACTTTTCAATCTTAACTGGAAGTCTGAGCTTGTCATTGTTGTTAGATGAGGAAAATAAAGTCAACTCTGTGGCATAATGTGAAATAAAAAAAAAAAGAATAGAAGCATGAAGTGGAAGAGAAAAGGAAAGAAAAAGGGAAAGAGAGAAGAAGAGGAAAAAATGGTTTATTTCATTCTCTATAAGTTTTTTTTTAACCATTTATTTTCAAGCATTATTTCAACTATACATCCTCCAAGTTCATTGTCTACGCTTTACTATATAATATTTTAAAGGTACCAGTTTAGGATGTCATTATATAGTACTAATCAAGGAAGAATTCATGGATACATTCTGATTTTTATGACAGTTTTCTTGGGAAAAAATCACTGAACTACTGAACTTTCAGTCTATCATTTCAAATGGTGGGTGGAGATTTATTAGCTGGATTGTTGCCTTCGAGTAGGAGAGTCTATTGTTATAAACATATAAACAGATTGAATCATACTGTTCATTATATTAGTAGATAGTTAGGTTTGGAAAAAATCTAATCTTTGTATAAACCCTTCATTTTTTGCAATCTCGTCACCATCTTGGTTATTGCTTGAAAAAATTAGGATGAAGGAAGACACTGGTCGAAAGTTGATTGTAATTGTTGACAAGGCTTACTCTGATGAGAAAATATATAGAGACAGGTCTGGTTAGTCACTCAATAGAAAACATCATGAGATCAACGTCTTTTAACAGCATGCCATGTTTGGGGTAATCAATTAGAAAAAATGGAAAATGAGTGATCAACTTCTCTCACTTTTTGTTGGGCAGTGATCACTAAGAAAGTCTGATTTTTCAAAAAGGTAAAAACTAAAGGATCGATTCAACAAAAAATTCAATTTTAAATCAAACTCTACTCTTTAAATCCTATTTGAAGAGGAATTTTGAAAAAAGATCTTCCTAGACAAGTATATATTAAAATTTTCAGCCCTCTAACAACATTGTTGAGATCAGTATATCCATATATATATATATATATATATATATATATATATATATATATGTGTGTGTGTGTGTGTGTGTATGTGTGAGTATATATATATATATATATATATATATATATATATATATATATATATATCTATATATCCATATATATATAGATAGATATGTGTGTGTGTGAGTACATATACATATCTATATATCTATCTATATATATATAGAGATAGATATGTGTGTGTGTGTGAGTGTATATATATATATCTATATATCTCTATATATATATAGATAGATATGTGTGTGTGTGTGTGTGTGTGTGTGAGTGTGTGTGCATAAAGAGGTTGATAAATTCTGCAATAAGAGTTGATTAAATTTAAAAGAAATGAAGGAAGGGCAGCCAAACTTTTTCACTATGGCTGTAAGAAATAATAAATTTTGATAAACCTCAATAGCTTTTGTACATGTCTTCAGAAGGCTTATATAAATAAATAAATATATATATATATATATATATATATATATATATATATATATATATATATATATATATATATATATACATATATATGTATATATATATATGTATGTACATATACATATATATATATATATATATATGTATATATGTATATGTACATATATATATATACATATATATATGTATATATATATATATATATATATATATATATATATATATATATATATGTATGTATGTATGTATGAATGTATATATATATATATATATATACATGTATGTACATGTATCTAAAAAACTGGAGAAACCTATGTTGACAGTTTTAGAGTCAGTTTCAGTTGACGGTTCTAATACAACGCTGAGATCAGGGGAGAATGAGGGTAGGTTTAAAGGTTAGATTTCATCTTTCTGCAAGACGTGGAGTACTTGTTGCTCAGTTGGTAAGAGCAGCTGGTAGATAAAGAGAATGCCAAAGTTGTTTTAGCTTTACAAGAGAGAAAGGATGACAATGAACAAGGAGATTGAGAAAAGAATGGGTTTATGAAGAATGTCTTAACGGAAATATTTTTATCTGCAGAGGAAGAATAGCGACTAGAATAGTGGAACGGTTTTACTTGAAAATGAAAGACACAGACGAATGGGAACGTAACGGGTTTGTTGGAAGAAATAAACTAAGGAAAACGGAATATGCTGGCAAGGATACCCCCCTTTGCTGAACTGACGAGATTTTTAAAAATGAAGCATCCCTGAAAAAAAGAAAGTTATATCCATTTTAAACACATCGAAATACATTAGGAAAAAATACATTTTCCCTCAAAAATATACTACTTCACTAAACCAGATATTTATCAACAAAACTAGTGTTTGTTTAATGACCAGTTTCCTATTTCAGTATTTCTGTGAATGGTTGAATAATTTGAACATTAGAATTAAATCTATACATAAGAGAAAAAAAATAGATTTTAAACTGGAACTTTCATGTTAAATAATCTAAACAACTTATGATGATTTAATGTGGGGAAACAGTAAGAAAGCTGAGGTCCATCCTCTCTTTTGAAGCACCTAAGCACATGCCTTTTTTTACTTAGTGGTTAATGAAGGGCTGATGACAGCGTGTCGACTTTTAAGCATCAAATGTTTTCCCCGAAAGGATTATATTAATCTATTTGGAGTAGAGCTCTCCAAACCGTGTGTAATGACTCTTTAGTGTGGTTGAATTATCTCCAGGTACGTCGCCAAATTGAGTATGATTTTATATATCTCTCAAAAGATACTTTTCCCGAGTTAGTTGAACTGCTGGGATGACATTATATATTTCTATACTCATCTATATTCAGTGTGCCGCAAAAAGTTTAATTTTCAAAAAGTGTGTCATCCATGCAAAAAGTTTGAGAAGCTCCGGTTTAAACCCGATGAACTTGACACTCTGATGGACAATTTGCTGCCTTACATTGAAAAGTCGACTTATCCAATGAATATCAGACTAAACTTGAATTGCTGCCTTAGTTCTAGGGATCAACTTACATGCTGTCATACACAATAGATCTTTTACGGAAAAAAATCAAGGTAAATAATTATGAAAAATAGGTAATGATATTACAGTATAATGGTTAACAAGCTTGTGATGCTGATCATTTCTACTGTGACCTTAAGTTAAACTAAGCTAAACTTTATAAACATCAAGTATATTGTTTCAGTATATATTTACGAAGTTTAGCTTAGGAAGGTGAGAGGGGGCAGCCAGACCTGAGCACAGGTTTGAAAGGGTGCAGAATTCGCTCATGTCTATACAGTCTATAAGTTAATAGATATGCCCTCCCCTATGATAAAGGCCAAATGCCTCCAGGTCCTCTCTTTGTAACCAGGTGATGAGAACCCTTGCTGCACGATTTGAAACGGTAGTGTGAGAAAAATAGATCTGTATAGAACAGCGGTTCTCAAACTTTATTGTATGATGCTGAGGCAGCGTGTTGGGCCGTCAGACCCCTCAATTGCTGGGTGGGGGAGATGTAGGGGTGTAACAAATCTGAGGAACCCTTGAAAAATCTTTAAAAAAATATAAAACTCTTTTTGAAATAATGTGTAATTATGTTACTGTATTGGGAAAAAATGCATACCAGATCATGTTCAACGCTCAAAATGCATGTTTTTGTATTAGGGAAAAATTTATGTGGCACACTTTGTCGATAGTTACGAAAAACTGTTGTGCCACGGCTCGTAGTTTAAGAACTGCTGGTATAGAAGGAGGAGATACTCGACATTCTATCGTTTTATTGAAGAAGAGGAGAAGGGAAAGAGTTAAAAGATATAACAAAGAGTTTTAGGGAGTGAAAAGAGAGAGGGAGGGGTCTACAGAAACAGTCTTATACAGTGATTGTCATAGGTTTCGGGTACATGAGTATTCCGAAACTCTTTGGTTAAGGGAGTCAAAGGGCTTGTTCTGCCCTAAATTCACACATTTTGTCTGAATTACTCTAATTTGCCAGAAATTGTGCACTGTCTGCTTAGATTTTGGGAGGGGGTGCATTTGCCCCCTTGCCCCCTGGCTTGCACGCCTATGACTGGATATATGGAGAGGCTGCATTCTGGGAACTAGGTATATGGTAACGTCTCCATTTGCAGACATTGATCATGAAACAAAAAAAAAAAACCTGGAAATCGAGAAGTGGGTATATGATATATCTCTCCCTCCCCCCACTGTGTTATATTTCAGAAGGAGGAGAGTCACAGAGAGATATAACAAAGAGTTTTAGGGAGAGGGTGGAAAGAGAGAGAGAGAGAGGGGGGGAGAAAAGGTTTATGATTTCCGAGAGCTGGTAGAGGGAGAAGTAGAGGAGATTAGTGATTGGAGAGAGGAAAGAAGCTGTAAAGAGAACAGGAGGGAGGGAGAAAGAAGGAGGGATAGGGAGATCATAGAAGAAGGGGGAGGAGCCAAGTGTTTTGAGCTTCTCGAGAGGTTGGACTGAAAATTTTGGCTTTTTTTTTCTGTTTTTTATTTTTTTATTTTTTTGCCAACAACCTGTTTGCGTCTTCTTGCAACAGGGACAACAGGGCTCAAAAGGTGAACAACTCCGAAGATGATAATTAGGAGAGAGAAATCTCTGCCTGCTTGTGCAGGTGGGTGAGCACCCTGCACACACACACACTCACACACACACACACACACACACACATACACATGCATACAATCAAGTACACACGCTTGCATACAATCAAGCATACCCGCAAAACCACACATGTAGACAATCAAGCACACACACACACTCTCATGCACGTGCACACACACACACTTATATGCACAAAGAAATACAGAGACTCTGCAATTTATGGAAAATTCAACAAATGTTCATACATTCATTTTGGAAATATTAATATATATATATATATATATATATATATATATATATATATATATATATATATATATATATATATTGTTATATGTAGTTTATATAAGTATAAACTCATACATGAATGTATGTATCTATCAGGTTAAAGGTATTCACACACAAAACTAGAGACACACTTATTTATAAAAATTCTCAATAAATGTTTATATATCCATACTTATGAAGAAAAAATACAAATTGTATGTAAGTATGTATAAACTCAAACATAGGTGCATATATTATCATATTTACACACTCACACAGAGGTATTAATACTTATAAAATGTGAAGACATCCTCACTGCAATATATCAAATTTCAGCAAATCTCTGTGTATTAATATTTACATATATTGTATCCATAAAATCATATATATATATATATATATATATATATATATATATATATATATATATATATATATATATATATATATATATATTATTTTATGTAATACATTATTTCACTAAATTCTAACAAAATGTTTATACATACATATATATATATATATAGAGAGAGAGAGAGAATCTGGAATGTTATACAGCTTTAAACACTAAACATTAAAAACTTGTTCAATAGAATTTTTTGTGTCACTTCAGTCACCCATTCCCCAATATCTGTCAATGTAATTCATGTGATTTTCCAAAGGGTTTTTACTCTGTTACCCCCACACTTAGTTATCGTTGTACAATGTATAGATTCTCTCTTGTTTGGATCATCAGTTGTTTGCAATGTAACCTTTTCAGGGATTTCAAAAACAAAACAGTTATATTAACATGGCACCCTAGAAGTGTTGATCAACCACCATCTCCCTTTATTGTATAGTTAATGCCATACATGAAGTTTATCATTTTATACAAGGTTTTATGTGTATTGTATATTGATATTATTTCATACTACATACTTATTTTCTGAAACAAGGCTTACTTGTATATATAAAATCACATACTGTGTGCATTCATAATCTCACACATGTGTGGATATATCTATCAAGCTCAAGGTATACACAGATACACAAACACACACACACATATTTTAAGACTGACAGATATGTATTTATATTGAGGTACACGCTAATGCAATCATATATACCTTTGCATACATTGTCAAATACAATAAAAAACATGCTTTTAAAAAACTACATGAATATACTTACATATTGAAGTGAACACTTACACATTTATCAAGTTTAAGGTTCACACAGACACACACACATGCAAATATACAGACAAGTTCTTACATAAAAATATCAACAAATGTTTGTATATATGTATATATAATCAGAATTCACATGTAATTGTGAAAAGCAAGAATTTTTGTTGCAAAGAAACTTTTAAAGGGAGGTAATCATTTCAAGTTCTGTTACTAATTTTCATTTGTTCAACTTTTTAGAAGATCTTACAGCATCGATCGATCTCAAGCATCGATCGCTGTCACTGACTGATGTGTGTTACATTTCTTGCTCAGTGTTAAAAATGTTTTTCTTAGATGATTTTAATTCAAATAAGTAATAGTTTTATTAAGTTTAGAGAAATTAAATAAATCATATTTCCATTTAATTCATAGAAATGAAATAAGATATATTTTTATTTGAATTTAAAGTCATGAGATAAGTAGTACTTTTGATGAATTAAGTAAGATTTTAGAAACATGAATATCTTTGATAAAAGTCACCTTCGATTTATCAATGATATGAAATGTATTTCCTGGATTTTAGATATGTTTCAAAGTGTTTTAGAATGTTTTTGACTCAATTTTAGATGCAAACTTCACTGTCATTCAAAGGGAAATTATGAATCACCATCGCAAGCTTTATAACTCATAAATCAAGTAGTGAAGGCGATAAAATCTAGTCACTTTGATGAAAATGTACTATGGATCTGGTTTGAATCATGATTTAGTGATAAAAAAACAAAATAAAATGGACACAAACTAAGGGACCAATTTAGCATAAACTTTCATTGTGAATTGAACCCCAACCAATAAGAACCTATTTAGGGGGGAATTTTCAAAGAAACGAGAAATCATTTTCTCTATCTATTGAGGGGAGTGGGTGTGCAAAATTTCAAATTTCTGCTATGAACGGTTAGGGCTGGATGAAGTCTGGATAGATGGTTGCATATAAATGTCAGAACACATGAATAACATAACCTAGCAACAGTGATTAAACTGTTCTTTTGTGGGTAGTGGTGATTGAATAAACCCAGCAACAACGTTCTGTTGTAGGTAGCAGTGATTAAGAATGTAGTTGGCTACACCGCCCTTGCTAGATCTTAACCCAAAAAAAGAAGTACTGTATCTATGGTCTGATTATTAGGTTGTTTGAAATTCGACAATGGTAAGGCACTTAATAGGTAATTTATTTTCCCTGGAAAAAAAGCAACAGATCAGAAAGATTAGCGTGTATCTTTCAACAACTTTATAATCTACCACTGAACATTTTTAATTTTGACGTAATTTTTCAAGAAATTTCTTGTTAAGACCAGATTCAAATAGGTTAACAGACTTTGTAAGGATGTAAGTGACCAGAAGAGAGAATGGTTGAAGAGAGATAGACAGCTTACTTTTTTATTTAGGAACGCTGTTCTTTTTCTTGTTTCTTTTTCATGTCTCATTATGTCAGAATATCCTTTTTTTAAAGAAATTCTTGAGATAAATAAAAATGAGAAAGTAAGAAAGAGAGAAGCAAAGGTCAGAAGAAAGAAAGCAGAATATATTTATGATCAATATATACACATCATATATATATATATATATATATATATATATATATATAATTACAACTTTCTTTTAAAAATCAATTCTTGACATAAATAAATATACAGAAGTATAAAAGGAAGAAAGATAGAAAGAAAGGTGAAAAGAAAGACAGAAAGCAGACTATACAGTGTTTATAATTAATGTATACTCATCATGTATATTTGATTATAAAGTTTTCTTGAAAAAACAATTCTTGGGATAAATGAATAATAGGAAAGATGATTCTTGACATAAATAAATACAAAAAAGAAAGAAAGAAGAAAAGATGAAAAGAAAGAAAGAAAGCAGGCTGTACAGTGTTTTTGATTAATGTATACACATCATATTTATATTTTTACAAAATCAATTCTTGAGATGAATAAATACAAGAAAGTACAAGAAAGAAAAAAAAGAATGCGGACTATACGGTATTTATTAGTAGTATACAGATTATATATACATAATTATAGAATTTTAAAAAAATCAATTCCCCAGATAAATAAATATGAGGAAAAACCAGAAAGAAAGAAAGAAAGAAGGAAAGAAAGAGAGAAAGAAAGAAAGAAAGCATAGTATGCAGTGTTTATAATCAATGTATACACTTCATTTATATATTAATAAGTTTTTAATTTCACAAAGAAACAAATTGTGTTTCCTATAAAATTTTTTGTTTTATCTTTGATGCAATGATCATTTTTTATGGATTATCTATTTTGGAAAATCTAACAGGAATTAATTTGAATTCTCTATTGGAAAGAAATAGTTTTATTACAAAAACAAAGGTTGACAAATGCTGCCGATATTTGCATAAACGTCACTGATTTTGAACAGAGACTGGTCTTGTTTCTTGTTTTACTGTTAAAAAAAAATGTCGTCTCCTCATTAAAACCTCGTTTTTTCATGCCATGATACATGGTTTTATCATTTTGATAAATAAAACACTAAATAGTTGAAGCACTCGTTATTTTATTTTCAAATTTCTTCCTTCTCAATGGGTAGTGATCATGAAAAAGTCCAAATTTTCAAAAAGGAAAAATGAACACTGCTGGAATCAAACTAAGAAACTAATTTGGCATGAACTTACATAGTAAATTGGACCTTATTTTGGGGACAGGGATTTAAAAAAAAATATTTCTGGACATAATAAGGAGTAAAAGTTAAAATTTTCAGTTCTTTAGCTCCATCGGTACAGCCTGTACATGTGATACATAAGTAGCAAGTCAGCCAAGCGGATCCACTCAGAAACCAATGTCGACAGTTTTTATGACGGTTTTTGTTGACTGTTTATAATATCACCATCTTTTTTTGATGGCGGAAAAAACTAGTGATAACAAGAAAATAATGACGAGTTTCAATGAGAAGATATGCCGTGAAAACTGCTTGAAATTAACAACATAGATCCAAAGGGGTAAGAGAAGATTTTGGGGCCCAGGGGGACTTGGCTCCTAGGGGGGGTCATCCTCGAACATATAATTTTTTATATCTCTATATATATATTTTTAGGTTTTTTTATTGTATAATGTTTGTAGAAATACTGTAGATGATCTGCTATTTAGAAAGCTTTTTGGAGACCCCCATCCTGGGGGGAGGGAAGCGTTTTCAACCACCCACCCTCCTTCAGCTATGCCTCTGCTTCAAATATTCTACAGGTTGCATCTGTTTTCTTCCACTTCAAAAAAAAACTTTCAAACCTGACAAAGAATTGATAAAAATTAGATATTTGATTTTTTTTAGGTTCAGGTCTATTAAAAATGAGAAACAAAACAGATTCAACATATCTTTTCATATACATTCATTTATGAAATTAAGTAACCAGACCTGCACACATGCTTATATTACATACATCCTTACATACTGAGGCTCACACACGTACACATCCACGTATATATATATATATATATATATATATATATATATATATATATATATATATGTGTGTGTGTGTGTGTGTGTGTGTGTGTGTAAGTATTTACGTATATGCATATACAATTATGTATACACACATACAACATACACGTATACACACACACACACACATACATATATGTGTATATGTGTGTATATGAGTCCGCAGCTTAATGATTGAAAAGCAGTTATTTTACAGATATTTATTTTCAACATCATCTCCTTCCTTGCTAATGCACTCAATTCAGGAGTGAATATCAATTGCATATATATATATATATATATATATATATATATATATATATATATATATATGTATATATACTTGTGTAATGAAAGATATCTATATATAAATATATATATATATGTATTCTTTTTTTTTAAAGATATCTATATATACATATATATATTTATCAACCTGAATGCTATCATCATGCACACACACACACGTGCGCGCTCATACATATATATATGTGTATAATTTTCATATCTACATAGATAGATGAGGATATATGAAGAATTATGTTGTTATATCTACAGATGTTAGCATCTCTATATATTTTGTGATGCGAATGAATTCCTTGCCTGTTGCCTTATAAGGACAATGTTACTGGATAAGAGAGAGACTGGTGGACATGATGCTGTTTCCTTGGCAACCAGGCAGAAGTGAGGTTTCCTTGCTGCTCCTCCCGGTTTGGGGGGAGAGAGAGAGTGAGAGAGAGAGATACAGAGTAGAGGGGACTGAGGGGAGGCAAGAGAAGTTGAGAGAAAAGAAATAAAAGAAAAAGAGAAAGAGAAAGAGTAATAGGCTTGAGAAAGCAAGAGCAAAAGAGAGAGGTGGAGATGGGAGAAGTTGAGAGGAAAGAGATGAAAGGATAGGAGAAAGAGAGTGAAAAGATAGGGAAAGCAAAAGTAAAAGAGAGTGGGAGACTGGAGAGGTTGAGGGAGAAGAAATAAAAGAATGGGAGAAAGAGAGCCAAGATAAAGAGGAAGATACTATAAGAGAATGAAAAGTGAGAAATAGAGAGGAAGATTGAGAGAAAGACATTTATATAAAAGGAAAGATAGAGATAGAACAATGTAAAAGAGAGAGAGTGAGAAAAGAATGAGTGGTGTTGTATTGTGAGAGAGGGGGATGGAGAGATGGAGTTGTTTGAGAGAAAGAGAATGAAAGAATGAAAGAAAGAGGTTGAAAGAGGGGGAATGAGAAGAAGAGATTAAAGAAAAAGAGGAGAAGAGAAAGAAGTTGAAAGAATGAAAGAAAGGACTTGAAAGAAATAGGTTGAAAGAGAGAGCAGAGGAAAGGAAAAGGTCAAAAGAAAGAGAAGAAAAGGTTGAGAGAAGGAGAGAAGGAAAGAAAGAAGTTGAAAGAATGAAAGAAAGAGGTTAAATGAATCGAAATAGAGAGAAAAAGTAAAGATTTCACGAGAAAGAGAACAGAAAAAGAAAGGAAGAAAGACAGAAGCTTTAGTAGAGAAGGAAAGAGAAGCAATGTGAGAGTTTTTTCATGAAGAGAGATATGAAACTTTGAGAGTGGAAAAAGAGAGAGAATTCACAATGAGAAAAATGAATAGAGAGAGAAATAAAAAAAGCTTAAAGAGAGAGTAAGAGAGAAGCAATATGAGAAGTGATATAAAGATATAAGAAATCTGGAGCAGAAAAGGGAGAGAGAAGAGAAGACACAAGGAAAGAATAGAAGGAGAAAGAGTGAAAGAGAGAAAGAAGCTCAAAAGGAGAGGAATAGAGAAGCAATGTGAGAGTTCAAGTAGAAAGATATGAAACTTTGAGAGAGTGGAAAATGAGAGGAACAAAGAGAGAGTATACAATGGGAAAATGAATACAAAAACAAAGATGATAAGAAAGAAGCTCTAATAGAGAGGAAGAGAGAGACAATGAGAGAATTGATGGGGAGAGATAAGAAATTTTGAGAGAGTGGAAAGAGGAGAAGAGAAAGAAAGAGAGAGTGAAAAAAGGAGAGGGGGGAAAAAGAGAGAATGGAAAAGATAGAGGAAGAAAAAGAGAGAGGAAAAAGGAGAGTGGAAAAGAGAGAGTAGAAAAAGCAAAGGGAGAGGAAAAGAGTGGAAAAAGGAGAGGGGGAAAAGAGAGAGTGGATAAAGAAAAGAGAGAGAGAGAGAGAGTGAGAGAGAGAGCTAGGAGAAAACAATGACAGCAACTTTTCAATTCAATAGTGAGATAAGCATGAATATTTTTCCAAGCGAATCCATACAAGTGCAGCCGCAACGATACGGCAAAACTCATAGAATATGAGGTTTCAGGATAAAACCAAGCGTTGGCAGACGAAGAGAAGGCAAAAACTAAATGCAAATCCTGCCACTTATGGCATTTTCAGATTCGACTCCGTCAAAAACTGAGCATTGTTAAAAATCCTTCGCACGAGACAGGAACAGAATGTCTCAGCAAATGTTTGGATCCAAGTATTGGTTGCAACTTCAGGATCTCAGTCCTTGACCGACTAGAAAGCACTTCAGTCCAATCCAATTTTCAATTTATTTTTTCACTTATTTTAGTAGATGAATTATTATTGATTTTTTTGCTACTATTTACCTTCATCCTAATTGCTGTTTCTTTTTATTGCAACTAAACTCAGGCTGAGTACCCTTTGGCAGGGAGCAAATAAATTGTGAATTTGATTCTCAACCAGAAATTATTATTACTTCTGATCTACGCTGTTAATTTATTTACTCACTGCTGAAAAGTACCCAGTCTGAGTTTAGTTGCAATAAAAAGCAACAGCAATCAAGATGACAGCAAATAGTAGCAAAAAAATTAGCACTGGGTCCCAGAGAGCCACAGAGGGCCAAGGAAGGGGCCAGAGAGTTTTTTTGATAGAGCTGTGGATCAAAACTTCTGAGTCAATATGATATGTCCCTCAATAAAATAGCAGATGAAAAAAGAATGGCTAAAAGATATGGGTGTTTATGTGGTATATGTAGGGATTGAGAAAAAAATCTTGCATCACCATATGAATTTTCTTTTCAGAGCCTCTGTATCAACCTTATAGAGAGGAAGAACTCTTTAAAATGGAGGATCCCTTTGAATATCTTGAGGAACCGATGCATAAACCTTTGTCAAGTACTGATAAAGACACATCGGGATGTTAAAAAATTTGTAGATATCATAAAAAGTTATAAAATATTTTATAAAAGTAATTATTAGTATTCTACAGTGTACAAGAAGATAGGTCTTTTATATATTTATTTTGTGAACATTGTATTCAGTCCCCTCTCAACCAAAGAGCATCTACTATAAGAGAATATATAAAATGGAAGTCACTTTCATGAAAAATATTGATAAGCATAACTTAATTTTCATAAGATTAAAGTTTTCAGAAGTATCAACAAATATCTATTAAACATTTTTCTGTCCTTCTGCCGGTTTGGTACCAGCTATGTTAAATAACAGAAATAGAAAGTATGGAAGATGTACGATATCATTAAAAAGTGTGATGTCATTAAAAGGACACTTTACCGATCAATTTTTTTACCAGCTGTTAATGATGTCATCTTAGAATTTTTGTATTTTAACAGAGCCAAAAATGACCCCCTAAAAAACAAAAATGATCCTTTACAACTGTTTTTGAAAATGGTATTTGTAGAATATCTCCATATTGCAATATTTTACAAGTACGAGAATCAATCGGTTTGAAGAAAGACTGCTAGCTCTCCTTCTTTTTCCTCCTCCTCCTCCTGCTACTACTACTACTACAGATGGTGCATGAACCATTGAACTTATGGTTCTTGTTCATGAAGTTTACACTCTTACATGAAAGAATATAAGAACTCTGAATTGTTTCTTTGGAATAAACAAAATTTATAACGATAGTAAGAAATAACAGCTGCCCGTCATTTTCGACTAGATGAAAATCCTGATGCTTCTGTTGTCAAATGTCATCAAGACGGTAGTGCTATTTGTTATTTTAAGAAATCTCAAACAAAACAAGAGTCAGTTGTCCTTCTCGTGCATTTATGAAATTTTTGCGAAACCGTGGTTGAGACAAAATAATAACTGATTAAATTTTTAATGAATCCTGAAATAACAAACAGTCGAATAAAAAGATAAATCCTTATTCAATGTTACCAGGAAGTTCACAAACCAAGTTCTTAAAATTCATTGCTATGAATCCAGAAATTGGAGTTTTTCCTAATAAGAAGGAAAAAAGTGAACAGACACAATTTATCAATTTTTCGAGATGATGGCTTAGTTTTTGCAACAACAGGAATCTGCTTCAACACAAGAACACATAACATAGCAGTTTTTGGAGTTGTGGGAACCCTAAGTTTTTCTGGGGTTTTTTTTACACTTATAAGACTTCAATCTTTCTATTATTAAGTTTGTTGAGAAAGAAATGTGATTAGGGAAAAGCCCCACTTATACACAGTCCTGAAATTACAAATTCTATTTGTATCACTATTTACAATTTTTTTCTAAACATATTTTTCTATAGTTTTTGTACAATATTCCACTTTTTTCTGCTAAGCAAAAGATTCCTAGA
Source organism: Thysanoteuthis rhombus (assembly GCA_963457665.1). Classification (NCBI taxonomy): domain Eukaryota; kingdom Metazoa; phylum Mollusca; class Cephalopoda; order Oegopsida; family Thysanoteuthidae; genus Thysanoteuthis; species Thysanoteuthis major. Next base: position 45,789,952 of record OY735228.1, on the reverse strand, counting down.
TACAAAACTTGAATAAGTGAATTCAACAGTTTTATAAAGCAAAAAAACTGGTTTCTATCTTTTTCTATATATCTTATATAATAATCCATCAAATGTGTGTCTGTCCATCTGTCTGTCCAGCCTACCACAAAAAAAAAAAAAAAAAAAAATAGAATAAACCCATAAAAATCCCTGTATGTGCCATTTGGACCCAGATCAGGCTTTTGGTAAGTTAGTTTTTGAAATGTTAAAAACATTTCTATGGGAGGGTTTGGTATACTATGCAAATTCATGCCAGGATAGAAGCAATTTTTGCCTGCATTTTTATCTATTTTTTTGTTAAGTGATGTTGATTTGAGAAAAAAAAAAGCCTCTAAAACTCAAAATCTCTTTTTGTAACATTTTTGGAACAAAAATGAAGTATAGATCTTTTATCTAAAAATCATCTTTAAAAATCGATTTATTTATCTGAAATTATCTAAAGAAAATAGATCTTTAACAAAAATATCTTAAGAATAGATCTTTTATCTGAGATTATCTGAAAAAATAGATCTTTTATCTAAACTTATCTAAAAGAAATAGATCTTCAACAAAAACATCTTAAAAATGAATCTTTCATCTAATATTATCTAAAAAAAGATCTTTTATCTAGAATTATCTAAAAGAAATAGATCTTTAACAAAAACATCTTAAAAGTAAATCTTTTATCTAAAATCATCTTAAAACAATAGATCTTCAACCTAAAATTATCCTTGAAAAATAGATCTTTTATCATAAATCATCTAAAAAAAAGATACCAGCATAAGATTTGAGCATTGTTTGTCCAAAATGACCAAAGAGTTTGAAGAAAGAAAAATATCTAATGGTGTACACATGCAAATTTTCAAGGCTATAGCCCTAAAAATGTGACTGGGGGCACCTCAAAACAGATACACATCTACACCAACACATAGACACAGATAAGCGAAGAGAGAAGAATCTTCAGCCCATTAGGCTGGTTGGTCAGGTGGGCTATTTCTGAGGCTATGGTGATGCAATTAAAGACTATCAAATATCCATCTACCTATCTTTTTCAAATTTTTTTTTTGACTGCAATTCATCCCGTCCAGGTATTCATCTCGTTATACAAATGAAAGAACAAATAGAATGAAACTCAAATGTCATTTGATTTTTTAAAAAAATTTTGTTTGAAGGAATTCAGAATATCAACCGTTGGAAGTAGACGTAGTCTTTTAGAAGTCAATTTGGCACTGAACCATGTTAGGGAATCCTTCTCATTCCATTGTTCATACCAGAAGATATTTCGAATTAGTTCACTCTCCCTAGTTAGTTTGTCCTTGTGACAGAGCATTCCACTTTTTATACTCTCCCTGAGTACCAGACTTTCTCTGTCTAATCCATTGATTGAACTCACAACCATCGGGTAATCACAAACATATAACCGATGCTCAAATGCGCTAGGCAATATCATTTATTTTTAGAAACTGTCAGCCAAAACAGTCACCAAAAATGCCAACATAGATTTCTTTCAGTTTTCAAGTTGGTCAGACTTGGCAATGTATCATGCATTCAGGCCTCGCTAATGGAGCAAGAGTACTGAAAATTTAAACATTTACTCCATATTATGTCTAGAAGAAGAACGTTTTTCGTGCTTTTTTAAGATCCCCCCCTCCAAATGGGTTTTTAGTGTGGAGGTTCCATTTAAAATGTGACTTTATGCAAAATTGGTCCCTAGTTTGTGCCCACTTGTTTTTTGAAAATTCAAACTTTTTAGAGATCTAACAGAAAGAGAGGAAAGTAACTTAGAAATCATTCATTTTTCCAGTTTTTTAATTCATCACCCCCAACACAGCATGCTGCCGAAAGACATTAGTCATGAGACGTTTTCTATTGAGTATTTAACCAGCCATGTTATTTATCTTTTTAATTATTTGCTTTACCATATTCTTAAAAAATGGTGTGAACAATATTCTGATACTTTTAATTGAAGACCTAAATGTGTATAAATCTCATGAATATCATATTAGGAAATTCAGACGCTTTCCTGATTCGTGAAATCTTATTCCTCCAAACTAGACGCCCAACAATCAGAAGAAATTTCTCACCTTCGACTTTCCCCAGTCTGCGTCACTTATAGATAATATTGCAAACCATCTCCATGTAATACGGATCTTCTCTAATAACGTGTTCATAAAACTGGTCTGCTAAAGAACTGTCATGAGACCAACATTTTTCAGCAGTGTTGGGAGTGATCATTAAAAAAATTTGAAAATGAGTTGATCAATGAATAAGTTACTCTTCTCACCTTTTGTTGGGCTGTGATCCCTTTGAAAAAAAGTCTGAATTTTAAAAAAAAACAACTGTGAATGATGTTGGACTCAAAGTAAGGGACCCATTTAGCAGAAACTGAAAAAAAACATCTTGCGGAGGAATTTTCAAAAATCAAAAAAGTGTTCTTTTGTAGACATGATATGGAGTAGATGGTTTAGTTTTCAACCCTCTTGCTCCCCTGCCACAGCCTGTAAGCCTGATACAGACATACATGGTGAGCTGGCTAGACAGACAGACAGACAGCTAGCCAGACTAACCTAATTACTGATGAATCCTATGCTGATAATTTTGTTGATATTTTTTTTGACAGTTTTGAGTCTCTCAAGAGCCAGTCGTGCTACCTTCATGTAACGGCAACAAATCTGAAGGGACCTCACTACACTTGCATGAAAACTCACTTTCCTTTGGGGTTTCTCAGTCGGCAGTGAGACGCCATTGAATGAGTTTGTGTGCAGTGTGACTATCACCTTCGTAATAAACAAGCCTGTTCATTCTTCATGTATCGAACAACATTTTTTGGCAAAACACAGCATCATCCAGATCTGTTATCAGTCCTTCCATAATCCAGAATTGGCTCCCTTCTTCTTCTGATTTTTTGCCTTCGAAAGGGGGGGGATTTCAGACCATGGATTAGATTAATGTAAAGAGATTGGAATGTGAAAAGGCTGCTGATGGCAATCCCAAAAGAGGACTTTGTAGACTGTTTTGGAAAGTACATATAGATAAGTGTGTGAGGTCCAAATGGAATTACTTTGAATGTTAAGAGCTATTTTTAGTTAAAAAAACTGTTATATTTGAGTAATATTAAAACCTGTCAAGCAAAAACTATCACCAAAACTTTAAACATAGGTTTCTTCTGTTTTCAAGTTGTTCCTGTCCCGGCTATGTATGTATTCATGTATTTATGTATTACACATACAGGCTATACCAATAGAGCAAAATGGCTGAAAATTTAAACACTTACTCCTTATCATGTCTACAAAAACATTTTGAATTCCCCTGCCTCAATAGATTTTTAGTGGAGGTGTTCAATTGGCAATGAGAGTTTCCTCTAAGTTGGTCCCCAGTTTATGCCCGCTTGTCTTTTTAAAATTCAAACTCTTCAGTGATTACTGCCAAACAAAAGGCGGGAGAAGTAACTTATTCATTGATCACCCCTTCATCCGATGTTTCAACTGATCACTTCCAACAGGGCATAACATCGATCAGGTGTCAGGTTTCTATTGAATGATCAACCTAAACTGTATTCTATTTCAACAAATTTGAGTGGAAATACAGTAAATATTTGCTGAAACTCCCTGCATTTCAGTTATTGGCAGCACATGTCAGTGCTCACATTCCAGCATCTACTCGACATAGGCCTGGGAAAGGTGGTATGGAAGACAGGTGGTTTCCAGGGCAGCAGGTCTCGCCTCTTCACACACTGACATAGTCCAAGTGAAGGTCAAAGGCAAGTAGAGCACAGGCATCTCCGCAGAGGTTGACAGCGTGAGGCAGAAGACAATGACAGACTCCAGCTCTTGGTTCTGAAGTCAGAAAAAAATTGTCCTTCACTTAGACTGGCTGACTGACAAGATCAGAGAGCTACTGCTATTTTACCCGTTGCTGGATGGATGGGTTTGAACTTGGCTTGCTGATTCTATTGTCCGTGCTTTTACCGATGTAGTACAAACTTAGTTCATAAATTGAATTCCCTCTCCCCACTCTATAAACTTATTTTGTGGGGTGATTATAAAAAAAAACAAGACGGACATTTTTTTCTTGACATAATAAGGAATATATGTAAATTTTCAACCCTCAAGCTCCATCGGAGCAGCTTGTACTCGTGATGCACATATAACCACCAGCTAGCCAGCCAGACCAAGCTAAACACTGAAGAGACCATTGTTGACAATTCTGGTGACAGTTTTGGTTGACATTTTCTAATTTGCATATACTGATGATGAGAAATGATTGTAATGGTTAACAAGCTGACCATTATTATTGTAATGAGTTTGATCATCATTGAGAGCTCCACTGCTATAGCCTTGTGTCAAACTGAGCTTGCATATCCTCTGTAAACACTAAAACAGGGCATATTTACTAAGTTTGGCTTGGTTTGACACAAAGCCAGTAGTAATAATCAGCACCGTAAGCTTGTTAATCATTCCATGGGCGTATCAGAACTCTTTCGTAATAAGGGGGGCAGGGGGAGCTTGACTTGCTCCAAAATTCACTCAGTTTTGCTTACTCTACACGGATTTGCCCAAAATTAGAAACTTTCAACCAAAGCTGTCACCAAAACTATCATCATAGGTTTGTTCAGTTTTCAAGTTGGTCTAGCTGGCTGGCTGGCTGGCTGGCAGGCTGGCTGGCTGGCTGACTGGCTGACTGGCTGGCTGGCTGGCTGGCAGGCTGGCTGACTGGCTGGTGATGCATTAATTTTTTCCTTCATCCCTATTTATCCAGTCTGTTAAGAACAGCTCTTGTTTTATTGTCTAGGTGTAGCCTTTACGCATTGCAGTCAAAAAGAAATTTATGAAATAGATTGATAGATAGATATATAGATAAATGCATATCAGATTGCATTTAATTAGATTTGTTTTTAAAAAGTGATTTTCAACCTTAGAGGGTTTTTCTTTTATTACAATCTCGGAAAAACGTTGCTTAACATTTCACTTCTTATTACGTCCAGAAAAAAATGTTTTTCTTTTATTTTCTAGGGAGAGGGAGGCAAGTCCACCCCACCACCCTAAGTAGGTTTTCAGTTGGAAGCGGGGGGGGAGTTGATGCTGAACTAATCCGTTGGTTTTTGTGTTTTTGAAAATTCAAATTTTTTTCACTGATCACTGCCTTAACAAATGGCGAGAGACAAAATTCATTAATTGATCACCCCTTTGATGGTTATTTTTAAATTTACCACCCCAACCCCGAATAAGGTATGCTGCTAGAATACTTTGAATTAGATGCAATTAGGGCAATCAAGCCCCCCCCCGGCTGGCTCGTAAATTTCACAATCTTGCCATGAAATATCCACCACCTGTTGGCGTTCATTTTAACTTGTTATTTCGTTTTATTGAAGGGGAATTTAAATATTAAACATTGCGAAATGCCGAGTTTATTCTACTTCCACGAGTTGAGAGAAAAATCTGGGAGAGACAGAAAGTTAATTAGGTGTTCGCTGCTAAGATGTCTGCAACCAGAGACACACAACTCTGCGCTTAAATCCCACCCTTGGGGGAGGAGTCGTGTCGACTGGAAATTAATGATCATTCAGACGCTTCCCAGACTTTTCTCCGAAATGAGGTTGCTCATTAGAAGAGAACAATATGAATTCTCCCGAATTACAGAGTAGTTTCAACAGTTCATATATATATATATATATATATATATATGTATATATATATATATATATATATATATGTATATATATATATATATATATATATATATAGAGAGAGAGAGAGAGAGAGAGAGAGAGAGAAAGAGAGAGAGAGAGAGATACTAGTTATCTTGAAAAGATTTATGGATGTACAGGTATGGCTCGATATGGCACAGTTCGCCAGAGCGCGGTTGGCAGCATTGTGAACCTGAAAATTCTTGCCTGTGATATCGCCCACACAACCCAGGAAACTGCTAATAAAAACTAGCATTCCAAGGGAAATTATGAATCACTGCCACCCATGTATGCTGCTTTTGACCTCATCAGTTAAGCAGTGGTGGTGGTAAAATCAAGTTACCTTCATGAAAATACTACCAGCATAGTCTGAACCATAAATTTATGATTCAAAAAAACAAATGAGTAAGGACACAAAATGGGAGACCAGTTCAGCATAGACTTCCATTGTAAATTGAACCCCCCCCCCCACCTGAAAACCTATTATTTTTTAAATGAGTGTGTGTGTGCAAAATTTCAAGTTTCTACTACGAACAGTTAGGACTTGGCAAAGGATAGATAGATAGATAGATAGATAGATAGATAGATGGATAGATAGGTGGAAAGAAATGTCAGAACAAGTGAATAACCTAAACCCAGTTACTGTTGTGGGTAGTGGTGATTAACAACTTTTCATCAAAAGTTCTATTTAATATTAATAAAATATCAAATTTAAAGATATATATATATATATATATATATATATATATATATATATATATATATATATATATATATATATATATATATATATATATGTGTGTGAATATATGCATATATATATATATACATATGATAAGAAAGGAAGGTGATGTTTGATCAAGTGCTTTGGTGCCGTGTTAAAATAACTGTTTTGTTCTCAAAATCCCTGAAACGGTTACATGGTAAACAATTGATGATCTCAACAAAAGTCAATTTAAACATGATACAATAATGAACAAAGTATTGGGGAAATAAGGAAAAAATACTGAAGAAAATTTCATAGATTACAATTACTGATACTGGGAAATAAGTGATTGAAAAAGAGTTTTATAATGTTTACTGTTTAAAGCTGATATATATATATATATATATATATATACATATATATATATATATATATATATACATATATATACATATATATGGATAGATATACATATATACATATATACATATATATATATATATTGAGAGAGAGAGATTTTGATCTATATATGTTTATATATATTGATATAGTCCAGAAAGCTTTACGGCTTTAAACACTAAGTACATTTAAAACTTTTTCAAAATTTTTTCATGTCACTTCAGTCACTTATTTCTGTTAATGTAATTCATGTAATTTTCATCAACTTTGTCATCATGGTACTGTATGTAAATTCTCTGTCTGTAGGGATCAACAGTTGTTTACCATGTTACTATTTTGGGGATTTTAAAAACAAAACAGTTATATTAACATGGCACCCCAGAAGTGTTAATCAAACACCACCCCACTTTCAGCTATGATTTTGATATGTAATTTATGTTATACATGTAGTTCATTATTTATGTAGGATATTATCATAATGTATTAAGATGTTATTTTATACTACACACCATTTTTACTACACATTATATGCATATGTATAAATATATATATATATATATATATATATATATATATATATATATATGTATGAATCATAAATTGTATTATATAACAAAGAAACTTATTTGAAATGATCTCCTGTTGTTATGCAGTTGATATATCATTCAATCTAGACAACGTAAATAGAATGAACAATTAAAGAAAATGAGGCTGCTTCAGTTATTTGGCTTTTGTATTACCAGCAAGCTGTTTACAATGGTAAGTGCATTGTTACATTGATGCAGCTACTCCATAGGCACCAGGTTCGATTCCTGCAGAAGCACCATTTTCTTTCATTGTTTATTCTACTTACGTTGTCTAAATTGAATGATACATTAACCATGTAATGACGGGAGATCATTTCAATCAATATTCTATGTAATTTAACTTGATTTATAATTCATTCTGTCTGACCAAATATGTCCATTTCTTGAATATACACACACACATACACATATATACTGAAAGCCATAAAGCATTTGGTAAAAACATATTTGAATATTTCAAATGGTTTCTTCACATTCTATAACTTGATTTTATGACATAATAATCAACTACTCGGAAGTGATAAATAAATATCCATATCTAATCATCTGAAGCTTTATTATTTAGTCACTGGACTTGTTCAAGTGAAAGAGTCCATTGTTTCAAATGGGGTGTAGGAGATATTTTTGTTGCCAACTCCAAGTAGAAAATTCCATTCTTATGGACAGAGAAACAAACAGTAAAAGTCACACTTCTCAATACATAGATAGAACATTTAATCGCTGTCACTGACAAACAATCAGACAAATCGTTATATCAAATGCCTCACATCTCTATGATGCAATCTCTTCCAATTCCTTCTATGAAATAAATGCTTGTACTTGGTATCGCTTGAATGATGAAGTTGAAGAAAGAATGATGTTACTGTGATTCCAACAGAAAGTTGAAACATAGACACATGTTTTTTTTCATATAATATATTTTTGTAAAACTTCATTATTTATTTACTGAGCACTCCAACGAACCGATTTTACTTCAAGAATAGAAAAAAAAGTTATAAATCAAATGATATTTTAATAAAATGAATATTGAACATTAAAGTCACATTCAATTTATCAATAATATATAATATATTTTGTAGATTGTAGATATATATTTGGAGAACTTAGATGTCTCCGGTGTTTTAAGATGTTTTTTGATTCAATTTTAAGTGTAAACTTGAAAATAAAGTTGGCCAAACCAACTTGAACATTGAAAAAACTTATGACAGTCTTTGCGATAGTTTTGGTTGACAGTTTCTATCTATTCTATGTATCACACAACTGCAAATCTTCAAACATTTAGGGTCTTTGCTATTGTGTAATATCATTGTTATGTGTGCTTGTTTATACAAATTGTATACTTTTTGGCACTGAAATGAATGATCTGAATGTTCTATAAATGGAGTGCAAATTGACTGTTGTTGCAATGAAAAATTACATTCAAATACAACATTTTCAATATGAGGTCAAAATTGGGCATCTTCAATTGATAGTTCCATACATAGGTATACAAACCAGTGGGGCTGGGAGGTCAACCGTCCCCCACCAGATCCAGGCATAAGATTGTAAAAAGTTGGGCAGATTAGTTTAATTCAGGCAAAACCACATAATTTTTTGAGCCAATCAAGTTTCACGTCCACCTTAACCAAAGAGTTCCTATACACCTAAGTACGCGTTTAAAACAATGAGGAAAATTCGGCAATTGATATTTCCAACAGACAACAATATTTCTTTCTAGTTGGATGTTGTGCAAGTTATGCTGTGTATCATTGATTAATAAAAAGACTTGATATTTTTGCTGCTAAGAAAAGCAAAAAACAATATTTCTTTCAAGTTCCATCTTGTGTGATTCGTACTAAACATGTATCGCCTCTTGATAAAAAGACTTTTTCATTGGAAATTAGTACAAGCTTTTTTAATGTGGGATGAATTTCTGGCAAATCAAGCCCTCAGCCCGCCTTAATCAAAGAGTTCCCATACACCTATGGTTCCATTTAATGGAAAAAATGGTTTTTGATATTTTTTTTTTTTTCAATGAAGAAATGCTTACTGGGTTATTCTAATGAGATGAAAGTGAGATTTTTGTGAATGTGTGCGTGTGAAATCTTCCTGTTCTAATTCTTTCGGCATGGAATTTTATCTGCGTTTCAGAAGAATGGAACGTAATGAGTTGATGATGGAAATGCAGAGTTTAATTATGAAAGAATCAGCAAAAACGACTTTATATAAGCCAAAGGCAATCTTTACTCTTTGAGATTTGGGAATTTCAGATGAAAATATGTATATACATATGTTTGTATGTGTGCATGTGTGTGTGTGTGTGTGTATGCATGTAAAGGAATCTTGGATTTACAGACAAAAATATAATGATACTTATGTGTGTATGTGTATGTGTACATGTATGTAAATGTATGTGAATACGCACACGTGTAGGAATCTTGGATTTACAGACGAAATATGTCTATACATATGTGCGCGTGTGTGTGTGTGTGTGGATGTGTGTGTATGCATGTGCATACAGGTATGAATTTTGGACTCAGACAAAAATACATTTATACATGTGTGAATGATAGTGTGTGTTTATATGTGCGTGGGTATGTGTGTGCTTGTGTGCACACACATGTATATGAATTAGGGATTTATGGATAAAAATGTTTATCCATGTATGAGTGGATATTTGTGTGTGTGTCTCTGTGTGTGTGCATGAGCATGTAAGCGTCTTCACTTGTATGTATTTGTCAGGATAAAATGAGCATATATTTGTATTTTTATAATTTTAGGGTCAGATATATTTGTGCAAGGGAGAAAAAATATATATACAAATCTTTTCTAAATATATACTCTTTTACATCTCTTTTCGAAAACTTCATGTTTATTCATGCATATATATATATATATATATATATATATATATATATATATATATATATATTTATATATGTGTATATATATATATATATATATATATATATATATATATATATATATATATATATGTATGTGTATAAATATTCAATTTCCCTATATACCATGATGGGTAATAGATTCTTCAGTTTGAAAAATATTTTCCTAAATGTGAAATGCAAATAAACACTGAATTTTAAGCTTGAATTTTGAATTAAGAAAATGAATCCAAATTAAGAGTCAGGTTGTCCTCATGTATTCATTGTATATCAGACATCTGGACAAAGCACAAGGATACATGGCCGAAATGTTGTGATGTAGAATATCAGACACCTGGACAAGGCAAGAGGGTACGTAGCTGAAATGTTGTGATGAAAAAAAACAACAAAACACTTGAATTTATATACAATTAAAAGAACTGGCTTCAGGTAGAATGGAATTGTAATCCATGTGCACTGTAAATGAATGATAAACAGGTCTGGTTAGTCACTCAATTGAAAATCTCACCCACTGTCTCAGCAGGAGATTAAACATTTGCTGTGTATCAAAAATGAACGTTGCAGGATTTGTTTCATGGTTAGTCTTGTTGCTTAGGTGAATACAGGCAACAAATTTCAATGAAATTTCAATCAAAACTCCATAAGACGATTGGTAATTCCTTTTCAATTCAAATAAAATCAGTGAATACCTCATTCGGCAAACCTAGAAAAAGCGCATTTTCTTAGATTCCTTGAATGTGCATTCAAGATAGCAAAATGTTTTGAAAATTTAAGAAAATGGAGGTAATTAGTATGCTGTACATGATCAACGACAACGTGACTTGAAGACACTGTATCTTGAACAAAGGTTTTATTTTCATTATTTTGTTTATAACTGATAAATAAATAGTATAATTATACTACATATATATATATATATATATATATATATATATATATATATATATGAAAAAGTATTTCTAGTGGTTTTAGATTGAGAATAAATTTATTTAACAATTAGATCTTTAAAAGACTGAGAGTGGTGTTATTTTTGAACGTTGATATCTCATCAATACATTGTATATTTACACTTTTTAGAGCCTTTGTATGAATTTCAGTCACTTTGAAAATTCTAGCCACTTTTTGCCGTTCAAAATTGCTGATTCAAAATGGCTGTTCAAGAAATCCAAGAGAATACGTTATTCCAAGGATTGCCGCCTCATTCTATTACATTGCCTTTCATAAAGGACAAAAAACAAAAGACAAGGAGCCCTAAAATGACTTGTCAGTCTGTCAATCAGCAAAAGGGTTAATTAATTTAGATTCAATGTTTTCAAGTTCATTGGAAAATAAAATAATGAACAATTGCTAAAACTTGCGAAAAAAAAAGGGAAAAAAATGCGTTGAAATGATCAAACATAATCAATCAACAATTGACTGGAAAATAACAATTAAAAACTAATTAATGATTAATTGAGAGCTAATTAAAAAACATAAATCCAATGAACAATGAAGTGAACTCAGTTGGAAGCAATAAAGAATCAATTAAAGCAATAATTAAAAATTGATTTTAAAAAATTAAGGGTGAAGAAATGATCATTAGTCGTAAGATTTTGTAAATTGTTATCTCAAATGAATGAATAACATTTTAGAAAATATCAGCCATAACTGTCACAAAAACTGTCAACATAGGTTTTTTTCAGTTTTTAAGTGGGTCTGGCTGGCACTATTGTTCATTGAAACATCTTGTTAATTGTTATCTTGGCACAAATGAATGAATATCATTTTAGGAAGCATCGATCAAAAACTGTCTTTACAACTAATGTAAGTTTCTTCAGTTTTTAAGTGGATCTGGCTGGCTCTATAGTTTATTGGAACATTTTGTTAATTGGTATTTCTGCACAAACCAATGAATATCATTTTAGGAAGTGTCAACCAAAACTATCTCTACAACTGTCAACATAGGTTTCTTCAGTTTTTAAGTGGGTCTGGCTAGCTCTATAGTTAATTGGAACATTTTGTAAATTGTTATCTCTGCACAAGCAAATGAACAACATTTTTGAAAGTGCCAACCAAAACTGTCTGCATAGGTTCTCTTCAGTTTTTAAGTGGGTCTGCCTGTCTTGCTATGCATGTATGTTTTTGGCATAGATGCCCTAGAATGGAGTTAAGCAGCAAAAAATTTAAACACTTAGTCTTCATAATGTTTGGAAAAACGTTTTTTTAGTTGTTCCTGCTGGCTATGTTTATATCACATGTACATGCCACACAAATGGAGCTAGATGGCTGAAAATTCACACATTTACTCCTTATCATGTCTACTAAAAAAGTAGCCTGTTAGTGACCATTCAATTTACTATCTGAGTTTATGCTAGATTGTTCACGCTTGTTCGTTTTTTAAAATCAAACTTTTTTTCATGATCACCACCCAACATAAGGCAAGCAAAGCAATCCATTCAATGATAATCAATTTTTCAAAATTTTTAATTGATTCGTCATTACAGTCAATAATTGAACAACCATAGCGTTAAATTTTGAAGTCATGGAAAAAAGAATTCAATCAAAGAATAAATATGATCAGAATAAATTCTATTTATGACATCACTGGTGTTTTCTAGTGGAAAACATCTAAAATAGAGTTAAAAAAAGCATCTTATTAATAGACCGTTGAAATAATTCCACAAAAAAGGTCAAAAAAGCTGTTTTCACAAAATAAAAAGAAAAGTATTCTAAGAAAAGGTCTTGAGGAGTACTGAAGCAAATTTTCAACTTTGTAGGAAAAAAGGTGTGGCCAGGAGCGCTGGAACAGACTAGCTAATACATAAACAAACCCACGTACGTATTGAAAACGAATAGAACCCTCCTCCGTCTTTGGTGACTACAGTTCAATTATCCCCTACAAGGCATGTGGCCAAAAGACATTGGTAATGCCAAGGTTTCGATTGAGTAAATAACCAGACCTGTATTGATAGCAATGAGTTCATGAATATTTCATGACGCAGGAAACATTTTAGCTTTGGCTATCATTACAGGGTTATTCACCTTTTAATCATTACAGGGATATCATACAGAAAATTTTTGAAGCTTTGTCATTAGCAGAGGTAAATAAACAATGTCAAATATTCTAATGTTGCTGTTTCTGACATTTTAAAGAAAAACGAGAGAGATAAATTATCTGTTTTTTTTAAATTTTTTAATTTATTACCCCGAGAGACAATGATCATACGACATTTCTATTGAGTGACTAACCAGACTGGTATTAAATATTTGTAACTTCATTGCATGACATAAATCTACGTCTACAATAGTTGGATATCATACAACTGATGACAAATTTGATACAACTCAAGCAACAACAATTTGGGGAGAAAAAGTGTGACATTTGGTGAAATCTAGTCGTCCGACCCCCTTTACGAAAGAATTCCCATATGCCTATTTGTCTGGTGTGGAAAATCAGTTAATACAAAAATGGTTGTCTTTAACATTTGTTGTCTTTAACATAAGGATTTGTTAACCAGAACTGTCGACATAAGTTTCCTCAGTTTTTAAGTGATTTTGCCTGCCTGGCTATATATGTATGAGTACGGGTTCTACCAATGGAGCTCAAGGGCTGAAAATTAAAACTTTAACTTTTTACTCCATCAAGTAGAAATCCGTTTTTTCTTTTTGATAAAAAAATCATTAATTTTTAGATGAGATTTTCAATCTACAATGTAAGTTTCTGCTAAATTGGCTCATTAGTTTTTTCCCAACAGAATTTATGTTTGTTTCATGAAAATTTCAGACATTTCAGTGATCTAACAAAAACGAGAGGGATAAATTATTTGGCTTTTTTCAATTCTCTAATTGATTACCCCGGGAGACGATGATCATGTGACAGTTTCAATTGAGTGACTAACCAGACTTGTATCAAATATTTGTAACTTCATTGCATTGTATAAATCTAAGTCTACAATCGTTGGATATCACATGAAAAATTCTCTTATCTACAAATAGGAGGAAACACTGTTGTAAATTCCCGAAGTAGATGGAAACCGTCAACCAAAACTGTAACCAAAACTATCAACATTGGTTTCTTCAGTTTTCAAGTGGGTCTGGCTGGCTTATGTAGGTATGTATGTATTATGCATACAGACTGCACCGATGTAGCTGGAGAGCCGAATATCCAAACATTCACTCATTGTTATGTCTACGAAATAAGTTGGTTTTTCCTTCATTCCCACTCCTTAAATAATGTTCCAGCGGTAGGATTCACTTTACAATGTAAGTTTAAGCTAAATTGATATCTTAGTTTGTGTCATGATTGTTTTTTTGAAATTCAGATTTTTTTAGTGACCACTTTTCTGCTAAAGGTGAGAGATGCAATTTTCATTGATTGCAGCTTTTTTTACAATTCTTTAATTGATCACTGCCAACGCAGCATGCTGCCAAAAGATGTTAGTCACCGTGACGATTGCTTTTTTTCTTTCATTCTTTCTGACATCAAGTGATCAAATATTTATCATTCTGTAATATCATAGCAATCATTGTTAATAACAGTCAAAGATAATTGACAATGCTTCATCTGAGAAGTTCAGATAATACTAGCACAGGTCTTGTTATTCACTCAATAGAAACTGTCATGTGAACAATGCAGACCACGTTGAAAGGGATGATCAATTCAAAAATTGGAAAAAAAAAGATGATCAACGAATAAGTTACTTCTTTCAAGTTTGTTGATAGTTTTGGTTGACAATTACTAATCAATATTACTACTATGAACCGATTAAAAAAAATGAAAAAATGCTGTCTATCTCTCTCCAACCACTTTCTCATCGGGTCTCTGAATTCCTTACAAACGCTGAAACCGATTAGTAAATAGGTCTTCACGTGTGAATTTCCCTCATTCTAAGAATGATAATAATTGACAACTTTTCATTTAGGTTATTTGAATAGTAATGTTTCCTTTTTTTCTCCCTTTCCATTAAACTACCAAAGTTTCATTGCTCTCCCTGTTCCTTCTCACCCCTTTGCAGACTACCCTACCTTTCTTTTCTCTCCTCTCTCTTCCTGCCCTCATTGAACTACTCCCTTCGCTCTTCCTGCAATTATTGAATGACCTAACTTTTTCCTCCCTTTCCTCCCTCTTTACCTGCTCAGTCAAGTAGCTTCCTTTTCCCCCTCTCTTCAAACTACCTAATTTTCTTTTCTCGCCCCTCTCCTTTCCTACCTAACTTCCTTTTCTCCCCTTTCTCTTCTTACCCTCTTATAAAAATCATAGTTTAATATTCGAACACAGGAAGGTTGGAACAAGCAGAACAGTATGGAATAGTTCACATGTGATTTAAAAAAAGACATCATATGTGAAATATATGCATATACACCTTGCATTTTACAAATGATAGAGATTTGCATTGCAGTGAGATTGGACAATAGTTTTCTATACATATTGCATTTTATATGAGTAGATGATAGAGATTTGCATGGCAGTCAGTTTGGAGAATAGCCTTCTATACACGTAACATTTTATATTTGTTGACAATAGAGATTTGCATTGTAGTGAGATTGGACAATAGTTTTCTATACATATTGCATTTTATATGAGTAGATGATAGAGATTTGCATGGCAGTCAGTTTGGAGAATAGCCTTCTATACACGTAACATTTTATATTTGTTGACAATAGAGATTTGCATTGGAGTGAGATTGGATAATGGCGTTCTGGAGACCACAAACGTATTTTTATTTTTTTGTTTTTTTCTAACTTTTTAACATTTTTTAAATTTTTCCTTGAATTCAGCATTTTCATCATGTCATTAGACCGTGAATAAACCTATACATCAGTTACATGGATGATATATACAACTATGTCGGTTACATCCCTTTGCATTACACAAGACATCTGCACATTGTTAGCTATTATGAGTGGATGATGAAAACTTACCTTGGTTTCACAGATTCTGTATCTTTTCCTTTCCCCAATACAATATTTACCTCCATTGGAAGGACTGTAAATAGTAATAAAAAAGGAATTCAGATTAACTTTTAAATTCAGACAAAGAAAATAAGATATCAATTTCAAGGTAAATAACTTCTGATTTAAAATGATATCCCTTTGACCTTTCGGTAGATGGAGAAAAAGATTTTTCTATTCAATTCACAGAAGGGTTCTACAATTAGAAAACCATCAACCAAAACTGTAACCAAAACTATCAAAACAGGTTTCTTCAGTTTTTAAGTTGGTTTGTCTGTCTGGGTATCTATGTATGTATAACCTATACAGGCCACACTTATAGAGCTAGAGGACTGAAAATATAAATATTTATCCCTGATTATGTTTACAAAAATTGTTTTCCTTGTTCACAAAATTTCTTCCCAAAAGATTTTTAGTGAGGATTTCAATTTGCAATGTAAGTTTATGCTAAATCGGTCCCTTAGTTTCGGGAGGTTTATGACTTTAAGATGAAATATGACTAAAACTTTAATGGATTAAAATTTAATGGTAATCCTATTTTACATATGCGTCATAAGTTCTTTTTGTTGCCAGTTGTTGTAAATGTGGAGAAGGTTGTAATGAACTGTTCTCAGTGTGGACTGGTTACCACTTGTTCCCTGTGGACGTATTTGTAATCAATTTAGACAGTAACGATTGAACTTCTGGTTTTTTGAACCGTGTATTGTTGTATAGACATAGAGAGAAGTTTGTAATGAACTGTTCTCAGCCGAGACTAGATACAACTTGTTTCCTGTGTATGTATTTATAATCAATTGGAACTGTAAAAAACCTCTGGTCACCTGGACTGTAACTCCTGTACGGTGACTGGTTAATTGCATCCTGTACATTTACATCCCGGTCAAATTTATCCTGATCATTTGCATCTCTGGACATTTGCGTCTGGTGTTTTTGGTATCCCGTTAATTCTATCCCACTTTTCTTATGAAGGTGTGTGTACAATAGGCATGGTTTTCAAGTTAAAAAAATAATTTTGTAGATAACGGAATAGAAACTTTTTATTTGTGTTGTTTTTACTACAAAAATTTTGAAAAAAGTAGATACGAAATAGAAACCTTTCACTTACGTTGTTTTTTGTTACAAAAATAAATAAAAACGTATTTAATAACTGCGTAGATAACAAAATAGAAACCTTTTCCTTTCGTTCTTTTTACAGAGCTTAAATAAAAAAAAAGGTGTTTAATGAAAACCTTTAGATAACGAAATAAAAACTTTTCATTTTCGTTTAATTTTGGTATACAAATAAATAAAAAGGTAGTTATAATTTAATCAAGAAACGTAAAAAATGTTTAAGAAGTAGTTTCAATGTAGTCTTCCTTGTTTTGATTAAATTAAATGGTTTACCAATTATACTTACTTATTTCTTTTATCTATTCTTGTGATAAAAACAATGAACATAAAGATTTTCTATTTCGTTATCTATGAAGATTTTTTTTTAACTTAAAAAGTGTACCTGTTGTAAGCACCTCCTTATGAGAAAGGTAGAATGCAAAAATATCAGACGCAAATGTCCGGGATACATTTGACTGGGTCATAGTTGTCCAGGAGGCAAATACCCCCGAAGCCTCCTGTACTACTTAAAATGACTTTGACTAGATTCACAAAATCAAGCATTCCTAAAATCACTCAACTGCTGACTATCTATACACACTGGCTTTCAGCCGAACATCAGTATAGGAGGACATTTCAGTTGTCTTCGTCTATCTAACATTAAGAATCGAATCATACTAAAGCCAAGATAGGTTATAGCAGAATAGAAAATGTAGTCTCCGTAAAATAGAAATGAGACCTCAATCATATAAGAAACAATTGCAACCAGTTGACTCTGAGTACAGAAATAGGCCTGACTGGGTTGGAAAGGTAATTGATTGGGAATAGTACAAATGACTGCGATTTGATCATACAAACCAAGAGTATATGCACCAAACAAAATATCTCTTGGAATAATTGAATTCTTTGAGAGTTTGAAATTCAAATGGATCACTCATTATAGGCCAGAAGACTTGATCTAATTGCTCTAAATACAGACAAGTAATATTTTCTGTAAATCTCATTGTCACAGGAGACCGCGGAGTACGATTGAGAGTAAGTGAAAAGTTTGAAAAACAGGTCTGGTTAGTCACTCAATAGAATCTGTCACATAACCAACATCTTTTGATAAGATGCTGTGTTAGGGATGATCAATGATTAAGTTACTTTATCCAACTTTTGTTAGGCAGTGATCACTAAAAATAAAATGCAAATTCCAAAACAACAGGCGGACACAAACTGAGGGATCAATTTAGATCAACTTATATTGCAAACTACCCCCTCTAAAAAAAATATTTTGGGTGGAATTTTGGGAATTTTTTTTTGTAGACATGAGTAAATGTTGAAATTTCCAGCCCTCTATCTCCACTGGTGAAGTCATACATAACCGGCCAGACCGACTTGAAAACTGAAGAAACCGATGTTGTCCGTTCAGGTGACAGTTTTTGGTGACATTTTCTTATGTCTAGACTTTGCAGATGAATTGCAAAGATTGTGGGACATGAAGGTGACAGTCGTGCTCATTGTCATCGGAGTACTTGGAACGGTCCCGTAGAGCCTTGCAAAGATGTTGGAAGATTCGGAAATCTTTTAATGAATTACTGAAAACGTCTGCAATACTGAGGAGGGTGCTGTGCTTGCCGTCACTTGATCTCCAGTGAAAACTACTAATTACTGCTAGTGTTAAAACTCAGTAAATACCAATGATGATAGGTCTGGTCAGTAACTCGATAGAAACCATCATGTGATCAACATTTTTTTGCAGCATACCATGTTGAGGATGATCAATTAAAAGTTGGAAAAGGGGTGATCCATAAATAAGTTACGTCTCTCGTATTTTGTTGGGCAGTGATCACTAAAAAAAACGTGAACCTTCAAAAACAAGCGTGAATTAGACACAATTAAGGGATCAGTTTAGAATAAAATTACATAGCCAACACTAAAAACCTTATTTGGGGTGGATTTGAAAAAACAAAAGAATTTTTTTATAGACGACATGATAAGGAGTAAGTGTGTAAATTATCAGCCCTCTAGCTCCATTTGTGTGGCCTGTACACTGATTCGTACTTAGTCAGTCAGCCAGCAAGCCCAGCCTAAAAACTGGAGAAAAAAAATTATGTTGACAATTTGGTGACAGTCTTTGTTTACAGTTTCTAATAACAATACAATTATATAAAATATCAGACAATGAAAAGTTATCTTCAGAATGTTTCCAATTGATAATTAATTATCTTCATCGCAACTTTGGGGATCAAGTGACAGCAAGTCTTTTCAAATTGTTACCGCTCATGTTAGTATCCTTGCTGACCCTGAAAGTACTGAGGTCTACGTCATTTCAATCCTTCTCCGGGTGACTTCGCAAAGATATTTCAAGATAGTTCCCAGTAACTCCTGATATAAATCTATGAAAAAAGATATTGCCTATCTTTTGCTTTTAGAAGTGATTAGAATAATTTCTTCAACTCTTTATTAGATTGAGAAATATCAGTAATTCAATTGATACAGAATTAATCAGAAAATTCTTTTTTTTTATAATTGTTGATGGAAAAAAATTATCGACAATAAGCACAAAATAGACGGTATATAAAGGGAAACAACTCAGATACTAAAAGAAGAATTACTTCCCTTGTTAAAGATCAGTCAAATATAGATGTGGTTATTTCTATACTCAGCGAATAATACTAAAAACAAAACTTATGAATTATTATCATCATCATCATCATTATTATTATTATTATTATTATTATTATTATTATTATTATTATTATTATTATTATTATTATTATTATTATTATTATTATCAGAAATACCTATCACTTGAAATTGACGAAATATAGACAAAATTCAATTGAACCTACTTATCGGATTATGAGAAAAAGGATTCGAATTATAGATAATTCAAATTTACAATCAAAGTGAATTTAAAGCAGAACTTTTTCTTTAACTCCTTAAAAGAAAATTGTTTATTCCTTTTTAGTTTTGAGCCAAGGATTTAACCTGTGGCCACAAAAAAGAAAAGAATATAATGTCCAGTCCTGGTGATTCCGACCTCAGGTCAGCATCTCCCCATATCACAAAACTGGAAGTGATGGAAGGACATCTCTGATGGTTTCGTGACACTCTTGCTGACACGTTAAATCGATCTTGTGTCACAATCAACTGGGAGGATGGTTGTTTCCAAATTTTCAAAAAGTAAGGTAGTTCACACCAGCAGTTCTCAACCTGGGGTATGCAGACACTTGCGTTTTGGGTTGGGATCGTCAGTGAGCTCATTGAGTGGCAGACCTTTCTAGGTAATTTATATAAGCTTTTTAATCAGACCCCAAAAGGAGGATAAATTAACCTCCGGCTCGAGGTGGCGCCGGACGGAGGACAGAGTTCTCACTATCTGGACTGTCCAGCGGGACGTCTGGCCTATCTGAGAGAGTTGGTGAAATAACTCTTAATTCCTATTTAATCTTGAAAAAATGCGCTGAACGAGCAAAAATATCTTATTTTGTTTTTATTCTATTTTTCCAGTGATCTGTTGTAAATATGATTTCCTTTCATTATTGTTTGATTGTTATTTACTTCGAATATGTACGTGAAAAAATGTGTTCAAATAAATTTTACGCTGGGTTTTTCAAAAAAATTGATAGAAATTCACACGAATGACTTGCATAACAAAAGTCGTCAATGGTTCAAAATAATAATCACGTAATAGAGAATGAAATCGAAAAATGGTCAAAAAATATTGGTTAGGATTTATTTCAGTTTACTTAGTCGAAAAAAATAGAAATAGATTTTTGTCACTAGTAATTTTCTATCCATTTAGACTCATCCATCTCCGAAATTCGTTAGTTTTCAGAAAAATATATTTTTTTAAAGATTTTTCATCCATAATATAACTATAATGCTAAACTGGATCGTCACTTTTTGTTCGGAAACACAGCTTCGGAGTATGTTGCTTCTTCCCCTTGTTCATTTCGTTAGCTTCTGTTTTCATAACCTTTCCTTCCTAGACGGGCCTTCTGCACACACCAGGCGGATACATGCGTATTTTGGGGCAGCATCGCCAGTCTCATCCCACCAAATCTTCGCAAAAAGCACAAAAAAATCCATTATTAGAACATAGAAGCAACAGACGGGAAAAAACGATCCAGTTTACCATTATACTTACATTGCAAATAGAATCCCCTGGTAAAACCTTTGAAAATATATATATTAAAAAAAAAAAAACGAATTTTTGGAAGGTTCAAGGGTCTAATAGATAGAAATTTCTTTTATAAATATTGTTGACTTAACCGAAGAATTTTATTTGGTGAGAAAGTAAACAAAACTTACGGAGGATTATCACAGTGACGTTGACTTGTTGAGACTCCAGCTCCGCAAGTTCGAGTACACGTTGTCCATTCAGCCCATTCTCCCCATTGGCCATTAATGGCTTCTGGTCGTTCACCGATTAAGACACATTCACCTTTGAAACACCACTGGGAATGAAGAAAAAACACAAAAAAATAACAAACAATAAATTAAGAAAACGGAAACAGTCATTTTTCTGTTTTGTTTGAATGCACTAGACGTTCATTTTTAATATCATTCTTGAAAAAACTTTGACCTTGACAAAGGTTCCGTTAGTATTGCCAACAGGCATTTTCTGTCTATTATTCGGACTTCCTTCCAGAGCGAGCAATTTACACCTTCCATCCTCCGATACAGTCTGCCATACCAGATTTTTCGACTTCGACTTCATGGCTTTTTTTGTTCTCTTCCAGATTGACTTTAAGGAGACAGCCGTTGCCTCCTCTATATTCTTTCCCACACTTGCATGGAATGTTGTAAAAAAAAAACTCTTTGAATGTTAATGACTCTTTTCAAAATTACAGACAATAAGGAATTAACATCAAAAATTTAACGGAATTACAGTTACCTTAATTTTAAACCCATTTCTGCTTTGGAATCGTTCGCAGAGAAATTTGAACACAGAAATACCTTGAATTGTGCGATTTTGATTAGTGAGGTTTCAATGTGGTGCCCTTTAGATAATGCTGTACAAAATAATATCACTAAATATAAACTTAAAATAAAACAAATTAGTTCATAATAAAACTTCGAACAGAGTGGTTTTGAACAATATAAAAAAGTTTTGAACGAATTAACTGCACTAATTAAAGTATACCAGTATGAGAAAGGCAAACGCTCAGAAGACTGGAACACTAAAATGATGTCCTGTCATTATATTTGGGCCCGGAATTCCCAGCATTTCTTTCCGGTATGAAATACTTGTCTTTTAACAAGAAAGTGATCGAGTGATCGTTTGATGAAAAAAAGAAAAATCTTTACGGCAGAGCAGCTGTATGCAAACTATGTTCCTTTGAGCTGTTGTGTTCCACGCGCCTGACCATACCAGAGATGAGAAAGTAACGTTTTTGCAATTTACTTGACAGTTCTTCATCGCAGAAACGATTTTTTCACGGCTTATACATTTGTATTTATACGCATTCGGTTAATTCTATAAACAAGGCTCAAGTCCAATAGTAATCTGCGAATAAAAATATACATACGTAGAAGTTTTTTGGATAGGTCTGCCAGAAAACCTAAGTATCAAAATGGGTTCAACTGTGGGGATTACATAAGTGCTCAAAGATGCAATCTTTGAAAAGTTTGAGAAGTTAGATTTTTATTTTCAGAGATACTTAAATACTTCAGAACAATAATTGAATTGACTATGTTACTCAGTAAAGCTTGGTTTGGGAGACTAGGTATACGGTAGTGTATCCATTAGAAGTCTAACTTAGGAGCTATAATATCTGTAATTCGAGAAGTAGGTATATACGCTGTATCTCCGCGTAACCCCACTCTTGGAGCCATCTTGAGAGAATTCGTAGATCTTAACCTTGACCCAAGGCCCAACTTTCAATTTTCTAAGGCTCAGATTTCGATGCCGCAAAATAC
Source organism: Thysanoteuthis rhombus (assembly GCA_963457665.1). Taxonomy (NCBI): domain Eukaryota; kingdom Metazoa; phylum Mollusca; class Cephalopoda; order Oegopsida; family Thysanoteuthidae; genus Thysanoteuthis; species Thysanoteuthis major. The sequence continues at coordinate 45,766,759 of OY735228.1, read as the reverse complement.
GGTGATTTCCCCGGAACCATGTTGTATTATTCGTATCGGCTTTAAGATAGATGCAAGGGGAATAACTATGCAGAGACCAAATCTTGAAGTTTCGCTATGGGAAATGAAATGTATGGTTGTTCGTGTGTGCTTGGTCGATGTGTATGTGAGTGTGTGCATATGAGGATGAGCAGAGAGTATTATATTATTGAGTATATTCCTTCATTTGGCTGGTCAGGTACAATGAAATAATCGCTTCTCACAGGCTTTAATACCAACTTGATGTTCCAGGGTGGTAACCCAGGTTATTACTGACCGGGTTCGGCAATGCTTAAACTTTGTTGCTCTGATTAAAACAAATGCTTTCAGCATATTTGGCAGTAAGCCAAGGAGCACATATAAGTTACATATTATTGAGAACTGATTTTCCTCATCGCAATGATGAACATTTTGAATATCTCTTCATTGCAATGCGATTCTGAGCTTTAATTTCAACCGTAGGAACGAAAGATGAACTATGAAAAAATCATAAAATTGGAGTTTTCATGGTTCAGTGGTGTGACTGCACGGACAGTTTGAAAAAAAAATTGGTTGAAACCAGAAGTCAAGTGGTTCTTTTTTTTCTAGCCTGGCGACACACCGCTGGAAATGGATAACCCTTCTGCCTTAGGACCCAATATTGTAACCAGTCTTAAAATGTGTCTTTTAGATTTTCCATGTGGTGATTAGATGTAATGTACGCAAATTGATTCAGTAAGTACAAGTTGGTGCCTGCTCAGTAACAGTTTCTGGCTCCTTCCCAGCAGGAACCAAGCTTTTTCAAATCGTCCGTGTGGTAATACAATTTAAGCTCAAAAACTCAAATGTTGTGGAAAAGTTTTAGCGCGTCTGTAGTTAATACACTTCACTTCAAAATCTCATGCAATAACAAGTTATTTAAATTTTCATCGTGCATATTTTTCCGGAACACACATCACCTTTTACTTTCAATGTATTTTTTATGTATAAACATCTGAACACTCGCACACGCACACACACACACACACACACACACATCTATATATATATATATATATATATATATATATATATATATATATATGAATGTCTTTAATACACACACACACACACACACACATATGTATATTAAAGACTTAAATATATATAAAGACTTTAATATATATGTATATATATATATATATGTATATATATATATATATATTAAAGACCCCAAAATTAAAGTTTTGATCAATATATTGATTAATGTTTTAATGATATTGAAAAACTATTTGTTTCCCTTGGATTTGAGAATGCCAAATTTGACTTGATATTAAATTGACCATTATGGGTCATCAGAGGTGAGTGACACCTATTTTATGTTCATCCTGATGTTAAACTTAACCTGTGAACACAAATTTGCAGTCCATGGTGAGCAGCCGTCTCCCTTAGATTTGAATCCTGAATTTATCTTTAAATGATACCAAAGGTTAACGTCAACTATCTTACGTCCATCATTGGGTCGAGTACAAGAAATTTGCAGCCCGTAGGGTGTAGCTGTTTCCTTTGATTAGAAAGTGAAAAATTGACCTGACCTTGAATTGACTTCTACAGGTCACCAGATAATACCAAAATTGACCTAACCATAAATATATTTATACGGGCCACCAAATGTCTCCACCAACTATATCGATCCTGAGGTCAAGTTACGTTAAGAGGTCACCAGAGCTTACCACCACCTATCCTATGCTCACTTTGAGGTGCGGTTATCCATATATACAAATGTACAGCCATTAGGACATAGCCTTCCACATTAGATTTGAAAATGCCAAATCAACCTGACTCCACAAAATTTGACCTGGCCTTAAATTGACCTTTAGAGATTAGTGGAGGTCAGCACCATCTATCTCATGTTCACGCTGGGCTCTAGTTACCCTTGTGCATACATTTGCAGCCCGTAGAGTGTCACCATCACTGTTACATTTGAAACTGTTAAATTTAACCTGATCCTGGATTGATCATAAGAAGTCATCTCAGGTCATCGGCTCCTATCTTATGTTAATTCTGGGACCAAGTTACACTTATACACACATTTTTAGCTTGAAGGATACGTTTACGTGTCTATAAAGCATAAAGTTAAAAAGAAATAAAGAACATTCTTGGTCTTTACAGTATTAGATATGAATCTAATACTTATGAAGTCGACGAATGTTTCTCTTAGGACGACCCCATTTTTGGAGATGTTTTTTTTTCTTTCGGCGCTCCAAATGTCGTCTTACATACGTTGAATCTGATTGGTGCGATTACATAACCGAGCAAGCAGAGTCTTTGAAGTATGAAGTATGATACATAGAATGCTGAGTTCATTTACCTTTTGTTCCAACTTTGCTGGCATCAAATTTGGGAATTGCTCACAGACGTTTCCCCGAGAATTGAATCTCGGCCAAGTGTAACGAGGCCAGGGACAAGAACAATGCACTTTGCAGAAAAGATGTAGCACGTGTGCCTCTGCCAAATTTTGTTGGCAAAGAAAAGATGGTGAATCCGGTACAGGGACCCAAATCTACAGTCAGTATCCAGGCTGGAGAGCAAGCAGGGCTTTCCGAATGTTGGTTCGATTTACACCCTTTGACAATGACATCGATATGAAATTAGCTCAAACTCTTCTTTTCAATGATTCGGATTGAATATTAATTAGAAATCATCGACTAAGACAGGCTACATAGTCAACATAAGTTTTTTTTAATGATATTGGCTGGCTTGCTGACTAGGCATGCATGTATGCGTCATCTATAAAGAATACATCAATGGAGCTAGAGGGCTGAAAATATGATCATTGGTTGTACTATGTCTAGAAAAACGTTTTTGGTCGTTTTTTTAAGATTATATTCTAAAATAAGATTTATTGGTGGGAGTTCAATTTACAATCTAAGTTAATGCTAAATTGGTTTGTAATTTTGTAACTGGCAACATTCATGATCGTTTTTTTTGAAAATTCAGACTTTTTTGCGATCGAACTAAATGTAACTTATTCAATGATCAATCCATTTCTTTACGATTGTTTTTATTGATCGCCCCCAACAGAGCTTGCAGTCCAGATAGATAGATAAATAGATAGATAGATAGATAAATAGATAGATAAGAAGATAGTAAGAAAGATAAATAGACAGATAAATCGATAGATGGATAGATAGACAGATAGATAGATAGATAGATATGAACAACGATAGATAGCTAGATAGATAGACATGAACACACACATATGTATGTATGTATGTATAGATAGATAGATAGATAGATAGATAGATAGATAGATAAATGAAAATGGTAGAGTGTATATGTGTGCACACATAGTACGGTATATATATACATATTTATGTGTTTATGTGTGTGCTTGAAGTATCAGGGAATTCTTTTTTTCCCCCGTTGCTATCTTCTTTTCTTTTCTTCTCTTTTTCCCTCCTCACTCTTTCTTGCTTAGCTTCTACTCGTTGATTCCTTCTCCTTTCATTCCTTATGTCAGAATCGGGGGGGGGGGGCAACGTGGGATGGTTGTGCAATTGTCTCTCGTTCAGCTATCTTTCAAGGTCAGACATCAGCTGGAAAATCAGCACATGTCAAGGGAGTACAGCTGGGAATAAGAACAGTTTTGTAAATCTAGCGCTTTTCGCGCTAAATTCAGCACGTTTCCTCATTTTGGCAGTGCGAAGAAGCACTGAATAAGCGCAGGCGTGCTTAAATATCACAACAATTTTTCAGCATGTTACTAGCCATTTTTAGTATCTCTCTGGTGTGCTTTGGCAATTTTTGTCGCCTTATGGCCATTTTTTTCATTTGGATTTTCTGAGTTGGCAACACAGACGGGCCGACAGTATGATACAGAAAAAGTCGGTGGACAGGCGTGGACAGAGGGAGGAGGGATAGATTATCGGGTGTTGACCCCTGCCATCTGCTGGAGCTAAACTCAAACTTTTTTTAATGTCAAGATAAACGAATTTTATGAATTAAAAAAAGGCAATCTTAAGTAATCAAGTATATCCATTGTCAAATTAAACAGCCGCGGGAAAGAAAAAAAAATTAAAAATCAAGAGAAATTTTGACATTCACCTCACTGGATCTGCCTCCTGAGGAAGTGAAAGAAAAACAGAGACAAGAAGGGAAAGGAAATCAAACAAACATTATGATCAGGGTAAGAATCAAAGAAAGAGCAAAGTTTCTTCAAATGTCTCATGGCACATGAGGTAATGAATTTGGTTCCGAAAAGATTGACTCTCAATCGAGAATCATGCAACGTGCACAGGAGGGGTCATGAAAAGGGATCTCAAGATAAAACAGTATATTAGAGAAAAAAAACAGCAGTCTGAGATATCACAGAATCCATTAGGAAACAGATGGCAATGGGCTGGCCATGTTGAAAGAATGTCAGACAACTGCTGGACATCGCGATCCACAACAGGGACATCCAGATATCTTATGCAAAACTGTGGCCGATACAAGATAAGATGGTGTGACAATTTAGACAGGTTCAGGGGTACATTGGCACCTCGATGCCCGGCATAGAAAGAGCTGGCAAAACATAAGGAATGTCCATGTCCAACGACGCACATCACAAAGATGATGACGATGAGAAACCCAAACATTGCTTGGGTTTTCACAGGACTTAAGATGCTAGCCAGAGAACCCAAGATGGACTGGGTTAAGCGGATCCACTCGACAAGCTATTTACCAACCACTGGGAAGACAAGTGGATTTATGCCTTCACTTATGGCAATGGTTCTCAAACTTATTTTATTGCAGAACTTCACATTCTTTTCTCAACATTTCGAAACCCATACCTATATTTTACGGACACTCCCCAACATCCTAATTTTGATAAGACATTAAATGAAATGAAGAAAATTGTTTCAGAGAGAGAATTTATACGTGTAACAAAACACATAATATCTGTACTTCGCATGAATGAATCACCGTAGCCTGTGCTAGTACCAGAACTATATATCTAGAAAACAAAAAAAAAACAAAAAATAGATTGGTGATTTGATAAAGGAAACTTTGAAATGATAATAAAAAAAGAACAATTCTATTTGTAATTGTAATAATTGTGTAATTATCATTTTTTAGATAGAATAAATTTCTATTAGATTTTACTAAAAGGCATCTTACCTAATGGACCCCCAATCTTTGATGGGCAGTGATCATTAAAATGAAGTCTGAATTTTCAAGGCACAAGCTGGATACCAACCAAGAGATCAATTTATCATATATTTGCATTGCAAATTGAACAGCCCCCGACAAAAAAAAGCAATAACAAACCTATTGTAAGATGGGAATTTCCATAAAATAAAAAAGCCAGACAAACTAAAAAACTAAAGAAACCTATGTTGACAGTTTTGGTTGGTGCTTTCTAATGAAAAATACAATAAGAAAAATAGATACGCAGATGGACACAAAGACTTAAAGTAAAAAGGAAGTCCAATTGAAAGAATGAAAGAAAAAATAACGAAGGAAAGAATGAAAGAATGATAGAAAGACAGAAAAGGAGGGAAAGAATGAAAGAATGAATGAAAGAAAGAATGAAAGAAAGAATGAAAGAAATGAAATGAATGAAATAATGAATAATGAAAGAAATTATGAAAGGAAAAATGAAAAAAGAATGAAGGAATGAAAAGAAGAGAGAAAGAATAAAAATGTAATGAAATAATGAAAGAAAGAAAGAAAGAATGGAAGATAGAATGACAGGATGAATGCGAGAAATAATGAAAGAAATAAGGGAAAAAGGGAAGAATGCAAGAAAGGAAAAAAAGAATAAAGAGAGAAAGAAGGAAAGAAAGAAAGGAAGGAAGAAAGAAAGAAAGAAAGAAAGAAAGAGCCTCAAAGCCCAGGACAAAACCTTATTTCAATTTGGAGAAAAAAAATTCCTTTCTTTTGAAATTTGAGAAAATGAAAATGACGCAAAGAAGGAGACTAGAAAAGATATTTTTTTAAACACCAAAAAATGTTTTTAAAGAACGAGGGAAGGGAAAATAGAAAAATATTTTTGAAAGAACTGATTACATGAAACAGAAGAGAATGGCAGTCTGTTCAATTATTGTTAGGACACAAAAGACATTTTTTTAAATGAAGATTTATTTTTGTTACCAGACGGCTATCAACCTCAACACAAGGGTACGTAGTGATTGTGTGTATGAGTGTGTATTTGTGCACATAAAGATCTTACCTGTATGCATATGCATGTGTATGCGCATCCTTTGCATGTGTATGTGTGTGTGTGTGTGTGTATGTGTGTCTGTGCATGTTTGTATGCGTTTATGCATGCGCACACGAATAGATAGATGTGTTCCATCGACATCTGAACGCTAATAGGTATTTTTTTCAAAGAGAATGGACAGGCGGACAGACGGACGCAGATGGGCAGATATGGATATGCTAAGATAGATAGGCAGGCAGGCAGACAGACAGACAGCCAAAAGGTAAAGATAGATAGATAGATAGATAGATAGATGGGCGAAATTGGATAGGTGAACATAGATATGACTTGACAGGGAGATAGATAAATGGATAGATAGATAGATGTCGAAGAGAGTGAAATTCCAGCTAATTTCTATTTAAAATTTCTTGAAAACCAACAAAGCCCTCATCAAAATCTGTGCTGGTGACACTCGGTGACACTAACCATTTGTGTAAACAGGAAGGAGACTAACAAGGAAATCAGGAACGACACACCATCCCAGCCCCCCAAACCTGCATTTCTAGTGATGCAAGCAAAACAAAGCTGCTGAAATGATTAAAACAGCTTCAAAGTCCCGTTAACAAGGACAATAAACCTGGGGGGATTTTTTTCTCTCTCTCTCTTGAAGGATTTATGTATGTATGTATGATTTATATAAGTATAACCATAAATTTTACTTTAAATGCATGTTGAGTTAAAATCTAAGCAGAGCCAGCTTGGGTGAGAAGCTAACTAAGTGGTTGTTTAGGGCCCCGTGATCACCAAAAAGCCCTCAAGAGGCGGTGGAGGAGGCACCCAGATCAAATTCTGCTTCATTATCATCATCATCATCAGCAGCAGCAGCAGCCGCCTTTTAGAGTCCTTCTTTTTTGGACATAAACTATCCCCAAGATTTACCAGATCTTTCTACCATGGGCATCACAGAGGCAATACTCTCTATACTTGTCTGGTTCACCATTCCATCCTTTTTTTCATATGGTCTCTAGGGGAACCACATTGTAAGTTGTGATGTCCAGCATTCTTGCAACATGACCAGTCCATTGCCATTTAAGTTTTTTTTAATGGATCCAATGATATCCTTGACCTCTGTCTTTTATATTAGTATATTGTGCAATCTCTGATCTCTCCATGTAATGTTGAGCATGATTCTCTCATGTGCACGTTGCATGGTTCTAAGTTTGTTTTTTTGTTAGGTTCCATATTTCAACTCGACTATCGGGAGGATGCATTAGTTGTATACCCTTCTTTTCAGGACTGATGATGGGATTGTCTCGTTCTTGAAAATTGAGCTTGCTCTGCCGAAAACTTACGAAAGGCTATATGAACGTTCAAGCCGTCCTGGTTGTAAAAGTAGGTATGTTGATGGAGTCATTTCAAGTTTCGAAGATAAATGCCAAACATCCCGATTGGCTTTCTTGTTGCAATAAACGATGCCAAAGTAGTAACTGTTCCAAAGGTGCATGTTTGGAAGAACCAGGCTTTATGGTGAGTGAAGCAGCCTGCTATGATAGTCATGTAAGATAATTTTCCGTCTATTGTACAAAACTGCAACGTCGAAGAAATTCATTTACTTCAGATAGTTTGTACCGGAATTTAGATCTTTTATTTTAGGTAAAAGATCTATATTCTGCATTCTGCATTTATTTCTATCAATTTTCTCAGGAACACCAATTCCAAAAAAAAATAAATTTCAAACTCAACACTGCACTGCCTTGTGAGCTGATTAATATATCTAGTGAATATCAATTTCAAAGACCAGTCGTCAAGTGATTGCAGTGCATAAATGCATGTTCACAGACATGGATTTCTTCAATCGTAGTAAGATAATCAGATATTGTTGTCACCAGAGGAATTTGACAGCACAAAAAATACATTTCTGCATTATTTGGACGTTTTGTTTTTTTTTCGTTTCTCATGAATGTTTCTCGTTGCATATCATTTTCTTTTGTTCTGGCTTTACCTGATTCGCCAACAGGACAGGACCAAGTCTTTATGGGGCCCTGAGCAGAATTTGATTTAAGGGGGACCTGACTACTTCTCAGGCCTCCCCACCTCGCTTTTAGGGGCCTTCTGGAGGTCACTGGACCGTAAGCAGCCACTTTGTTCTCGGGGTAGCAATGATAACCAAGCACCCTCAGGACTAAAGATACCATGCAACAGTATCCAATGTCAAACTCAAGTCCAGTTGACTTTGATTTGTCTCCCATAACAGCAAGAAAAGGTACAACCCTTACCTAATTCAGGGCTACAAACTACTCATTGTTTGTCAATCAGATCATGCTAAACTAAACTGATATATGGAATTAATAAATCCTGACTTTGATTTGAAATCACGACCAATCCACACCAACCAAAATTCAAAGAAGACACTCTTATTTCAATAGATAATATTCAGAGAACAAAATTTAGTCTATACAAGCAGATAATTAATTTATTTAATATATATACATACACACGCATATATATATATATATATATATATATATATATATATATATATATATATATATATATATATGTATATATATATATATATATATAGAGAGAGAGAGAGAGAGAGAGAGAGAGAGAGACTGATAGATAGACAGACAAACAGAGAGAAAGGAAGAGAGAGATGCATAGTCTATAAAAATAGATTTTCTGCCAAATAGAGCAGATATAGAGTGTGAATGAACACAATTGAGAATTTGGAGTTAAAACAGTTATTTGGGCCTTAGAATTACCGGTGGCTGTTTAGCTCAAAGGTAAGAGAAACGATACTTTGAAGTAGGTTTGATTCCTGCTGCAGTCCCATTTTTTAATTGTTTATGCTATTTACGTTATCTAGGTCAAATGATGCATTCACCGTATAATAATGGGATCACATTTCCAATAAGAGTTTCAATATAATATAACGCAATTCATAATCAATAATGAATCTGTAAAAGCCTCACTTCTAGAACACAGGATGATCATTATTAATTTCTTCCAGACAGAAAAAGTGCTTCTGTCAAAGACAGAAATAAATTGATATTGTTTACCTTATTGCTGCCACAAATGGTTCCCTCTGCAGCCGATTCCCGTTTTGTGGTACAGGTTTTGTTGACGTGACACCACAAATACGAACACATATTCTGCCAAAGAAGAAAAAAAAATCAGTCGATTTATTATGTATGAAGAAAATCAAATATATCATAAAAATATATCAATGAGATTCAGGGCTGGATTAAGCAAGTGGGGCGGGGCCGTAGCAATTGTTATAAAGGCGACTGAAATTAAGAAAATTCACATAAATGTGAGAACATATACTTTTTTTTTTCTTGCCAACTAATTCAATTTTTTTTCATTTGCCATTTAATCAGATAAGACGAAAACGTCTGACATTTCAGTAAAAATGTTTCTTCGTTTTCGTGTTGATCTTAAGAGGTTTCCTTTCATTCACTGGATGGATACACTCACTTGCACTGGCAGTCCTATATTCCATCTCTTCTTCTTCTAAGCGCTTTACCACTGCATATAATGTGCAAATGTTTAATTCTGGGTTCTCTGGAGCCATTTTGGTGAAGACGGACACCTTAACCCGATTGCCTACTTCAAACTATGGCGTCCATGTTGTTATGCACCGAGTGATTTTTGAAGGACGATTTCCTAGAGTTTGCACAAATTTCTTGACTACCTCTTTAAATAGTGCCAAGAATGATCTGACTGTCAGTTAGCCCTGACCAATGGTACTGTGAGGTATGTGATCAAGTAGCTCCAAACAATGTAATCTTAACTAATAATTCATACGTGGTTCAAAAATCTGGCAACCCTTCAAAATCAAAGATGGATCATATTAGGGTGTTCGGAAAGTAATTACGTATTTTCGTGTTCGGAAAATAATTATATATTTTCAAATCACGATCGTCATTTTAAACCTTTCATTGCATCATGATACACTTCATAAATGTTTCTCATTGTCTGCTTAGCAGTTGTATACTATCAAAATGCATAAAATAAGCATTGGCGAAAATGTTGCCCCTTTATCTTCCATGAGGTTAAACTTTACTTAAGCGGAGAATCACCCCAGGATAGCAATCCTTCGGCAGAGCAAGCTCAACTTTCAAAAACCAGCCGATCCCAATAACCCTAAAAAGAAGGGTATACAACCAATGCATCCTCCTGATAGTCACTTATGGAGCAGAAGGCAGACCTGCAAACTGAGAAGGATGCAGCGTACGAATATGAGTATTATTTTCTAGCATGGATTAAAGTGTAGTATCTGGTAGATACTGAGGCGCCAGTACTGACATTCGTCTACCGAATGGGTCGGAGATTGTGTTGTGGCAAGCATCAAAGACCGAGTGCGCCGGTGCAATATGTCGTTGCCCCGGGGCAGCACTGTCCCATTGCATTTAAAGTGACAGGTCATGATTGTCCTGACACCTTCGTGACTGTGGTTGCTTTAGCATCTATTAGAAAAATCAAATGGCAATGGGCTGGTCATGTTGAAAGAATTGCAAACAAATATCACGACTCACAATATGGATCGCCAGAGATCACATATGAAATCGAGGCCGACAAAATACAAGATGGAGGGACGGAATAGAAAAATTCAGAGAATACTGGCTCCGCGACGCCCATGATAGAGAAATGTGGCAGATCCTGGAGAAGGTCTATGTCCAATGATGGACGTTAAAAGACTGATGATGGTGATGATAAACGACACACTGCTGGATTGAAAAGATGATGAATCCTGTCACTATTCCGTACCATTTCACCCAGGTCTTGTCTCAGCTGGCTTATGATTTTTAGGAGTGAAATACATGATTACTTTCCACAGACCCTGATACATCTGAAGGAAATTCTTTTTTCACAATCCCGGGATAGCTTATCTGACTTTAATAGAAACTGCTCAGTAGCACCCTTTTAAAGTGGCACCCAGGGTATACCGCAGGTCAAGGCACAAGAAAAAGAAAATATTCTTACGTCAACAGAGTCACAAAGTTTGGCTTTGAGTCCATACTGTAAACGACATTGGTGGTCAGCGTCATACATGGTCCCAGGAGGCAAAATGGGGAAAACGAAGCTGAAATCCTTTGGTTCATCGTTTAAACAATATCCCCAGTCACGGCTGAAAGTCATGAAAAAAAAAAAAAAAAAAACATGTAGAAAAACAATTTTCTCAAATTTGTAACCGAGGAGAAAAAGTTCAAAACCCTTTGTGATAAATTACTGTATATTTTCGAAAAAAAAATCTAGTTTTTTCTACCTAAAATTAACATGCCAAGTCAGTTATAAGGAAAAGACAAAACTCAGTGATATCAATAGTTGTGACCTTGAATAATATTGATACTAAAATGATTCAGCATGGCTTTAAGTGGTATGGAATCAGCAACACCATGGATGGAGTGAAAGATGACATCTTGTGGTAAGAATCTGCTGACCAAACATCAAAATCAGAGGATTCACAATAAGATGTCCATTATTTTTCTTTTCTTTTCTTTTTACTCACTAAGATCAAAATCATCAAATGCCCTGATTATGGTTTTGGGCTCGGCTTGTATATAAGTCATCCAACTTACTTCACCTTTCTACCCTAATTTCATGATTTGTCCCAGGTGACTCACGTCAAAAATTATATGGTACCTAAGAGAAAAGCAAAGATATTATGCCAAGTTTCATTTTCTGAAATGGTTCTTGGAACAGAAAACAAACTAAAAAGATTAAAATGGTCTGCTTAGTCACTCAATAAAAATTGTAACATGTCCATGCTGAGATGCATATGATAATCCAAAAATATTGAAAAAAGGGGTGATCAATTAATTAGTTACTTCTTTTGCTTTTTCTTGCATCACTAAAGAGTCTGAATTATAAAAAAAAAACAAACAATAATGAATGCTACCAGATACAAACTAAGGGACCTATTTAGCATAGACTTAAATTATAGATAGGACACATATGCATAGACTGATGGCTATCTAGCCCGTCAAAATCACCTAAAAACTGAAGAAACCTACGTTGACAGTTTTTGTTGATGGTTTCTAATGAAGATTACAATCTCCGACACAACCGTAAAGGCAGTTCTCCTGAACGGATCTGAGTCACTCAGAGTGACTTATACCATCACCCACAAGCTCCAGACTTTCGTCAGCAGAAGCCCATAACACATCTTGAAAATAAGTCGGCCTGAGATTTCCAACACCAACCTGTGGGGGAGACCTTGGCATCAACCAGGATGTATAGAAGGAAAACTTGGGGGTGGATTAGACACACCCTATATAAACCTAGCCGACAATGTCACCAGACAGGAACTGGACAGGAATCCAAAAGAGGAGAGGAGAGTTGAGAGACCAAGGTGATAGTTTCTGGGGAGTTGTTTTCTGATTGAATATATCTAAAAAGAATCGAAAAGCTATTATTCCCTTGAAACTTTGCTTTTGTGACCAGGACAGTGATATTCTTACGTAATTATCTTTTTTTTTGTTTAATGTGATTAGAAATTTGCAAATGCATCAGTTGTCCAATTGAAAATGAGTAAATTTCAAATTATCACTATCCTCATCCCCAAAACAGAGTTTGAAGGGAATGATTGACATTGGACAACTGTAGCCATCAAGATAGTGGAGGGATTCCATTCTGTGTTACAAGTGCGTGTGTTTGTTAGTTTGTGTGTCCCCGTACTCCTGGCCATATCGTTTTGTCAACAGACTTGAATATTGGCATCATTACTCCCCTACACATCGAAGAATGATTATTTTTTTATTTGCTGAAAAAAACTTTTTTGACCTTTTGGGGGCCTTATTCTGACGGGTTTATCAATAACCTCAAGATTCTTCAAAATCTACATATTTCTAGATACGTTTTTTACTCTATTTCAGGTGTTTTCCGGTGGAAAACGCCAGTGATGTCATAAATGGAATCCATTTTGACCATTATTCTTCTTCAATGGAATCTTTTTACACTTCTTCAAATTCTAATGCAACAGTTGTTTAATCATTGATTGTGATGGCGAGGTTTTTATAATTTTACAACGAAATCAATCAGAAAATAGCACTTCTTACCCAGGAACAGGGAAAGGTTTTCTAAAAGTTACCATGTTATAAATGAAGGAATGAAATAAAAACTTACTCTAAGAATTTGGTGACTGCTTTTTTGCTACAGGCCGACCAGATTTTAGGATGGCTGCTACCGAACATTTGTGGTGCCATGACGTACGTTCTGTCTTCTGGGGTCATACATTCAGTGTTCGTGTTGTCATGGTGCATTCCAAAACTGAAAACAAATAAAGAAAGAAAAATGATTATTCAAATGGGAGAATATACTGGATGAGAGGGCAAGATCAGAAAACAAAGAATATATGGACACGTACACACGTACATGCATACAATCAGATAGTATGTTAGATAAAGCTGTCACTTTTGGTACAATTGTAACAAATTAGTCATTGTGGTATGTTTGGTACTATACTCAGAAAATTTGGTACATTTTAGCGATTTCCCTTCGAATGTATATTGTACGTAATAGTCAAGCGAAATATCAAATAATGTTTCATTTCACTTTCATCTAAATGAGAAGACTACAGGCAGACACTGACTGCACTGAGTGGAACCCTGCTAAAGAAGATGAAAGAAAAACTTTACTCAAATGAAAAATAAAGCAGTTTTTCATTAATAGAGTTAAAATTGATCTAATTTCTTTTGATTTTCATTGTATTTGTTGATGTTTTTCTCTATTTGGTACTTTTACAAGTGATTTAGTACGTTTTTCTTGGTATGCTTTTGGTACATTTACTGAAATCTCTGAGGCAGCCCTGGTTCCATGTAACAACAGATTTGTGTTGATGAATGACAGAAAAATCTTAGTATCATCAATTTGTTCATTTGGTACCTTTAAGGGTGATTTGGTACGTTTTGATCAAAACTTCTGGTACAATTTTACAAAAAGTGTTTCCAAATAATTATCACCATTTTTAGCTGTTGATTGCGACATCAAAAATGTATAAATATTAATTTTCATTACATGCCTAAAAACGTTCATCCTATTTCCCAAACAGTTTGTACTTACAATCCAAAGTCACTTACAAGATGCTACCCAATCAATCCAGACTCCAGTATATGCAGGCATATAACTCAACCCCAAAACTAAAGTGTTCATTCAAGTTTAGTGAAACAGGTCTGGTTAGTCATTCAATAGAAACTGTCACGCAACCAACATCTTTTGGCATTATGTTGGGGGTAATCAATTAGAAAAATTGCACTGTTTGTTTCTAATGTCAACAATTATACAATGCAGACATGAACAGTAAGTGAACAAAATGAGAAAACTGGGTTTTAAAGCAGTTGTTTGGATTTGCCTCTCTGTTGGTCTTTTCAGTTCAATGGTTAAGAGCAAGGCTATGTTGAAACAGTTACCTTATCCATTCCTGCAGCAGCCCCATTTTTCTCTAATCGTTGTTTCTATTAATACTGTCTAGGCCAAGTATCTTTTTCCCCATGTAACAACGAGAAGTTTTTTCAAATAGAGTTTAAAATAATATAACACATTTACATATATATATATATACATATATATGTGTGTGTGTGTGCACGTTTGCATGTGTTTGTATGTACAGGTCTATCGAGAAAGTATCCGGGCCATTCAATAATAACGAAAAAAAATAGCCTTCCTAGGATGATTGTGCCTTAGTCCACCTCAAAGTACTTCCCTTGTGGCCTAAAGCAATTGTCCTAATGTCCCTTCCAATTCTTCAAACAGTTTGCAAACTCCAAGATATACACATATTCATGTATTTATGTAAATCTGTAGGTTTGTCAGCATACGTTGCTGATAAGTAACCAAGTGCACAATGTTGATAGGTAATAAAAATGTATACATTTCAAATAAGTAATCCCCAAAATAGAGTTAATAAGTAATAGATTGAACATATAATGTTCTATTTATGAATAGCCCAAACACTTATTTCAACTCAGAAACATAATGTCAAATGTGCTGCTTGTAAAAATATGTACGTGTGTGTTTGTGTATGTGCTGTGTACTAATAATTAATAAAATTGTAAAAACTCTTAACCTTGGCCAGTTTAAATTATCTTTATTCCTACCATTACTTGTCAACTCCTCCTATAACAATATCCTCTTTTATTTTTTTTAATGAATAAGTAATCTTATTTAAATTGGTATAAGTAAAACTGCAAAAGTAAGCTAATCGTGAATGGTGATTGCTCAGCAGAAACTTTCTCAAGTTTGTTTATAGATAATTATTTTTACTATTATTATTACAATGATTTTAATAAAACGTCTAATTGTCTCCTGGAAGTAGGCCGTGATACACACTGAGAATTAAATTTCAAATCTGATGACTTCATTTCTAAACTAGGAAGCACGCGGAGAGCACGTACCTCTACCAAAGCCATTGTCACTGAAAAGTGAATGAAAATAGGTTAATATATAGCTATGATGAAAGAGGGTATCTGTGAAAATTCCTAGATCTACCCCAAAAGTTAATCAGTTGTTCTTTCTTAGCGTATGGCCCACCCTTCTACAAAATGTCATAGAAACTCATTGAGATCTTGCGAAGAGTTGAATAGACAGACAGACACAAGTGAATACTTCCAGAATGCATATGAACATAAATTACTGTTTATATTTCTGTAGTTTGAAAAGCGTTTGAAAATTAAATAAGACAGTTTTTAAAAAATGTGAACAATAACTCAAAGAGTACTGTACATAGCCAACCAGCCAGACAAGCTTAAAAACTGAAGAAACCTATGTAGACAGTTTTTGTTACCGATCTCTAATAACCTCTGTTCATTTATTTGTGTCAGTGGTGAAATCTTGGTTAGCATTGACACTGTTTCAGTTGAAATCATGGTTTTCAGGAACCACAAATTTAATCAGAAAGTTACTGTATTTTCAAAAGTAAATATTTATACACTTTAATGATATAGATGATTGTATATGAGAAGCAATTTACTTATAGGAAAACACTGGATATTTACTTTGAAACACGGTGGTTAGAGACAATTAGTTTTTCTTGGATGGAATCCAAGATACAATTCAAAAAATAACAAACCTCAAATAAAAAGTAAATATACTTTGCTTATTTCTTGAATTTGCAAATAATTTGGTGGCAATGATTTGAAATTTACCAAGTGAGTGTAAAATGTTTGTTTTGTCTTTTCTTGGCAGCAGGAAAATAATTAGAGTTACTCCTCAAGTCATAACACTTGAAAATTATATACATATATATATATATATATATATATATATATATATATATATATATATATATATATATATATATATATATATATATATATATATATATATATATATATATATATACATATATATATGTATATATACATATATATATGTATATATACATATATATATATATGTATATGTATATGTATGTATATGTATATGTATATATATATGTATATATATATGTATAAATATATATGTATATATATATATATATATATATATATATATATAAATATATATATATATATATATATACATTTATATATGTATATATACATATATATATATATATATATATATATATATATATATATATTTATATATATATATAGGGGTATGGGAACTTTTCCATTAAAGGGGCTAAAGACTTGATTTGTCCCAAATTTTACACAGTTTTGCCCAAATTACACAGACTTGCACAAAATTCAAAATGTTTTTATTATTGCCTCCTTTTCATATATATATATATATATATATAGATATATAGATATATATATATATATATATATATACATATGAATGTATTTATGTGTGCATATGTGCATATATATACATACATACATATATGTACATACACACATATATATATATATGTATATTGAAACCACTGAGCTGTTCACTTTTACAAAAACAAGAAAAGATGAGTGAAAAATCAAAAAAGATGCTCCTCGTCCGTAATTTTTAATGAAAGATGTATTAAAGTAAATATGAAAGCAAATAATTCTTATATATGTATGTGTATGTATGTACGTGTGTGTGTGTGTCTGAGTGTTCATATACATACATACATACATACATACATGCATACATACATACATGTGTGTATGTACAAATGTGTATTTGTGTATATTGTATCATGTATAAGTATGAGAGAATTATGCTCAACCTCACATGGAGAGACCACAGGACAGCACTATATATCAATGAGAAAACAGTGGTCAGAGACATCATAGAATCCACTAGAAAACTCAAATGGCAATGGGCAAGCCATGTTGTAAAAATGGCAGACAACCGATGGACATCACAACTCACAACAGAGATGGAGAGATGAGCTAGACAAATTCAGAAAGTACTGGTTCCCCGATGCCCTTGATTGAGAAGTTTGGCAAATCCTGGAGAAGGTCTATATCCAATGACTGACACTAAGAGATTTATGATGATGATGATGATGTGTCTATGTTCATATATATATACATATATATATATACATGCATGCATATGTGTGTATGTGTGTGCAAAATTTGTTTTTGTTCAGAGAAGTTTATAATTTTATTGTTTGTTTCTCCTGGAATAAATTTTTTGTGTGAGTGCTTTCTATTACATAATTCATTCAAAACCAAAAAAGTGAAAAAGGGGTCTTCCAATTAAAAGTAAGAAAATGTGATGCTGCTTGAATAGTCATCTTTCAACAGATATTTATATTCACATACTTATACACAGTCATGCACGAAAGCATAATCATCAAAGTGTCCACCTTCCCACACGCACACGAATGTTCAGAGGAAAGTAAATAATTCGACTAAGCACCTGCCATTACATTAAATACCAAGAACGTCACTGTAATAGAAAGTTTTTATTTATTCATCAATCACCACTACCTAAATCAGAACAATTTAATCACTGTTGTTGAGTTCTAAGATTTTTATCAATCTATCCGTCTATCTATCCAGACTATGCTTAGCCCAAACTGGTCACAGGAGAAATTAGAAATTTTGCACGCACCTATCCCTGAATGAGTTGGGAAAATGGTTCTTTTGTTTTATGAAAATTCTACCCCTGCTTTGGCATTTAGTTGAGTGGTTCAATTTACAATCAAAGTTTATACTAAATTGTTCTATTTGCTTGTGTCCACGTTTTTTTGTTGTTTTGTTAAAAATCCTAAATTTATGATTCGAACCATACTGGTAGTACATTCAACAAGATAACCCAATTTTACCACCACCACTGCTTAATTTATAAAGTAAAAATCAGCATATATGGATGGCTGTGATTCATAATTTTCCCTCGGAATGTTAGTTTAATTTTGTTTCTCGTCATAAAACACAACATGAACTGAGTCAACATTCTTCTCAAAGTAATGACTGCATTTTGAAGAACATCAGGAGAATGCGGCAGTCTCCGTGTGAATATTCTGTTGACAAGTTACATCCACCAACTCCTGGGGCAAAGAATTCCACTCTGCAGTCAATCTGGGATAAGACAAGGTGCTGCGTAACAATGTTCTGCCAGGGTGGCAAGGATCTGTTTATCATTTGGAGCACACGGTTTTTGGTGTAGGGGAAAGATTGAATCTTGATCAACTACTTGATTGTTGATTTAGATAATTTTGAGCAACATTCCTTATCTGTTCAAAGTGAATCTATCTTCTCGAGTTGGCCAGTTTTTTTTCTATCAGGAGTGAAGTCATTGTTCCAGGCTCATGGCTGTATTTATTGTTGGCAGATCTGGTTGTTGGTTGATTTATATTTTATAACTTTGAGTTATCTAATTGTGAGTGAGGATGCTAACTTCTAGATACTCTTGACTATAGGATGCATTAAATATTGTAGCTTCAAATCTCAGTAGCACAGGTAAAGTTGTAAAAGTTTCTCTTCAATACATCTAATATCTTTATGCTTTATTGGTTTAGTGGCATGAGTTCTCTCTCTCTACTTCTCTTGCCTTTAGATGGATCACTAAAAATTCTGAATTTTCTTATGACAAGTGAGAACTACGGACCAATTAAGCATAAACTTAAATTGTAGATTGAACCCCAAACTAAAATCCTATTTTGGTGGAAGGGAATATGAAGAAAAAATCTTTTTCTTTCTATGCATAGTAACAAGTAAATGTTGAAATTTTCAGCCCTCTAGCTAGATTAGTGAAGCCTTTACAAGTCATACATACATACATGTGTACATAGCCAGCCAGACCAACATAGCAACTGAAAAAAGCTATGTTGACGGTTTTGATGACAATTTTGGTTGACTCTTTCTACAATGTTATTCATTCACGTGTGTTGAGATAAAAATTTACAAAGTCTTACAACTAACAACACTGCCAGCCAGACCATCTTGAAAACTGAAGAAACCTATGTTGACAGTTTTGTCGACAGTTTTAGTTGGCAGTTTCCAAAAATGTTATTTATTTGCTGGTGCAGAGACAACAATTTATAAAATCCAACAACTAACAGTACTGTCAGCCAGACACACTTCGAAACTGAAGAAACCTATGTTGACAGATTTGATAACAGTTTTGGTTGATGGTTTCTGTGTGTATAAAACAATCTGACATAAATATCATTTGAAAAGATCTCCCGTTATTACAAGGTGAATCAATCATTTGGCCCCAGACAATGTGAATAGAATAAACAATTAAGGAAAATGGGGCTGCTGCAGGAATCAAACATGCAACCAATAAGGTAGCCACTCCAACATAGTGTTGCTCTTACCATTGAGCTAAACAGCTGCAGGTAATGCAAAGGACCAAATAACTGTTTTTGTTTATTCACCATTTACTCCATTTGTTTCTAAACACAGAGAGAGAAAAAAAGGTAAGTTCAGGCTGAGATAGATAAGAATAGATTGATTGAATGATTAAGTCAATATACCTTGTCAGAAAGTGAGATAGATTGATGGATAATTAGATAAGTAAGCAAAGAATACAATTTCAGGCAGATAGATTGATCGGCTATCAGCTCAGAAAAATGGAACTAATCCATGTATACATATATTTGTGAGTGTGGGAGGGAGAAAGAGAGACAACGGACAGGTTACATGTGTGTTTTTATTTATTGATATGAACATTCATGGACAAGCACATTTTCTGTTTCTATAAGGACAAGGACACAATAATCAAAATCAAAAACACAGAGCTGAAAAAAGAACACATTACATGCACCAAGGACAACAAATATCCATGAGATCCCATAGAGAAAAAGATATCAAGTGAAGGATCACACTGGATCGGCAAGCCCTCAGTTAAGCAAGCTCGACTTCCAAGAACAAGAAAATCTCCAAAAAAGTATGGTATATAATCAATGCATCCTTCTGATAGTCACCCATGGAGCAGAGACATGGAAGCTAACCAAAAGATCGACCCTCAAACTGAGAACCATGCAACATTAAAGAGTAAGACCCAAAGTTACACAGAGGCATCACAGTACATGTGAGGAAAAAGAGGAATCCAGGATAACATAGAATCCATTAGAAAATTCAAATGGCAATGGGCTGGTCATGTTGCAAGAATGTCAGACAACCACTGAACATCACGACTCACAACATGGATCCCCAGAGATCATTTGAAAAATTATGGATGACAGAAAGTAAGATGGCGTGACAAGCTGGACAAATTCAGAAAGGACTGGCTCCGCAACGCCCATGATAGAGAGGTCTGGTGAATCTTAGGGAAGGTCTATGTATAAGAATAGACGCCAAAAGGCTGTTGATGATGATCAGTTGCAAAATATTGTGATAGAAAGCATTAAGAAGAATGAAGATATTTGTCTTGAGAATCTAAATCAACCGAAATGATACTAGCTTTCCAAGGAGAAATTATGATTCATCACCGTCCATATATGCAGTGTTAGTGGTGATCAGTTAAAAAGTCTGAAAAGGGATGACCAATATATAAGTTACTTCTCTTGCCTTTTGTTGGGCGGTGATCACTAAGAAAGTTTTTAATTTCCAAAAAACAAGCAGGCACAAGCTAGAGACCAATTGAACATAAATTTGGACTGCATATTAAAACTCCAAATAAAAAATCTCTTTTTGAAGGGAGAATTTATAAAAAAAACAAGAAAAATAATTCTCCATACTAATTGAGAGGAGTGTGGGGTGGGGGGTAAAAATTTCAAGTTTCTAATATGGACAGTAATGGGTGGGCAAAGTCCAGATAGATAGATATATAGATATATACATACATACAAACGTACACACAAATGTCAGAACATGAATAAACTAATCCCAACAACAGTGATTAAACTGTAGTTGGTTGTGGTGATTAATAAACATACATAATCAGAAAAATAAACACACACTCATACACACACACATATATATATATATGTATACATATATACATTTATATATATATATATTTAGGAAAGGATTTGTAAGTACATAGGAATGTCAATCTGATACTTACTTATGACCAAGTTCATGAGCAACTGTATAGGCAAGGGCCAAGCCAGAGTCTTCATTTATATTACAAGAAAATTGCGGCTGACACATTCCTGTTACATGAGCAAGTCCCAGTGTGTTACAAGGTCGGTTGATACGGGAACAAATATCATGCCTGTAGTAAAACAAAAAGTCTTTTAAAAAATCGACAAAGATGAAGGAAATTGTTCAAAAGAATACTTTTAACAGGTAAAACTATTTCATCAGCATTAAAGGTGTGGGCAAATTTAATGCATGAATATAAGAAAAAAACATGTTATTGGTCTCAGCAGAAAAAAATTTACCCTTTGAACATAGACCCCAGACTGATTTTAAATCACTTACATGTTAAACAGCTGATAATCCCAACAAGAGAAAATTTGTACATGGTACCATAATATGTGTGAAACATAAAGAAAAACACTGAAGAAAATTTCATAAATTGCATTAACAGATATTGGGAAATAAGTGACTAAAGTGACACAAAAATTTGAAAAAAAAAGTACTTTAATGTGTTCAGTGTTTAATACTGTTAAGCTTTCTGGATTATCTGCCTCGTGGTCCCAAGCAAAGGTTTCGACCCTACCTAGCAGTATTGGAAGGGATACTGGATAATCTATAGCCACACTGAAGAGTTGTAATACAACAAAACAGCTATCTGTGGATGACATAATTATTAATTATCATCATATATATATATATATATATATATATATATATATAATATTTGGGTTTAATCGTGTCCGAACAATGTCCTGAGTACTGGAAGGGATACTGGATAGTCTATAGCCACACTGAAGAGTTGTAATACAACAAAACAGCTATCTGTGGATGACATAATTATTAATTATCATCATATATATATATATATATATATATATATATATATAATATTTGGTTTTAATTGTGTCTGAACAATGTCCTCTGTCTGATTAGGGTCAATGGATCACAATTCCTGGGGTGTTGGGACATACCAATAGATACTTAAGTGGTAGCCCATATTCAAAGCATCAAGTTTTTCTGGAAGTGGCCATTGTAATCAGAGTTCTTCAGATTTATTGACTAATTAACAATCTAAATGTGAGTTTCATAAAGGAATATTTCTCAATGTGAATAGATTGTGATGAACATATGATCTTTTCTTTTTTGAAGAACTATGTAGACGAGTATCTTCATCTTGATTATTTTCAACTCTGTAATCTAACCTTTATAGTCTTCAAACTTCCCCTGCCGTATTTTGGATCGGTCAATCTTTCAGTATTGCCAATACTTTTTTTAACTTCCAAAACAGTAAAAAAGTTTATAGTCTCCAAATCTGAATGATAAAACCTCAAGCTATCACAAAAACTTTTGAGACCATCTAAAAAAAACTCAGACACATATAACATGAAAACTAATATGTATTTTATTTTTTTGTATGGATAGCTCTACTAGATAAATATAGTTCTCTTGAGCTCTGATTCACATGGGCCGCTGTTGCCACTTCTCCAAGAAAGGGGAGGATATATTTTGGAAGGAAGGAGAGATATGTTCAGGGGGGCAACAAAAGATAAATTTGTAATACTTAGTGACAAATCTGTCTGTAGCAAATATGATACAGCCCTTTTATATGGGAAAATGAAGTTGGGGTTACATAAAACAATTGTACTTCACTATTATTGTTTATTGGCGATAAGGCTCAAATTTTCAAGGCCCCTAACCCTCTGAGGAAGACTCATCTGTGGAGGGGTCAAATGCCCTATTTGACCCCCACCCTTATACTACCCTGTGCTGACTCCCATTCTGAGTTAAATTCCACACAAGATTTTTTATAGAATCTTTTTATCACATACATGCTGCTTCCTACAACATATACTTTCTGGTGTCATTTCTTGTCAATTATTTTCTCTTCATCCTCATGTAATCTTTAATTTGATAGATTCTGACTGTTGATTAGAATACTGGGTACTGATACGATGAGCCAAGAACTAAGAAATGACTTGAGTCATTTGAAAAAAATTCTGAG
Organism: Thysanoteuthis rhombus; assembly: GCA_963457665.1. Classification (NCBI taxonomy): domain Eukaryota; kingdom Metazoa; phylum Mollusca; class Cephalopoda; order Oegopsida; family Thysanoteuthidae; genus Thysanoteuthis; species Thysanoteuthis major. The sequence continues at coordinate 45,743,184 of OY735228.1, read as the reverse complement.
CCCAGTGATAAACAAAAATATTTTCATTTTGAAAATATTTCTCTTTATGCGGGGAAAATGCTTACCAAAAACATTAAGGTACATATCGCTGAAATGTGAATCCAGATGTGCCCCACAGCTTACCTGGTGTTTATTTTGTTTAGAATTAAATCAAAACTAAAGTTCAGAGCTTGAACTTTATCAAATATCTGAAAATATCAAGATTTTGCAATAAAACTAACTATATCGGGACTTAAAAAAAAATCTAAAAATATCTGAGCCTCATTAAAAAATATGTAAACAAATATCTAATATTGATTCCTCATATTTTAATGCAACAAAAATATCTAAATTTAGATACAAAATATCCAAGTGGGCAACAATGAAAGCAAATTTTTTGCATACGTGATTAAATTGAAATGAATAAAAACTATTATTATTCCTGGGTCTGAGCTACATAACTGTAATTCTATTAGATGAGGTAGTATGAATCATTAACAATAATTCTTATGACTACTCTTTACCATCAGCTTAATTCTTTAATTACATTTTTTTCACTGGTTTGCATTCCTTGGATTCCGACAAGAAATTTTGTGTTTGTTTCAAAATAAAATGAAAAATATCTTCCTTGCATAAAAAACATTACCTAAAGTAGATTTTGAAAGCTTTAAATAGGTACAGAATATTGCAGATGTTGTCAAAACTAACTTCAATCCAACTAAAATGGAAAAAATCTCTCCCAATCTGTCTCACCATGTTTACTCATCAACTGGGCATTTTATGAAGTTTACATTTGACTGATATACTAGTCAGCACACAAGGCAGTGCAGGGTCAAGTTCAAAGTTGTTTGGATAAGCAGTTTGCAAGAAATCTAAAATAAAAAAAATAATCAAAATTATCTATTATAGATCTTTCTCTATAGTTCCAATAAATCAGCTCCATTGACTTCCGTTCTTGCGGATTATCTAAATTCAGATTTAAGATAGCTAAATTGACAACATTGAAGAGAAGAAACCAAGATACTTTAAAGCCATTGTTTCGTAGGACGGTCAGAAAATTATCTTAGATGACAATTATGGCAGGCTGCTCCACTCTCCATAAAGGTCCAGTCCCTTCCAAGCATGCACCTTTGAAATAGACTCTGCCCTAATTGAAATTAGAAAAGAGAAACTTTGGGCAGCTGACCTTGTCAAGAGTATAGCTACATCATGATGGTTGGGGTGATTGTCATCTTTGAAGTTCATTTTTCTTTGCCATCGACAGAAACTGCGAAGACTCTTGTCTGCATGATGGGTGATGATGAGCTCTTCCTGTAATTCGTAAAAGATAGATTTAGATAACAAAGAGGATAGAATACTTTTTGGAGAAGATTACTTTCTCTCTGCAGTTAGAAACTGAGGAATAGGGTAAACAGACAAACATATACATGTTCATTGAATTACTGTACATTCTTGAATACACGCTAAAGTTTTTTTCATTTAAAAAATGGCCCCAAATCAGCCATTTGACTTATACTGAGGTCAGTCAAAAATATCCATTACTATGGCCTATGGGAATACCGTATCTATAAAAACAATGCATATTAGAATACAATAACATTCATTGTTTTAATTCAATTAATTACCAAAGTTTTCTATGAAATGCTTTGTAAGTAGTATAATGTATGTATTATGTAACATTCATTCTAAGTCATTTTACCCATTAACACTGATGGGAATTCCACTTTTATGACCTGAAAACAATGATAAATATCTTGAGGATGAAAGAAATTCATATATAGGTGACAGCTGCTCAAGTGCCATCAATGGTGTATTCACAAGAAGGAGATATCTTTCATGGAAACGTTACAGCAAAATAATGGACTCAGCTTATATTTGAGTCAGTCGATTCAATTCAAGAATATACAGTAATGTAAATATTATTATGAGTAGTTATCACAGTTGTTCAAAATGAATTTTATATGACTAAAATCAAGGCAATCAGTTTAATAACAAAATAACATTGATAAATGAAAAATAATACTTATAATAAATAAATCTTATATCAGAATCAATAATAGCAATAAGTCTGGTTAGTCAATCAATAGAAACTATCATGCAACCAACATCTTTTTGCAGCATGTCATGTTGGGGGTAATCAGTTGGAAAATCAATAAAAACAGGAGATCAATGGATCAGTTATTCTCTTGCCTTTTGTTGGGTGGTGATTACAAATTAAGAGACCAGTTCAGCACAATCTTACATTGTAAATCAAATATCCTCACAAAAAAATTTATTTTGGAGGAGAATTTTGATAAAAACAAAATAAAATGTTTTTCTAGACATCATCATCATCATCATCATCATCATCATCATCATCATCATCATCATCATCATCATCATCATCATCCCTTTTAGCAACCATTGTTGGACTCAGACCTTCCCCAGGATTCGTCAGACCTCTCTATCATGGCCGTCGTGGAGTTAATGTTCAACAGTGGAGCTAATAGGTCCATCAGTGTGGCCTTCACCCAGGAAAATGAATACATGAATAGCCAGCGAGACCAAGTTGGAAACTGAGAGAAACCTATGTTGAAGTTTTTGGTTGACAGTTTTGGTTTGCGGTTTCCAATATATAAAACTCAACAGAATGACTGCATTGTCGTTCAATGTCCTGAAAATTTAATTGAAATCTACGAAAATATCTGAATAATTACAGTAAGTAGATTCCTGCAAGTAATTATTTGTACTAATCAGACTAATTAAGCAAAGTACAAAGGCTATACATTCGGCTATTCCTGAGTGCTCACCCAACCCCATCTACACACACACATACACATACATACATACAAACAGAAGGCATACACACACAGAACACAAAACACACGTATGAAACACAACACAAAGCGCACAAAAAACACACGCGCAATACACGAACGAAACGCACACGCAATACACACATAAGTAACACACATACAATACACAAAAATAAACACAATACGCACACACGCTAAACATACTCACATAGGACACAATATGCACACACACACAATACAAACAAAACATACGCACATACAATACACACAAAACATATACACACTCAATACATAGAAAACACACACGCACAAAACACACACACACACACAAAACATAAACACAGAAAATACACACACCCAATACACACATGCACAAATCATACACACGCATACACTACACATACAGACCCACTGCAGAAAGCATCCACAATTATTATCACCCCCCACCCTAACCCAGGAGTAATTTTGTCACAAGACATTTATAATTATCAGCCCTTGATCTGTCGCTTTGCTGACGGTTATCATAGGTGCACAACAGCAGGCTCGGCTGATGACTCTCGCTGATACTATAAGTTTGGCAGAAATGGTAAGACGAGCGGGGGTGGGGAGACAGTTACGTAGTTGCATAAAAGGTCAGGAAGGGAGAGGGGAGAAAAAGTTAGTTATTTTGATGAGAAGGTAAGAGTAAGAAGGCTGAAGACAGCAACCGATACTAGAAGTGTGACAGACATGGCTCTTATTGTGTATATGATTGAGGATATTCCTACTATTCCTATAGTTCCTTAGCCTCTTAAAAATATGGTATATAATATAGGATCTTTTTTTTTTTCTTTACAGTGAGATCCCCAAAAAGCTTTGTAGTATAATATTTGTTACTGGAGATATCGGGGAATTCTCTGACCTTTCCTTTTTAGTGCAATACTAGGGCAGAGTGTAAGAGATGAATCTCCTCTAGCAAATATATCGTTAATAATACCCCAGGGCATAATATCCACAAGTCTTTGTAGGTGTGCGTGCACACACGTGACCAAAACATAAAATAGTGTGCGCGCTGATTCTGTAATTAGTTAACTGAGATCTTATTGAAAGAATATTGATTCTCTGTGTTGAATACAAAAGTGTGCACAGGAAAAAAGTTAACACAACATAAGATATTTTTCTTCTGCTGACTACAATAAAATAGAAAAAACATTGCCCCAGAGGAATCTTGAAGGAAAGAGACTAGCAGTTTATAACGTTAAAAGACTTAATAGATTTGCTAAATTTCTGGATAATATATCGGTTTGTGTAGCTGATATGGTAATCGTCGTTGAAAACTAAGAATAACGTAAAACTGATTTTTTTTTCAATAAATGTTACTTACTTGATGTTCTTCTAACAACATAAGACGGACAACTTTAATGTTGATGGCATTGCCAATACTTGCATCGTGGAATAAGGAAGAAACCTACAAAAGAAAAACAAAACTGATATATGCATTTATACAAAGCATCCTTTCTTGGAAGCCTCAATACTCAAGCTCCCATCGGACAAAAGCGCTTGAATATGAAGAATATAAAGTTTGTTAAAGAAGAGCATTTATGTGAAGTCAATACTAATAGAAAAATACAATAGAAAAATGAAAATTGATAGTAAAGTTATTCACACACATGATAAAAAGGATTTCCCATAAGTGAGAAAAGGTTCTGAAAAGAAAATATCGATTTCCTATATCAAATCAATTGGTGTAGGGTGATTAAAAAGAGATTTTTTATCAGACAAAATCTATGAGAAATATGAGATAAACATTATACATTAATGTATGAAAAATGTGATAGGTGATTAACATATATGAAATATGAGTGACAGAATTGACTACTTCAGAGTCAAGCTCTGCTCTGTCTGAGGCTTAAATATGAATATGAGGACAGGTAAAAACATAACTTGTTATATCAGTGTTGCCAAAACTAAAATTCCAAAAGTACGTGTGATCCGTACGAACAAATTCTCTGAGGATGTCATAAGAATTCCAATTTCCGTTTCTTTCTTTCTCCCTCTTCTTGGATGCGAGTTGACACCACATGTCGTTATAGCTCCCTTTTCCTCCGCTCTCAATGTACTGCTTGACTAATTGCGATAATAAAGTCAACTCTCTAGGAGTTTGGCAATATATATATCATCATCATCATCATCATCATCATCATCATCATCATCAGTCTTTTAGTGTCTGTTGTTGGACATAAACCTTCCACAGGATTCGCCACACTTCTCAATCGTGGACGTCGCGGCGCCAGTATTTTTTAGATTTGTCCAGTTCATCTCTCCATCTTGTATTCTGTCGGCATCGGTTTTGCATTTGATCTCTGGGGACCCTTGTTGTGGGTCGTAATGTCCATATATATATATATGGAATACACATATTTCTTACACGTAAACCCTAATTGTGAATCAACTTTGTAAAGACAGTTCGACGTAGTGCAGACATTGGCAACTTCAAGAGTTTAAACCAGGGTTTAAAGTCAGTACATGGCTCTGCCTACCAAGCCCCAAATCCACCTTGTAGAGGGGACAGCCCTGGGATGCCCAATAAGATATCATCGTAAACTGTTGGTTCGAAAACACTCTTCAGTTTGAGGCACATTATACAGTAGTTTTCAATTGACAACAACCTTCAAAAAACTAATGCAATTCACAATAAACCTTTAAGCATAAGTTACTCTACTAACCTCAAGTCTACAAAAAGTTCGATAAGGATGGCAAGGCTACGTCATGAAATGACAACAAACTAGAAACAAGGTCGAACTTCAATGAAAGAATATATTGGCCACAACCAGTAGCAAATTTATGTTGCTAATATCTCAGTAAAGACTTGGTGAAATCTAAGTTTGAGTGATAAACAAATCTAGTTAGTCACTCAATTGGAAAAGTCACGTGACAAATGTCTTAGTGATAGCAAGCCCTGTTGGGGATGATCAATTAAAAGATTAGAAATAAGGGGTGATCTATGAATAAGTAACTTATTCATTCTTTTCCCAATGTTTTTTTTTACTTGCGTTCAATGAAACGTCCGAATTTTTGAAAAACAAAAAGCGTGAATGCTACCGGACACAAACTGAGAGATCAATTTAACAAAAGCTTACATTACAAATTGAACTCCCTTTGAATGCTTATTTGGGTGGGTAGGGTTATTCAAAAAACAAAACAAAACCTTTTTTTTTTGTAGATATAATTAGGAATAAATATTCAAATATACAGCCCTATACTTCCATTGACGTGGTCTGTATGCGTGAAACATATGAATCGTCAGCCAGCCAAACCAAATTGAAAACTGAAGAGACCTTTGTTGACAGATTTGATTGACATTTTCTAATAATACATTCATGGAGAGATGAAGTGAAAGGCAGGACTAATGCTGTTACGTTAAGGAAATAGTGCTGTTAGGAAAAACGAATAATGCAATTATATAATTTTTTCTGATATTTCTTACTCGTAATTGACTTTGAAATATATAATCATATTCGTTGCAAACGGAATTAATTGTTATAATTGGAAACCTCTGCGGTGTATGGTGCACAATCGTTGCAACAATCAGACGAGTTTTGCTTACAGACTAGATACGTTTTTGTACGCCTAATATAGTATAATTTCTAAATACGCAATTTATAAAAATACATAACTGGGGTAATTCATATCTATAAAAGTAGTCTTTATTCTACAATAAGCATTGATTTCTCAATGGAAACCATCGACTGATGTCTGGTACAAGGAGAGCATTTTGATTTTTGGCATCAATATGACATAATATTTCTTTCGAAACTGTGAATAGTTTATTTTTCAAAATCTTTCACGGAACCAAAAATTTAAGATGCTGAACCCATGTGTTCTAGGAACTCAGTTTGAGAAACACTGTACTAAAAACCCCGTGACACGTTGGTGAGCATGAGTGGATGCTGCATGATATGATTTATCAGTCATCATATTTTTGAGTACCTTAATTCAATACCTTTGGCCACAATACTATGTTCTGGCTACTCAGAGGCCGCATATAGATTAACAGAATCAGACAATATGGTATTATGTGTATTGAAAACCATTACCAAAACTGTCCATGTAGGTTTCTTTAGTTTTTAAACTGGTTCAGCTGGCCGGATTTATATGTATGGATGTATGCATCACACATACAGGCTGTGCTTAGGTGGAGGCTGAGGGTTTAGGCAAATTACTCCTGATAATGTAGATAAAAATCGTTTTTTGTTTTTTTGAAATTTCCCCTGCCCAACAGGTGTCCAGTGGGAGGGGGTTCAGTTTGCAATGTGAGTTTATGCTAAATTGATCCATTAGTTGGTGCCCGCTAGCTTCTTGAAAATTGAGATTGTTTTAGTGATCACTGCCTAACATAAGGTGAGGGAGGTAGTTACTGCACAAAAGAAGTTGGTCACGTGACAGTTTCTATTGAGTGACTACCCAGACCTGTTCGTTTAACTTGTTAACCCAAATCGCGTTTTTAAGGCAGAATAGGCGCTTGTAACTCAATCTGCATTAGGAGGAGGGCAGGAAGTGTGATAGTTGATGATACCCAAAGAAGAGGGGACATTTGTATCCGTGGGATTTATTAGAAATCGTCAACCAAGACAGTGAAAATAGGTTTCTTTGGTTTTCAGTTCGGGCCGGTTGGCTGGCTTACTTGTTAGGTGTGTACGTATAACGCGTACAGGACCCACCAATGGAGATAGAGGGATGAAATTTTTCACGTTTACTTTGTATTACATCTAAATAAAAAGTTTGTTTTTTTTTCATTTTATTAGAAATTCCCTCTATATAGGTTTTTAACGGGGGTTCATTTTGTAATATAAGTCTATGCTAAATTGATTCCCTTTTAGTGTCCTGAAGCATTCAAATTTGTTTCTGTTTTTTCTTGAAATTCAGACTTTTTTTTTAATGATCATCCGACCAACGACTTTTGGCAACTCGCTCACATTTTGTTGGGAAGTGATCAGTGAAAAATTTGAATGTTCAAAAAAACAAATAAAGGAATCAGTTTAGCATTAACTTACATTGCAAATGAAGCCTCCATTTATTGGAAGAAAACAATAGGTGAAGGGAGTAAGTTATCAACTGTCTTTCCAATTCTTAAATTGATCATTCCCAATACGCCATGCTGGTAAAATATGTCACGCAACAATTTCTGTTGTGTGACTATCCAGACCTGTTCCATGTGAATTTTCTAACCCCCAACTCGTATTCCAGAACATGACCTCTAAAGCTCTTTATTCAAAACAACATAGACAGGTCTGATCAGTCACCCAACAGAAACCGTCACCTGACCAACGTCTTTTGAAAACACGCTCACATTTTGTTAGGAAGTGATCACTGGAAAATTGAATGTTAAAAAAACAAAAAAACAAAACAAAAGAAATGAATCAGTTTAGCATGAACTTACTTTGCAGACTGAAGCCCCCGCTAAAAATCTATTTAGTGAAGGAATTTTCAAAAAACAAAACGTTTTTCTCAAAACGTAGTGAGGAGTTAATGTTCAAATTTTCAGCTGTCTAGCTACATTGGTGCTGCCTGAACACATGACACATACATACACAGTCAGCCATACCAACTTGAAAACTCAAAGAAACCTATTTTGACGGTTTGGGTGACAGTCTTGGTTGATGGTTTCTAACGTAACCTCTTTAGCTCTTTCTTCTTAAGCATAGACACGGGCTTGTAATGCGGTGCATCAGATAGCGTATTTCAAGGGAATAACTTTCACCAAAGGAACAGTATATGAAGGTCTGGGCTGCAGTCAGTGCCACAGATGGCCCCACCCTACAAGGTTAAGGGTCCTTTTCATGACAGAAGACTGACATCCAGTTCCCATAGTAGCATGTATAGTGTCAAGGCTGAAAGGAGAGTGAAAGAAAAAGGGGTAGACCTTCATCTTTTTGAGTCCCTTTGAGTCCCCTGCACCCTACCGGAAAGTTTTGTGTTGTCCTAATTTTTATTGGGGCCCTCCCCCAGAGGATCTTGTCACCAAGATTACTGAGATGGAGATGATTACACTGAGGGATACCACCCATCCCTTGACCAGCTGGAACAATGAATTATGTCATTTTCCCCTCCAAGAGGATAAGGACAAATAAACACGCAAAATAGGATTATTCATGGTAGGTTCAAGCAACCGAATAATAAAATAAATATTTTCTGAAATTCTTTATTCATCCCTGTAGACTTCTTGAAGAGCACTACGGCACCATGTGTGATACTGTTTCGGGTTCAATTGCAAGAATGTTATACTGGGTGGAATTGCTAGTCACATGCCCATACATATTTTTGTCAGAGTAACCACTCTCTTAGACTGCCTTGTAGTGGATAAGGAGAAATGGATTCATCCCTTTCCCAAGAGCACTAATGCAAAGTGAACACAAACAACTTCCCCCCCAAAAAGAAACACGATTCACTGATTCCGTTTTCCGCACCAATAATAAGATTGTCAGAAATTCTTAGATGAGTCCAAACAGATCACCGTTGCCCCACAACTGGCCTGTCCGACCAACCAGCCAGGTCAGCTACAGATTCTTCTCTCCCTGAGTGTCTGTGTCTATGTGTTAGTATCCGGCTGCCCGTGGTCATGTTTTTGGGACTAAAACCTTGAAGATTTGTATGAACACACTACTAAACACCATCTAAACGCAGTTTTTTTTCTGTTTTTACCCCTTAAAAAATTCTTTTGGGGTATAAATGATCATTTTGGACTAACTATGCCCAAATCTTGTGCTGTTATATCCGGAGGAAAATTCTAGATAAAGAATTTATTTTTTTAGATACTTTTAGATAAGAGACTTTTTTTTAGATGATTTTAGATAATTTTGAAGATAAATTCAGTTCTGGTAAATATGCAATTCATTTCTGCGAGGTTGGGATATCATTCGAAACCGTCCACCAAAACTGTCATAAAAACAGTCAAGATAGTTTTCTCCAGTTTATAAGTGATTCTTCCTTGCTAACTGGCTACATATATAAAATATAGTGAAACACCTGCAGAGTGTCCAGGATGGATATTGGTAGAACATTCTGCAAGAGCAATGGGTTAACTTTGGGCATCCTCCTCCTCCTCCTCATCATCATCATCTTTAATCATCAGTCTTTGAACGTCCATAGTTGGACATAGACCTTCCCCACGATTCATTACACCTCTCTATCGTGGGCCATGCGGAGCCAGAACTTTTTGATTCCGTCTTATTCGTCTCTCCATCTAGTACTCTGCCGGCCTCGGTTGCGCATGTGATCTCGGGGGATCCATCATACAGCCATAAAATTGTTGCATCATATGAATGACTCCCTGTACACTATGCCCCAGTTTTTCTTTTATCTGCTTAATCTGACTGCAATATTTTAAAATCATATTACATAAAGGCACGGATAGATTTCCCCAGTACTGCCAATTCAGCGCCTTTGCGCTAGATTTAGCACGTTTCTTGTTTTGACAGCTTGAAAATCTTACATCTAGGGCTAATTTTAGCCATTTTAAAGCTATTTTAGTATAACCGTGTTACGTTATTAAACGGTCACAGTGTTTTACAGAGTGTTCTGGCGTTTTTTCAGGCTTTTCCGAAGTCGATTTAACAAAAAAAAAGATTATTTGTGTGGGCAACATACACTCTCTATCCTTGTCTCTCTCTCTCTCTGTGGCTAACTTTTTTACAAGTGTATTCGGCCCTCTCACACATATTTTTTGCCTCATTCAGAGACCCAGACATTTTAACATTTCAAGTACTTCAGACAACAAGAATGTGCTTAGAAAGCAAGATTTTTTCCTGGTTTTTGTTTTTAATGAAAGATGCAGTATTTAGAATATTTAGAAACTGTCAACCAATACTGTCAACGACACTATCAACATAAGTCCCTCCAGTTTTTTGGTTGGTTTGGCTGGCTATGTATGTATGTATGACGCATACATGCTGCACGAATGGAGCTACAGGGCTGCAATCTTAAACATTTACTCGTTTTTATGTCTATTACTAAGTTTTATTTTATCTGGATGGGGGCAATTTGCAAGGTAAGTTTATGCTATATTGATTCCTTGGTTGTGACTGGCTGCATTTATGCCTGTTTTTTTTTTCAAATTCAGACTGTCTTGGTGATATTTGCCCAACAAAAGAGAGAGAGAAGTATTTCTTGATTGATCACCCCAACACTGCATGCAACCAAAAGATATTGGCTGCATGATGGTTTCTATTGAGCGACTTACCACACCTCTATTATTCATCCTTTACACACACACACACACACACACACTCTCTCTCTCTCTCTCTCTCACGCGCGCACACACACACACACACACACACACACACACACAAATAGTCAAATAAGTTTCACGAAATCTTAATCAGATCTATGATGTAATTTGGGTGAAGATTGATGAATGTACTCGGGTGAAAAGTCCATCAAAATCATGGAGTAAAAACTTGCAACAATAAAAAGTATTTAGCAAGATATTTACTCAACAAACAAATACAGCTCTGGATTAACCAGTATGCAAAATAAGCACGAGCTCGAGGATTCAAGCAAAAGGGTTTTTTTTCTCTTACCATGGACCTGGTCCAAACTTTCCCTCATAGCAATGTTTTTGAGAAATGAAAACGAAAGTGTGGACCCCATTTGCTGGGATGAGTTTGATCACTATATATCATGTTGATCTTTTGTAATGATTTACTCAATGTTTATTGGTATCCTATTCTCTTTTGATTATACTGAATGGCTGTCCATTTTCCGGATTTGGCGTCGTCTTCATATTCTCAATCTAATATCAAATTCATTTCAACGTAATACTGGTGCTGTAGTGTTTATAGTAAATAAATCTTACAGTAAGTTTTGATTCATTTTGGAAGTTGAAATTTCATTTTACGGTTTAGTATTGATTTTATTTTGAATTACATATAGATGGAGGCACCATAATCTTTTCGGGGCTTGGGGCCCCATAAAGGTCTCAACCCAGCCGTGGATAAATGGAATCACTATAGTCCTTTATTTCTTTCATTATGACACATTGCTGTAATCTCTTAATAAGAGGAGGACGATGATTCAATTATTTGATAAGCTAAGATGACCTAATTAGAAACTGTCGGTCAAAACCATCAACATACGTTTCTTCATTTTTCAAAGTAGTCTAGCTGACTTTCCCCCGACAGTGGCGTTGACAGAGATATGCGTTCTCTGCTTTTCTAGTTTGTTAATAAAGCCATCTGGAGGCAAATAGTGCAGGCGAACCACCAGTGCAATCGCTGACATAAACCCAGCTGTGATTAATAGTTGTTGTTCTGAGGCTGTCAGGAATTCTACCAGGAGGTTAATGTCTGTTGAGCATCATCTGACACTACGGGGAATTCTAAGTAAACCAAAAAAAGAATTGTGGTTTTGGATGTTGAAGGGAAAAGAGGATACGCGAATGTGAAGTTAGAAACTTATAAACATACATAATGATAAAAAACAACTGAAATTGTATCATCACTAGCTGAAGTACCCGGAGGAAACAGATAATGCCTCATATCACTCTACTTTACTTGAAGCTAGTATTGTGTCCTTTCTCTTGCTCACATATGCAAGTTTGTAGCATAGGTGTTTGATTTTATAGAATATCCATACAAAAACAGCAAGTCCGACAAGGTGTTAGTATAAATCCATACAGGTAAGTTTCTAGTGTGACTATTCGGTTCCATAGAATATTCATACAAAGAGAGCCACTTTAATTTCGTTGGGCTGGCGCTGCGATAGACCCCCGTAGGAATTTTTGATTCGACTAATAAAACCAATCGGACAGTCCATATGGATCTCCAGTAAGTAAAAATATATTGGGTAGGCATTCCAAATCAGTGAAAAAAAAATAGCGACATTTTTCATAATGGTGGACTTTCGTTGTGGTGCCCTAGTCAGAAAAAATATGATTTTCATCAAATATGGGCATATTGCATATCGTTGGAAGGGAACTGCCGTCCAAAAGATGCTTTCATCTAATGTGCTGACCTCTCGAATGCGCCGATGAGGCCTTTAAGACGATTCTTTTCCAATACCAAGTCTATTTCCACAGCTTCGAGGAACTTTCCCTTTAGCCTAACCCCAACAACTACTGATGCTGACCTACCACTTACTCTAGATCCTTCCAAACTAGGTCTATAGTTAGGGAGCCCTACCAAAAACACATTGTCAAAAGAGATCCGCTTGGCATAGTAGACAGAGAATGCCTTGATGTTATTGATACAAGCAGCCCAATGCTTATTTTCCGTAACCTGTTCCAAAAGCACGGTGGCATTACAGTTATCGCCAGCCTGAAGAAATCTGTAGAATAAAATGCAACGGTAGTTGAGAAAGACAATCGATACATTCCGAGCAATTTTCTCTTCATGGTACCAGAAATCTTTACCATCCATAACGCCATACTTTTGGTGGCGACCAATATTAAGACTTCAATCAGCACCAACAGAAGATCCATTGCAGACGCGTTGTAATTGGTCTAGAAAAAGAATTGAACCAGCGTCCAACAGAAAGCAGTCTTGATGAGACACCGCTCTTAACAATGAGCTAAACAGCCATCTGGTTAGCCAGAGGTCTAATGGCTGCTTACCAATTGGCTATTTAGTTCAGTGGTGAGAGCAGCGTTGCGTCATGACGGCCCGCTATTGAATGCAGATATGATTCCTGCAGCGGCCAATTTCTTTAATTGTTTATTCTATTTACACTGTCTAGGCCAACTGACACATTCACCGTGTAAGAATAGGATGTCAGTTTAAATAGAGTTTCAAATAAAAATAACGCATTTTGAATTATTCTGTCTGATTATCATCCCATTTCATATATATATATATATATATATATACATACTGAGAAATGAATGTATATGATCCGACAGAATAATAATAAATTGCGTTATAATTTACATAAACTTCTATTTAAAATGATCTCCGGTCGTTACACGATTAGTGTATCACTCGAACAAGAAAATGTAAATAGAATAAACAATGAAAGAAAATGGGGCTGCTGCAGGAACCGAACCTACCGCTGATAGAGTAGCCGCCTCAACATAGCGTTGCTCTTACCATTGAGCTGCCGGTAATGCAAAGCCCCAAATAACTTTTTTTGGTATCCTATTTACAAGAGCTAGTTGTGACACAAGGTCATTTTTTAAATGTGGGATAGGGATAGAGCACCCATAAAAATTGCTCCAGTGCTCGCAACCAGTGTCTCGAAAAGGTTAGGACAAGCCCAACCATCCCACTTGGTGCATTGGGACAGCATCGCCCCGAGGCGAACTTCTCCCTTGCGACTGGGTCGAATAGGTATTTGAGGTCCTAGGACAAATCCATAGGCCCCAAAGAGCTTAGCAATGCCAAGCCTCAGAAGCCCCTCATCGGCTATGATATTACACCGGCGCACCTGTTTTCGGTATAATACAACGGAATTTATAATCAAACCCAGCAGATGGGATACCATTTTTTGCTCACAAAGCAAAGCTCCTGATGGTGGACTCATGTCCTACATCAATCTATAACCTCTAAAAGTACACACACACACTACTACTGAAGATGGGAATACCCCCAAAAACATGTCTAGAAACATCTACAGATAAATAAACCCAACTTCCATACTCTTTACTCCTGAGTCTGTCTCACTCTTTATAGTTCATATTATATATATGTCATCCACGGACAGTCGTTTTGTTGTATTACAACTCTTCAGTATGGCTATAGACGATCCATTATCTCGAGGTAGGATCGAAACCTTAACTTCAGATCCAGAGGCTGGTATCCTCCCTCTGTGCCACGGAGCTGGACGGTCAGTAAGGTTGAATTTAAGGGATATATTTTTAACGCATAGATTCATATGTATATGTATATATATATATATGTGTGTGTGTGTGTGTGTGTGTGTGTGAGTGTGAGTATAAAATTAATAATCAGTAAGCAGGTCCAACTTACAATGTTCATGATGGTTAAAACGTACGTCTCCATATCCTCATTAAAGTAATAATTCATCATGACGGGATCCACAACGACTAAAGTTTCGACGTGTTTCTCAGACGAAACGGACCTCTTCCTTCTCCTCTGATACTCTGTGGTTTTTCGCTTTCCGCGTTGTCGGTGTCTCTCGTACATTTCGCGTCTCCTGTTGGCATTTTCAGTGTCTGTAAAACGAACAAAAAAAAATGAAGGTGGGTTCAATTTGATTCAATCACAAATGAAATAATCATACTTTTTCTTTAGGGGGTGCAGTTCAAACTTGATCTTAAAATTCTGTAGGAATAATGCAGTCACTTGTAAAGCACACACACACACATACACACACACACGCGCGCGCATACACAGTCTGCTGTTATTCGCAACACCAACCCTAACCATAAGTCTGACCCCCGAACCGTAAAACTATTTTTTACCATAAAAGTAAATTATATCCTTTAGAAATGAATATAATAAAATATTTTTGAATTGTCAAGTTTTCAGCTTTCTTCTATTCCTCAATAACATACAAAAGTTTGTTAATGGTTCATGATCTAAAATATCGAAGGGAGATGATAAATAACGTTAATTCATGCGGCTGCTGTTGCTACTAATATATTAAGGAACAAATGAAAGCAGAAAATTTGACTTTCCAAAACGGCATTTCATTAAATTTGATTATAAAGGATATAACTTAATTTTGAGATAGGGTTAGTTTCAGGGTTAAAGTTAGTTTTTGGGTAGTCCAATGAATTTCTATTATTAGTTGCTTGAGTATATTCTTTTTATTCTATGATTATAAGGGTAAACGTTTAATCGTTTTTGTTTTTTGTTTTTTGTTACTTGTAGCACGAAACCCCAAACCCCTAAACTAACCCTAATCCCAAAATTAAATTATATCCTTTGGAGATGAATTTAATAAGATACAGTTTTGAATTGTCAACTTTCCTGTTCTCATCTACTTCTCAATACGTTAGAAGCAGCAGACACATGAGTCAGCGTTATTTGTTAGCTCCTTTTGATATTTTAGTTCGCAAACTCGTGACAGACCTTAACCCATATAGATATACCCAGATCAGGGCCTGACAAGGCCTTTAGAATTTGATTTAGGGGTCCCCACTGCCTTGGGGGATGTCCTTCGGACGCTCTGGTGGCCATGAGGCCCCAAGCAGCCAAAAGTTTCGTTTTGTTAAAAAAATACTGTTCATGATCTAATAATAATTTGATTTTTTTCTCATTCAGCTTGTACATTAATTTGTACTGGAATACATCAAATGTAATACATCAAAGCATGCACTCATCAAAACAGCATTATTCAAGGTATTGCTGAGTTCATTCATGCAAATATGTTCGTTCAAGTATGTGCATTGTGAACATAAGAACTGCACTGTTCTTTCGAATATCATTCCAGTTCATGGACCATAGGCAGCGAATTGGTCTGTGATCGACTAACCGAAAATTCCTTTCATGGAAAACATTGTGTTCAGGGGCGTACTGATGATTTTTATGGAAAGGTGCAGGCCTCTGAATTGCCGACAAATCTTGAATTGTGCATTAAGACATTGGACAGGGCCTACGAACGTGTACAAAAAGGTCATCCATTTCAAAGATTCATTTCAAAGATCTTACAAATTTACTATTTTTTTCCAATTAATCAACTTGAGATTAAGGCAGAGTCACCTCAACACCATTCGGTACATCCCTGTTTGTGTTTCAAAAGATTAATCGCACCACATCAAGGGCAATCAAAATTATGTTTCTAGATGAGCACCACCCCTTGTAAACCAGGGTAGTTATCTTTAATTGATAAATACCCGAGTACACGATTGCAGCAACATTTCACCGATAATATCTTTCTTTCGTTTACACACACCTTTAAGCGTCCGCTACCACTTTTCCGACGGGGTTGCACATGGGGGGAATAAAGCATACATTTCCTGTGTTCAGGTGTTAGGGGCAAAAGGATATATTTGGCATATATCTTAGTGGCACGCCCGTTGCACGACAGACATTCCACCTGTGGAGAAGTTGCAGTACCCACCAACATTTGTAGTGTAAGCAAGTACGACCCATTGCATGATCGAGATGTTAGATGATTCACTTGACCGTTGACAGAGAAACATGACCTGACCCCAGGGGCGACACAATGGAGTGAGCACCAGCCAATGCTATTAGATCTTTTTAGATACGAACACTAAGTTGGGGTTACATAAAACGAGTGTACTGCAATTATCCTTTATTGGCAGTAAGGTTTCAACTTCCAACCCTGCTTGCTGTCGGTGAGTAGACCCAACCCAGAGAGGGGCAAGTGCCCCGTTCAGCTCCTCCCATGGATATCACTAGTCATCGCCTTAATGAAACCTACAGATTACTTTTCATTTGTTCAGCATGTGAACCTGAAAAGCTCTCTCTTCTCAAGGCAGGTCACTTCAAGATAAATAGCCATTCATTTTTTTTTCACCCATTTGGTAGTATTTTGAATTCAGGATGAACAACGTAGTAAAATATCATGGGAAGCAAATTCAACGGCTGAGAATAGCCGTTATTCTTGCAAACACCAAAACGTCTTTGTTTCAAAGACACAAGGGAGTAAAAAAGAGGAACAAAAACCTCTTTGAAATAGACTTTTTGTTGTCTATTTCTACGTAGACTCACGTACTTATGTGCATGTGCATATTCTCACATGGGTGTGCGTCAGCGAATTTCTCACAGGGTTGCCAAGTTAGCTTTTTTTTGGCAATTATTTTCCAGTTCAGCCAATAGAAATCTACGGTAGCCAATTAAATCCGGTAGGTTTAATGATTTTTATTGATAATTTGTTCTGCTGTCTTCGTATATAGTTACTGTATTAGCTTATTTCATTATTTAGATCCAGCTGATTTCAGATATCTTCGAACACAGATTCTCCTGGTGTATCGTTGATTGATAGAAATACTTTTTATTTGAAATTAGAATTAGAGGCAAATCAAAACTGCTCCTGGCTTCTTTATCGAAGAGTTCCCACATATCCATTTATGCTAGTGTGTATAAAAAATGAAGACGTGTGCATACATATAATTTACATATATATATATATATCCACAGACAGGTGTTTCATTGCCTTACAACTCTTCAGTGTGGCTATAGACTATCCATTATCCCATCCAGTACTACGAGGCAGGATCGAAACCTTGAGCTCCACACCCGGAGGCTGGTATCCTCTCTCTACTCCACAGGACTGGACGGTCAGTGAGGTTGGATTTAAGCGATATATATATATATATATATATATATATATATATATATATATATATATATATATATATATATATATATATATATATATATATATATATATATATATATATATATATATATATATATATATATATATATATATATATATATATATATATATATATATATATATATATATATATATATATATATATATATATATATATATATATATATATATATATATATATATATATATAAGAGATTGATTCATATCTTCCATTAGTTCGAAGTGAAACGAGAAAAGTCTCGGACAGAAATTGATCTCGACTCACCGATTTCATCGTCCGCGCAGTTGACTATTACGCCACTAGCAACTCACCGGGTCATATTAGTCATGAAGGTATCCCCTAAAAAAACTATTGCCAGCAGAGCGTGACCTTTCCACTTCTTCAGTGGTCGATAGATTCAAGATTTAGTCGTCAACGAATCTCTACATTGCTTTTCGGGGGTTTCTATGTAAAAATTAGGAGATGTGGAGTTGCCGATCGGTTAACCGCACGGAGAAAGTACACGAGAACAAACTCTGCCCGGGGGAGTATATGTCCACTTCGCACTAATGCCCCTGGGAAGGGCATGAATCGACATCGCCGTTACTTTGGGTACTTGTCGTCTCTGAGTTTACTCCACATATTGCAAACGAATCGAGTCAGTAATAAGGTGATTTGTGGAGCCTCAGCTGGAACGGCTAAAGCCGTAGCCAACGTAAGAGTGCAATTCACTTTTAGTTATGTAAAGATTCCCTATTCGGAAGAAGGGAGATCGAAAAACAGGTCTGGTTAGTCACTCAATAGCAACTGTCAGGCGATTAATGTCTTTTGGCTGCATGATCTGTTGGGGGTGATCAACTGGAAAAATGATCACCTAAAAAGTCTAAATTAAAAAACGAAAACAAAAAAAGCAAACGTGAAAGCTGCCGGACATAAACTGAAGGATCAATTTCGCATAAACTTACACTGCCTATTGAACCGCCACCCTCACTAAAAACTTATTTAGGGGTCAAGAAAAAAAGGAGTACGTTTTTTTTAGACAAAATAAGGAGTTAATGTTTAAATTGTCAATCCTTAGCTCCAACGGTGCTGCTTATACTTGTGATTCATGAATAGACAGCTAGCCAGCCAGACCAACTCGAAAACTGAAGAAAAATACGTCTATTGTTTTTGAGACAGTTTTGGTTGGCGGTTTCTAACATTATTTCCAGAAGTAAAAGCCAAGTGGGCGTTGGAAAAACAGGTCTTACTCATACCGTCCGTGGTGGAAAAAGAACAAAAAAAAAAAAAAGACCTAGTTTAACTAAAAAAGTTTGATGAGTAATTTTCGTTATTAATGGCGGTAAAATAAAGAATGAAATAGAATTGAAAACAAAAGAAAAGAGACGGAAAATCAAGCAAAAAAATAAAGTCCAATTAAAAACAGGAAATCCTCGCGGGAAGGTTTTATGCCGTGAGTTCAAAAAATGTTCGGAATTAATAACAACAACTTTTTCCTCGAATCCTGAAGTTCACAAAGCACAGAAAACCCCCGTACCTCTTCCTACCACTCCGGCCACAACCAAAACTGCATTTGCTTAAATATCTAGATACCAAATCTCATTCACACATATAATGATTAGCAATGTGCAGATGTCTTCAGTCACGCTCAGGGACGCAGCGGACGTAGTAAAATAGAATGCCGTTCATGATCTGATGACTTCATGCAAATATCGAATTTAAGGAACAGAGGCATGTCTGTTTAAAAGACACCTGTTTGGAAGTGGCCTGACTTCATGCTGTGTGGAACAGCCCGTCGTAAGATAAGATGAGATATATTGCGAGCAGAATTTTTTGTACATATGTGGCCTTGTATTTCGCTTTCTGTTTGATAGTATTTATCAGGGTCAAAGTGTGAAATCCTCAAAAAAGAAGTAAGAAATCAAAGAATCACATAAGGTCAGCAAGCTTTAGATAAAGCAATCTCAGCTTTCATGGACAAGAAAATCCTGCCAGTCATAAAAAGAAGAGTACACAACCAATGCATCCTCCCAATAGTTACCTATGGAGCTGAAACATGGAACCTAACCAAAAGATTGGCCCTCAAACTGAGAACCATGTAACGTGCACATGAGAGAATCATACTCAACCTCTCATGGAGAGATCAACAAGATAGCACAGGATATTAGAGAAAAGACAGGAGTCCGAGATATCATAGAAACCAAACAACCGCTGGACATCACAGCTCTCAGCGTAGATCCCCAGGGATCACATGCGAAACCGAGGCCAGCTGAATACAAGATGAAGAGACAAACTAGACAGTTTAAGAAAGAATTGGCCCCGCGACGCCTATGATAGAGAGGTGTGGCGAATCCTGGAAAAGGTCTATGTCCAAAGACCGCTGCTGCTGATGATGATAATGATGTCATGTTTCATGTCTTTATCTTATTCTATTGTGTTGTATTAATATTTTACTGTATTATGAATGTTTTTGTCATCTGCAAATGTACTACGTTTGGATTTCAATGTTTTGGGTAAATCGTTAATATATAACATGAAGAGCATTGGGCCTGATACTGAACCTTACAGCACAACCCCTTTCCATAAAGTTATTTCATTCTAATGTGGTACTGTTCACCGTCACGCGATGTTTCCTTCTTGTTGAGAAAACTTCTAGCCATGTTAAACTATCTCCATCGGCGTAGGATTTTTGTTTTGTTGTATAAAACGGTTTTCCATTTTATATCTAAATTGATATCTACAATTCTAGTCATCATCATCAGTCTTTTAACATCCGTCGTTGGACATAGACCTTCCCCAGGATCTGCCACATTTCTCTATCATGGGCGTTGCGGAGCCAGTATTTTCTGATCTTGCCTAGTTCATCTCTCCATCTTGTATTTTGTCGGCCTCGGGGATCCATACGGCGAGTCGTGATGTCCATCTGTTGTCATTCATTCTCGCAAATTCAGATTGAAGGTCTCTTTCTAGAATTGTTGTTGCACATGATTTACGGAAGTTCATGCATAGGCTGACTCTTTTGCTTTCTTCGTTTAGTTAATCTAGCGTTAGTTGGAAGTTGTGTAGGTTCTCTGCAAAAAAGGATCTTTAATCTGATGTTTTTTTAATGTATCTTTATTAGATGTCTCTACTGGTCCCTTCAACTTCTGATATTTCAAATCCTGGTGTACTGATATATATATATATATATATATATATATATATATATATATATATATATATATATATATATATAAATATATACACACACACACACACTCATGTATATATATATATATGTGCATATATATATATGTGTGTGTGTGCATATATATATATATATATATATATATATATATATATATATATATATATATATATGGTGAATACCAAATTCATCCAAAGGCCAGTTGTTGAGTTATCTCGGTGCATAAGCACACACACACGCACACAGATCTCTATAATCATAGTTAGATATCTGATTGCCGGATTTTATCATTAATAGAAATTATCAACCAAAACTGTTACCAAAAAAGTCGACAAAGGTTTCTTCAGTTTTTAAGTGTGTACGGACGAATCTGTCGAACAGGTCACACCGATAGGAATTAGAGGGATGAAAATTTAAACATTTACTTGTTATAGCCTGAAAAAATGTTGTTGTTTTTTACCCTACACCCAGCAAAAAAGCCCTTAATGTAGGTTTCAGTTTACAATGTAAGTTTTTACTAAAATTGTCGCTTAGTTTGTGCCCGACTGCATCAACGCTTGTTTTTTGAGAATTCAGACTTTTAAAACATGCAGCAGGGGGCGAAAGAATTACCATATTCAATTATCTCCATTTTTTTCAATTTTTTGTCTGGTAATACCATTCCCCGAAGAATATGCATATATATTTACACACACACACACACGTATATATATATATATATATATATATATATATATATATATATATATATATATATATATATATATATATATACTTCTAATAAAAAAAATGCAGGTTAAAACAAAGCACCTTTGACTGGACATCCTTGCATGCCTTTCTGTTTGAACGTTCCGGAATTTTGATGAATATCCAAATGTTGAGGCAAAGCCGAACGTCTGTAAACAATATGTGGATGTTTCCCGTCTGTTTCTATCGGATGGTCCTTCACAGGTTCAATGAAGTATTCAGACTTCTTTGTTTGGAGTACTCCAGTCTGAAGAAAGAAAGAAAAAACGAAATTGCATTAATAAAAAACTTTTTGAACTTTTTAAAATCAAAACATTAGAAACAGTTTAACATTAATAGTATTATTCGTGGGAAACAGTGGGTGTATCTTTGGTGTGCTGTGTGCTACGGAAACACAAAAATATTAGTTTATGACTCCAGACAGTTCGAATCAATTGTTTGTTTTTTTTCTTATGTTATTCGTTTGATTACATTTTAGTGAGTCTATATCAAATAAGCTAAGGTTAATTAAGCCATGAACAGTGTTTTGGTTTTTTTTGTTTTTTTTTGTAACGATGAGTGAACTTATCAAAGATGGTATTATATGCGGTTGTTTTGTAATTTGTAACACTTGACCCCACTCCAAGTTACAGTTGACCCCACCCTTAGGATCAACTTTAACATCTGACCTCAAAAAATATATACCTATATTCTACTCTTTATGTTATTCATTGGGGCCTTTTCAATGACATGACATGTATCACTATAATATAACAAATACGACTAATTTAGCTGAATCAGTCTCAAGGTAATTCTGAAGCGAGTAAAAAGATTACTCCCAACCTCTTCTCCTAGGGGTAAATTTGCAATTCTCGAGGCATATATAAAGGTCTTAGAGTGTAACCATGGTGTAGACTACTGTAGACTCTTTACAAAAGATCTGATAAACGTATCCAACTGGGCAAGATCTCCTCCCCACTTCCTTTCATGTTAGAGAGTTGAAAATAAACCTTATTCAAGGCCGCCCGACTTGAACAAGAAGCACTGCTGTTATTTCTATCAACACAAGGTTATATTTTCAGTGTTGTTGGGAATTATATCAAAACACAGATCAAATCTCAAAATACCTGAATTTGATATTCGTTGTGGATTTGCAAGAGTCTTCCTTGTAATGATTAACTCGTTAGCAAATGTCAGGCTCAACCGTCTCACGATGTAAGACTGACATATCCAAAGAATTGAACACTGAGCAACTTATTAAACTTGGAGAGGAAGGATATTTCCCAAACCTTCCGTTAAAACTTGAATGGAACTCTTATAAAATCAGTGAAATCTTATAAATTTCTAATCCTTGAATTTATGATTATATGGGAACCTGGTTGGGGATCACTGTCCAATAAAGTAATGTTTACACCCCCATCCCCCTCTCCCTCTTTTTCTCTCTCTAACACACACACACACACACACACACACACACACACATACATACACACTCAGAGATTTAGTCTATGCATTTAACCAGGGACAGATTAAGCCACTGTAGGGCCCCACACTAATAAAATAACCATAGATTTTCACATGCATGCATTTTCTTGCTTACTTAGTAAAGTAATCAAATTGCTTCATTTATCATAAATGCACAACTGCCATTTCAGTAACTTTTGTTCTGTGCAGTGGCCATGACTTCATTTTCAAATCCCTTTGTACGTATGAGTCGTGTATGTATTACATAAGTAATTACTGTATTAAAACAATAACTGCAATTAAAGGTGATAATTGACTAAAACCGTTTATCTTAAGTACCCAGTCGTTCATGAAAAGTTAAGAATAATATAGCACTCTAATAGTTGGGCAACGGGCTTTTAACTGGATCAGAATTGCAAACATTTAGTGCGGGTCTAAGAAAACAGTTTTGTATGGATGTGAGTCAAGGAGATCGACTGACCCCATTACCAACCCCGGGGGAAGAGAAAATCGGTGAACTCGGAGAAGACTAGACGAGTTTATTTGCACATGCGACACAAGGTCGAAACCCATGGTTGAGTCTTAAGGTGTGGTCCAGCAATCAAACGTGTAGGCTCATGGTACAGGAGTCCCCTTCAACCCGTGATCGATGTCTTGTGTGAGCTCCCAGAACGAATCCCGAGCAGGTTGGACCGAGTATCAGTGTCCCCCAAGTATTTGCGACCGACGTACTATGTGAGATCCCGGGGTGAATCCTGAGTATGCTGGACAAGGATCCCGGAATCAGAACTAACCCCAGGCTGTTTGGATCGAATTTCTCAGCCCGGAGGCTTCAAAGCACAGATATGCGGCCGAGGGTCGAGAGAGAAGTAAATACGATCGGACTGTCTCGTCCCTACTGGAAGGAGTTGCCCAGAACCGAGTCGACTCGCAGCTATGACTTCAGTTTAAAATACACAAATAAACTATGCCCCAACCAGTCAGCCTTAAAATATAAGCATATTCTCTCTGTCTCTCTGTCTCTCTCTGTCTCTCTCTCTGTCTCTGTCTCTCTCTGTCAGTCTGTCTGTCTGTCTGTCTCTCTCTCTCTCTCTCTCTCTCTCTATATATATATATATATATTGATAAACACCTTCCTTATTTCCTTCCATGACGACTGTGATTGGGTTAACTTCTGCCACGCCATATCGGCAAGCCTTCATATCTCACTCCTACATCTTGTGTCGGGACGTTTCTTACTGCGTTCATTGTCCAGTGGACATCAATCAGTTAGCCTTCTGTTCGGTCTATCTCCCATCTTCTTGCTAAGTTCCCAGCCCATCCCATTTTTGATGCCCAATTACTTATATGATATCCTTCACCTTGGTCCTCTCTTGAACCCATGTTTATCTTCTTCCGTTGAGAGTTATTACTAGCATTGCTCTATTCATTACCCTCAATGCGATTCTGAGTTGAGTCCGAATGGTTAATGAGTTTCCAGGTTCCGCACCAGTAGTTAGTATTATGCCTTGATTATATAATACCAGCTATGGCGTAAACTTTGGCTTATTCTTTTGGTTCATTAAATATTTTTCCTTTCCCATCAATAGCATAGATTTAGAATTCATTACCTCTGGATAAGAGACGAACGAAATGGTGCCTCGTTTCTTCCTTGACTATTTATCCATGTATTTGCATTTAATCCAATTTATCTATTTATTAGAAACTGTCGACCAAAACTGTCTCCTAAACTGGCCACATGGGATTTTAAAGTTTTCAAATTGGCTGGCTGGCACCAATGGAGCAAAAGGGCTGAAGACTTATACATTTACTCCTAATCATAGCAAGAATATTTCCTCTCCTTAATAAGTTTTTTCGGGAAGTTCAATTTTCAATGTATGTTTTTGCTAAATTGATCCCTTAGTTTGTGTCCAGCAGTATTCGTGCACTTTTTTTGTTTTTAGTTTGTTGATCACTGTCCAACAGAAGGTGAGAGACGTAAATCATCCATTGATAAGCCCTTTTTCCAATTCTTTAGTTGATAATCCCCAACACAGCATGCTACCAAAAGACGTCGGTCACATGACGGCTTTTATTGCGTCAAATCATCGTGTGACCAACGTCCTTTGACAGCATGCTGTGTTGAGAGTGATCAATTAAAAAATTGAATAAAGAGGTGATCAATGATTAACTTACTTGTTTCACCTTCTGTTTGAGAGTGATCTCTGAAAAGCCTGAATTATCAAAGATTTAGCATTGACGCTGCCGGACACAAGCGAATTTAGAATAATCTTACATTGCAAATGACCTCAACTAAAACTTATTCTGGAAGCAATTCAAGAAAAATAAACAAATGTTCAAATTTTCAGTGCTCTAGCTCCATTGGTGTAGACTGTACGCATAATGCATACAAAGCTGTCATAGGAGAACCACTTGGTTAACGATTTCTAATAAATGAGTAGAGCTTGGTTAGAGGTAAAATGGAAATCAAAAGGTGATGGAAACCAAGGAACGAATAAGTCTTCAGAATTCACAAGGAGTATAAGTTGCCATTTGAATCTCTGTCATTCATTTAATACTTGGTTTACGGCAAGTCAAAAAGGATATTATTTTCAAATAACACTTCTTTGAAATTGTATTCAAAAAGTGGATGAAAACATACATGTATTTGCATCTGCGTATCTAAATCACTTCTTATCTGTCTGTCTAGCAGTCTATCTATTTATCTATCTATCGATTGATCCAGATATATTCATACCTATCTATCTATTTATCTATCTAAATACGTTCATGTATATCTATTTATCGATCTAAATGTCTTCATACCTATCCATTTATTTCTCCATCTAAATATATCCATACCTATCCATCTACTTATCAATCTAAATATATCCATATATATCTATCTATCGATCTAAATACCTTCATATCTATCTATCTATCTATCTATCTATCTATCTAAATATATTCATATGTATCTATTTATCTATCAATATCTATGTAATTTCTATCAATCATTCTATCACTATGTATCTATCAATAATTATCTATCTACATCTATATCCAAATATATTCATATTTATCTATATCTGTCTATTAATATCCATCTTTATGAGTCAATATCTATCTATCAATCTATCAATATGTATCTATATCAATATCTATCAGCATTCATTTGAGTATATTCATATCTATCTATCTATCTATCTATCTATCTATCTATCTATCTATCTATCTATCTATCTCTCTACATATATATAAATATGTATGTATATATATATATATATATATATATATATATATATATATATATATATATATATATATATATATATATATATATATATATATAAATATATATATATGTAAAAAGTCAATATATATCTGAGTATATTCTCATCTATGTATTCATCTATCAATCTATATTCAAAATCCACCCTGGATGATTTTTAGTGAGGGGTTCAATTTACAGTATGAGTGTATGCTAAACTGGTCTCTAGTTTGTGCCCACTTGCTATTTTTTTTCAATTCAAGCCTTCTAGTGATCCAACAATAAGCATGAGAAGTACTCTATTCATTGATCACCCTTTTTTCAAATTTTTCAACTTTTTTGCGGTGGGAGTGTATTTTGAAAAACGCAGTAAGAAACAAATGTTGGAAGTGTCATCCCTCTAGCTGCAGCTTGGACATGTCATACATACATGAATACATACATACATAAGTACATACTTTGTCAGCCAGTCAGCCGGACCAACTAAAACACTGAAATTTTAATTGACAATTTCTAACGAGTTGGCAAAAAGACAGCATCTCTGAAACACCAATTTTTAATCAATATAATCCCCAGCCCCCTATTTCAAGTTAAGTGTTGAAATTGATGAAACTTCATTTTGATTTCACGTTCATGTACACACGAGTGCCCCATGTGCTTAAAAAAAGAAAACATTGTTTTTTTAAAACTTGAAATCTTTTTGTGCATGGAATTGTTCATTAGGATTTTTTTTTTCAAAGACTTCGGAGACATTTAAATAAACAGCAGGAAAAGAGGACATTTGTTCTGGACCACCCTGCTTGAGTGTGTTCGTGTTTATATATATATATATATATATATATATATATATATATATATATATATATATATAGAGAGAGAGAGAGAGAGAGAGAGAGAGAGAAAGAAAAAAAAGGGGAAAAATTAATGTTTGTTTCCTGAGCCCCTGAACTGGAAAGTTGTAAATGGAAAAATTTATGTTGAAGCTGCATTTTATCTGGCATTCCCATATTGTGACAAAAAAAAAAGTCTGGTGATATCGTAAGGTACTGCTTGGGCACTCTAAGTAATGATGCTCTGACCCAGAAACGATGTCTGGTTCCAGAGTCAGATAAATATCAGTGTACAAAATATGATTTAAGTTCTCCCTTTCACTTTGCAAGTGGGTGTTTCCTCTTAGATTCATTTCAAGTCTGGTTTCAAATTGGAAAGTTTGTGTTTGATGGTCAGTCTTTCAAGGAGATTATACAATAATCCAATTTTCTGAGATTTTAGTACTTTTTGGTACTCGTAAAAATCATATTACACGAAAAATATAACAAATGTGTTTCACTTGGTATGTAGGAATGGAGAAATTTGACTTGAATAACAAATACTAAACTAATTGAAAGAAAGCTACAGGCATATTTTTTCAGATAAAGATAAAGTAGACAAATAGTATATATATATATATATATATATATATATATATATATATATATATATATATATAGATAGATAGATAGATATAGATATATATGTTTTTGCAACAAGAAGGAATCAAGCGAAGAATCACTTTAACTTAGCAAGATTTTGTTATAGCAAGCTTAACATTCAAGAACAAGAAAATCCCAATAGTCTTAAAAATAAGGGTCTGCAACCAATGCATTAGTCCTAAAACGAAGGGTTTACAACCAATGCATCCTCCCGATAGTCACCTATGGAGCTGAAACATGGAACCTAACCAAAAGACTGACCCCCATGCTGAGAACCGTTTAACATACACATGTGTGAATCATTCTCAACATCACATGGAGGGATCACAAGACAGCACAAAATATTAGAGAAAAAAATATGAGTCAGAGATATCATAGGAAACTAAAATGGCAATTGACTGGTCATGTTGCAAGAATGGCAGACAACCGAAGGACATCATGAATCACAAGGTGGATCAAACTGATCATATTGTTAAGTGCGTCCGGCAAGATATAAGATGGCGTGATGAACTAGACAAGTTCAGGGAATATTGGCTCCGTGACTCCCATGATAGAGTGGTGTGGTAAATCCTGGAAAAGCTCTATGTCCAACAATGGAAGCTAAATAGCTGCTGCTGCTGCTGCTGCTGCTGCTGATGATGATGATGATGATGATGATGATAGATGGAAAATCTATAGTTCGGAGAAAAGAATTTGTGTCTGTGTGTGAATGTGTGTATATACACACATGCGTTTACCTTTGCAAATGTGTTTCTATATGCGTGTATGTTTGTGCGTATATTTGTGTGCATGTATGTGTTGTGTGTGTGTGTGTGTGTTTGGGTTTATGTATATATATACGTGTGTCTATCTTTGTGTCTGTGCGCATGTTTGCGTGTGTATGTATTTGTGCATTTGTGGGTTTATATATGTGTGTATATGTGTGTGTTTGTCTATATGTGTGAGTGTGTGTATGTGTGTGTGTGCGTGTGTGTGAGTGTATGTGTGTGAGTGTGTGTGTGTGTGTGTGTGTGAAGAGCAGATGACAATTTAATGTTTTTTGGTATTTATTTTGTAACTTTCATCTCCCTAATTCTTAAAAGCAGGTTCCCAATGATTTTGGCGCAACACAACATAAGGACCATGTCCGGTCACCAGGGTAATTAACAGAGATTGGGGTTGTAGAATAGAGTTGGTAATCAAGGCAGGTGCTGGGTGGGGGGAGATATGCACAAGTCAGAAAAGAAAGTGGCATCAAATTACTATTTTAAAAGCCTAAGCAAGAGAAGAACTGGTGGGAAGGAATCAAAAAATGACAATCTTTGAACGAGGGTGGAATAGAAATTTTTCCAGAAAGCAAGAGAGGAAAAAGAAAGGAAAGAAAGGAAAATGAGAAAAGAAAGAAGCAATTTTGAAAATAAATAGAAAGGAACGGAAAAAAAAAGAGACATTAAAAGATTTTTTTAAAAGTACAAAAAAAAAATGAAAAAGAAATAAACAGATGGGAAATGCATAAGTAAAGATAAATGAATATCGCTTATGACATTGGAAGAAAGTGCTGAAGCATCTGGTTTACATTCTCCCCTACGACCCCACAACCAAAAAAAAAAAAGACTCCAGCAACTTTTACTCTGGACCCTCAAAAGTACCAAAAAATTCCTATCCTTGAAAAAGGGTGAATTATGAATTTTAAGAAACCAGGGAAAGGAGAAAAAAAAAGATAGCAATATGAAAAAAGATTCTGGTTTTTCAAAAGAGAGTTGAAAAAAATTTCAATATTTTTTTTCATTCAGAAAGCAAGGAACGAAAAGGGTGGGAAAAGTGAAGGAAAACAAGAAGAAAGAGAAGTCTTGTTGAAAACTCCAAAAGAAAGTGAAAAAAATAAGACAATAGGAGATTTTTTTCAAATTATGAATAATCTAGAAGAAAGAGAAAGAAAGAAAAAAGATGGATAAGACAGGGCGAAGAAGAAATGAAGACCACTTATGACATGAAACAAAAATGCTGAAACATCTGGTTCATATCACAACAACAGCAAAAGAGATTCCAACCTTTAGCCTGGACTCTCAAACACAGATTGTCATATTGAAAACTTCACTCAGCCAAGCATCAAGTGATTTATGTTGGGAATAACAAAAAATGAGTGTAAAATTCATTAACAAAAAAGTTTACACATGTTTTTTGATGAAGAACATTTTCTGATTATTGTTTTTTTTTTTCATTTTCCTTATTTCTTTTTCATTTAATCTTTTTTAAACTACAAAAGGGTGGGTCTGCATTTTTTCGTCTAGCATTTAAAAAAATTTCTTCCTATATTCAGTGTTGTGTAGCACTTAGCTTGGACTGACAGCAAGTTGATCTTGTAGAGTACAGGGGCATCGGAAACAATTAGGGGCAGGGGGCAGCTTTTCAAAAATGACATTTAACAAGACAGTTTTCTTTATTTAATTTTTTTCTATGTATAGAAGTATATCTCTAAGTATATAAATAACAAGCCATACTTGGCAATACTGAGAAAAATCACTAAAATCTCCCGTTCTCTAAGCAAAACGTGCATTCCTGTTTAGACCAATGAATACCAAATTCTGCTAATGTTGGAGAACTTGAAGATGCTCAAGCATAATAAGCAAGACATTTGTCACATAAATAATTCAGAGAAGTTTTTATTTTATGGTGAAAATGTTTAACTGTTATGAGAAAATCTCAATTCAGTTGATGATTAGAAATGAATATTTGATTCAGTATGTTTTACACATTAATTTTTTTTCCACAGCTGCCCCCTCCCTGACCCCATTCCATGTGGGCAGGGGAGGGGGCCATTAGCTGGTATAGTGAGTATAATCTTTGTTGATGACCCATTATTGTGGTCTTGAGTCAGTCAAAGGTTAGCAAATATGCTTATAATCATATGCTGGTCGAAACATCAACCCTAATCAGCACTTGGTTGCGGACTTCTTAGAAACACCAGATACCGTAGAAAAAATGTGTGGCCTTCTGCCAAACTCAGTAAAGCTCGGTAGGTATCTATATTTGACTCAGTATAACTATCTGAAAAGTTTTGTATAAAATTTCAATGTTTCTTGTATCTGAGATCTTGTATTTCAATCTATGGGTTATGTTTTTTATATAAAAAATGGAATCATTCAGTCAATTATTTAGTTCTCATTAGAGGTTAAGGTGAAGTTTGTTTGAACATAGGGTAAGTTGAAACACCTTACTTTCTGCAGGAGGACCAGACTGTTTTGCTTATTTGTGAGAGTCTTATACTACCTTTCAACCATATTGGTATCTTATCAACTCAGAAGGTTTTCAAGTATACTGAAAGGTTTGTGTGTTTTTTCACATCTTGTAGTGAATTTTCACTTGATAGAAATATTTAGTCTGTTTAGTAAATACCGCTTCCATGTGTTGATTGTTTGGTAGGAAGTATTTGGAAAAGAGCAGCAAATAATATCAGTATTCCAATTTGTGTTGTGCACACTGCATATGTTGTGGTCATTAAAGCATGGGGCTAGTTGGAACATGATGAGAGGGGTTAGTCGGAACTGTTTGGGGCACTTATATAAACCAGTCTTCTGTCGATGAATGGAAGAAAAAAACAAGGAAAAACTATGACGACATATGAAAGCTGGGATTAGTTGAGGAGGCATTCCCTCGAGTCATGACTCCCAACATTGAGTCAGATTTCAGGGTAACAGGTATGTATCTTCTTTTAGACTGGGACTTCACCGATCATGATTTCTTCCCTTCTTACGTGACAGATCATCCTTTACACAGTGAGTAAAATTCTTCTGTAACAACCAGCTCAACAGTAGTTGCCCTATTGACCCCCAAATGCTGCACCATCAGGACCCCCTGACTCAGATTGCTTCATGTCAGTAGATGTCCGCCCTCTCATTAAATCTGGCCTCAAGAAAAGAAAAAGCAGGGAAAACTTGGGAGTACACGAGTCCTCACCGACACTCCTCAGTGATTTGAAATAGCACTGCTGGGTGAGAAAAGGAAAAAGAAATCCTCAAGGAGTCAGACGAAACCAAAGACCACAAGGCTATTGGTTGGAAAACCCACACAGGAGACTGATAGTGAGGACAATACTGAAAGGGATGATGTTTCTCTTGATATCATATCTGATGAGGAGGAACCATCTGGTGCAAACAAATAGGAATGTGGAGACCCTTCAAATGCAAGGGTGCAGAACTATGTTCTTGTGGGTTTTTTTTTTTTTTCATGACAGAATAAGGTTCACTATTATGTTGCACTGGTTGATGAGATAAACAAAGACAATAAGGTCTTTACCAAAATCTCAAAACATGTTCCGAGCGAAGATTTTGAGTGCCCCATATTAACAATTCCAGATGATGCTGTAATATGCACGCATGGATGTGAAGACATTGCATTCATTCTTCCTGTTCTTCACAACAGCCTGGCAACAAAGTGTTGTCAGCAGATATTTGTGTTTCCTGTTGACCTATCAGAGTAAATACGAGGACATGTGAACCAATAAACCTTGTTTATAGGCAACGAAGGAAAGTGACAATCCTATGCTTTGTTCAAATTATGTGATAAAATACATCACTGCAATCAAAAATTTAAAAGACATCAACATAATTCATGCATTTTCCTATAATTACTGGTGTGCTCTAACATACTCCATTGTATGTTCCAACTTTACCCAATGTGAGGCGAGATCGAACATATGGAGTTGGGTCACATAAATTATTTTTTTCAGGAATATCTCTGCAGATAAATATATCTGCTGAGTTTGTTATACCCTATTGGTTGATTCCCGGGGCAGCCCCATTTTCTTTAATTATCTATTCTATTTATTTTGTCTGGGCCAAGTGATACATTCACCGTATAATAACGGAAGATCATTTCAAATAAGAGTATCGATACAATCTAACACAATTCACAATCATTCTCATGGATCATACATCCATTTCTTAATAACACATGTATATCCATTAAAAAAAAGGACACTGCAGTAGATTTATCAATATAACCATGAGTTGGAAATAAGTGTTTTGGTGAAATGTGTTCCAACTAACCCCATCTTCCCCTACAAACAAAGTTCTGAAGATATTAGAATAAAGAATATATAAATGATGTTAATAAATAGGAAAGATTCGCTCCATTCAATTATACACTTCCGATTTCAGGCGGGAAGGGGGGGGTTGTTATTCAACCCCCTACTTGATCAGGCCTTCTCACTAAGGGTGAGTTGGAACCTTATAGTCAATGAAGGATAATGCTGCTGTTTGACTATTTCATATAACCCAAACTTAATTCACTCATAAAGAAAGCGAGAAAGTTGACCGTCATGAACTTCAGTAAAACAAATGTCATGTACAATCAACACATACGGAACAAAGACACAACTATTAGAACAGAAAATGAGGAACCCAGGAAAGTAGACCACTACATCTATCTGAGACAACAAATCTCCATGAAATCCTCAAAAGAAGGAGAAAACAAGTGTAGATTCACCCTAGTATGACAAGCCTTTGGTAGAGCAAGCTCAACCTTCAAGAACAAGAAAATCCTGCCAGTCCTAAAAAGAGTATACAACGAATGCATCCTCCCAATAATTAACTATGGAGCCGGGACATAAGAACCATCCAACATGCACAGGAGAGAATAAGGCTCAACACCACATGGAGAGATCACAAGACAGCAAAGTATAGAGAAAAGGCAGGAGTCTGAGACATCAGAGAATCCATCAGGAAACTCAAACAGCAAAGGGCTGGCCATGTTGCAAGAATGGAAAACAACTGCTGGATGTACCAACCCACAATGTGGATCCCAAGAAATCATATGCGGGAACTCAACTGGCAAAATATGAGATAGCATGACGAACTAGACAATATCAGAAAGTACAGGCTCTTCAACGCCCATGATAGATAGATTTGGTGAATCTTGGGGGAAATCCAATGACAAATGCTAAAAGGCTGATGAGGACGATGATGTTGCCACTTTGTGCTATTTTCAACACCTTCCTTGTTTTGGCAGAGTGGAAAGGCGCTGAATTAGCACAGATGTGTTTGAGCCGTTTTTTAGCATTTTTTGGCACTCTTAACTAGTGCAAAAATATTTTTTTAGTTTTGAAACCCTGAACCATATTGCTGCTAAGATATATTCCAAATATATCTTTTTGTATCTCTTACCATGTGGGAACACATCTTTTTGTCCCCCCCTGGAAATATATCCTTCTACCTCTGCCTAGAGAAATGGCAACAGAAGCCCATGATCATAAGTCTTATGCTCTGTAATCGACTGGCTGATTCCTCTGGGCTATTTCTGAGAACACCCTTCTGGGAAGTGTGTTTTCATTGTATAACATGAACATGTATGAATCATCTTTCGTCCCTGCCGTAAAATGTTGAGAACTATTCAACTAGATTGTTGGAACGGTTGGGTTCGGGGCTGAGAGGATTGACTGAACATTTGCCCGTGTTTTTTCTTAAATGTTTGTCATATTTATGCAAGTGGAGCTGTTGTAAGTCAACAATGGGTGGGAAACAGATGGACTCACACTTGCCAATGCCAGACACCAAAACTCTGATCATTACAGTTCCTCCCAAAATAATCTGATCATCACTAATTACCAACATTTGCATGTGTTTTTAACGGTAGTGTAAGTTGGCAGTTCTATGAATGGCACACATTTACTCACAAGACCCTGATTCGAATCACTTTACAGCATTTTTCAAGAATCAAGAGACCCAAAGAGAGAGAGAGCAGTTGAAGAGAGATAGACACTGTTCATAACAAAGAGAGAGAGGAATATTTTTGTTCTTTTTAAGTCACATTATGTCATATCATTTGTTTTTTTAGATCGATTCTTGAGATAAGAAAAAGAAGTGCAAGACAGAAAGAAGGGAGGAAGAGAAAAAGAGAGAATAAGAAAGAAAGAAAGAAAGAAAATAGACTATACAGTGTTTATATCAGATGTATACATCATTTATATATTTATAACTTTTTAATTTCCTAATGAATTATACTGAATTTCTGACAATGTTTTTTTATTTATTTTCTGGTGCGATGATTCTTCATTTTCTATTTTTGGGGTCTGTCATTTTTGTTATTTCTATGAAGTGTCTTTGGAAAGTATCAAGCTATCTTGAGAATCTGTTATAAAGCCTTCATGTAATCTGGCACTCAATCAAAGAGGAACTTACTGTACATGTGTGAACAGATACTCTCCAGTGGGTAATTCAGTCAACAATAAGATGCAATGGAGTGAACTTGTGTACTGTGTGACTGCAGCATTCATAACAACCGAGACTAACCATTCTCCATATCCACATCTCATGCAAGAATTTTTGACCTAGTATTGCATCTCCCCAGGTTCGTCAGTGCCCCAACAGTCTAGATTGAGCAATACCTGGCTTTTCCCACAGAGATTTCCAACCGTGAAAAGAAGAAGAATGCCACGAAAGAGAGCTTTGCAGACTGTTTTGAAAAATGGAACAGAATCTGGGATAAGTGTAGGAGATTCCAAAGTGAATCCTTTGAAGAGGACTAAGTCGGCATTGCCCAATGCAGGCAATTTCTACATCAATATTAAATAGTAAGGTACTTTCCTGGCAGGCCTTGAATTTCCCGTACTAGTCTTCACTTACTATCTTAAGTTTCCATGATTACATCTTTATATTCATTTCAATCTATTGATACCTTTTTTATCAGAATTTTGATTCAGACCGATTTCCCTCCGAGTAATTAGCAATTATGAGAAAATAAAGAATAAGCCATAGATAGGATCTAAACCCACATCTCCCAGGGCATGCTCTACCAATTGAACTACCAAGAGTCAACAATGAGTTTTCACTTAGTTTTGTAATTTTGCTTCACGTTTGTTTGTTTATTCCTGAAGAACATGCCAGCTGACTTGGTTCTTGGCCAGTCCTTTCAGCTGGTCCAATGTCAGTCAGCTCACTCCAGCCTCACTCTCAACTGATCATCTCCAAACTACTTTGGCCTTCCAACTGTTCTCCTCCTCAGTGGATTCCAGTTGAGATCTCCTGTATGGATCTGAGATATGGAGAGTAAGTAGCACCATTACTAGCAAGCTCTAAACAGATGCTTTCAAACATCATCAGTTATTTTCAGGAATCATTTTGTAGGATTTTGAATAAAGCTCTCCAATGCTTGTAAACTTTAGACAATTCCCTTATTCTCATAGACCAGTAAAAAAACAACTTATTCATTATTGAATTGACAAAAACTATTTGTTGTATTCAATGAAACTTACTCGAAAGAAAGATTGCTGCCAAAAATATACATTATTTAAAATATTTTTTTAAAATCCTAATTTTCCAACATAATCCTCTTCCCTGTCAAAGCCTTTGATCAAGTGATGAATATAAATAACATAAATTAAACATTATACAGTGAAAATTTATGTAGAACTGGGTTAGATTTAATCACGGTAGAAATTTGTATTGGCTTGAGTTAATGCAACATTAACACAAGTAGCATTTGTACTAATGGTAGCATTATCATTAGATATACATTGAGTAAGTAATTATTGTTTGTCTTATGATTGATAAGTTATTTCTCTTGCATTTAGTTGGTCAGTTTTCAGTAAATAAAAGTCCAAATTTTTGATAAACAAGCATGAATGCCAATGGACACAGATAAGTGATCAGTTTAGCAAAAAATTACATTGCAAATTAAGCCCCAAACTTAAAACCTGTAGTTAGGGGTTCAAAAACCAAAAAAATATTTCTCGACATAAAAAAAAGTAAATGTTTAAATTTTTAGCCCTTTAGTACCATTGTTGTGGCCTGTACATACGATGAATGAATACACACATACATAGCCAACCAGCCAGACCAGCTTAAAAACTAAGAGAAACTTATAGTGATAGTTTTGGTGACAGTTTTGATTAACAGTTTCTAACAATGATTCAATCTGAATTTTGCAAAAGTCAAGTAAGGCTTCTTATTTTTCTTTCAAGTGTTCTTTAGTTGAACACATTATGGCATTTGAGGAAATTATAAAAACATTTTGTCTATTAATTGACAGTGATATCTGTAATTATTAATATTAATGAACAGATATTTGTGTAATTACTTGGCCAAGGGTTAGGCTAACAAAGCGAGTGGCTGGGGAGGAGAACAGAGGAGCTGGCAGCTCTACGGGATCATTTTTAGATTATTTGGTCACTAAGTCCATTCCTTAAAAAAGATCAAGAAGACCTTGTCAATAAAAGCCCTTCACCCGCCAAGTGGACAAGAATTTGTTCTTTGTACATTTGCTCTTCTCAGATGACAACATATTTTTGATTAATCATTCTCTTTGTATCTATTCTCTTGACCTTGTCATCTTTATGCATATATGTATATATATATATATATATATATATATATATATATGTGTGTGTGTGTGTGTGTGTGTGTGTGTGTGTGTGTGTGTGTGTGTGCGTGTGTGTGTTTATCGGTGACATACGGTGATTTGGAGCTTGGGTGTGCCATGTGCTACAGATACACAAAGACATAAAAATATTTTAGTGTCCATAAAAAGCAATAGGCTGTTGAAGCCTTTTTGGCAGTAGGGACTGTGGTCCTGTAGAAAGTAGAGAAATAGTTGAAAATAGAATTTGAATTAGACACTATAATTGTGTCCAATCCAAAATTTTGTTTTTTCATTTCATCAACTCTGTTATTTCTTTTTATTTGCTTGCTATTTGCAACAGCGAATGAGTATGGATGTAAAACTTTAAAATATACAATCTGAACCACGATTCCTTAAATCGTATCAAAAAGGCTTTTACTGTCGCTTGCTTTAAGTAGCACTTGAATATTTATTCATTGATTTGAACTTTTTTTGCATCCGTAATACACAGCACACCCAAAATGAAAACCACCATACACCGCCAATACATACATGAATACCTTTGCAAGTGTGTGTATGTAGTTCTGTTATCTATACATATCTGTGAGTGTATGTGTATGCACATCTGCGTGTGTATGCTTCTGTGAGTATATGGTGGCATATAGTTCACTGGTCTTTATGTATCTGTGTGTATATATTTCTGCATGTATGTAAACATCTCCATGGTTTTTATATACATATCTATTGTTGGTATGGATCTGTGAGTGTGTGTCTGTGTGTGCATTTCTATAGTGTCTGGAAGTGTGGCTTGGTCTAACGTTCAAAACTAATACTAACTACAGTGGAAAGAAGAAGAATAAGGAGAGATACAATACAAACATCCGAAATAATACAAGGCATAAATAACGTCCCAGCAAAATAGTCCTTCACAATGAACAGAAACAACATGACATATAGAATGCACTGCAAGAAAAACACTGAGAAAAAAAAAAACTTCTTCTCTCCAAGAATAATAAACAAGTAAAGTTGACTAGTGCGGCATGACCCAACTATACTAATTACGAAAACAGTGAACAACTTCAAGAAAGAATACGACAAACACAGGGCAGATGAAAAAAGAAAATGAAAACATCAACAGAGACAAGATACAAACACGAATATGTGCATCACTTTTAGTCGCAAGATATCCATGATGTCAACCAGCATAAAAAATGAAACTAGCGAATTAAGCTCAAATTTCATCCGAAACCTTCACATTCACTTTCCCCTAATCCCCTTTGGAAAGACATGAATCCACTTCTCTCAGAACATCTTCCCCAGCACTGGATAGCTAAACAAAGTGTTTCATTCTTGGCATATTTCAATGGTTGACTGAAAAGAGAGATGGTGATTGAGTATACAAACAAATCACTCCCCCATGACAACATAACCTGGTAAGAGTTAGATATTTTAGTACCATATGTGAATTTTTCTCGTGTGGATCCCCAGTTGTTCACCATGTAACTATTTTGGGGATTTAAAAATACACAAGTTATAATAACATGATGGCCTGGCAATGTTGACCAATCATCACTTCCCCTTGAGCTTTGATTTTTATATTTAGCTCCCTATATCATTTTTATGGACATATCATACTACATGTAAGTTGTTATTACACATAGGGCATTATCATGATGTATTGAATAATGACATTATCTTATATTACACATCATTGAATCTTTCGAAATAAAGGGTTCACTTAAGCTACCCAAAACATGTATGAATTTAAGCATGAGGGATCAGTAAGTATAATAACTGCTGTGACTTGTTGTGTTTGTGTCACTTCTATTGAGTGTTAAGCCATGTGAATTTTAAATACAATATGTTGTATTTTAATCTCAGACTGCATGCAAACAAACTTATGATATCATCTTTACATGTACTAGTAAATCAGAAAAAATTCTTTGAATCGTTTTTCTACCAACATAATCAACTGAAGAATTTGACACAAATATTTCAAGTTCACTAACCTCAGACAGAATCATCCATGTCTTGCACCATCTCACTTTCATTAATATTTTAGATTACTTCTAATACATTTATATACATATATATATAAATATATATATATGTATGTATATATATATATATATATATATATATAGATAGATAGATAGATATAGATATGTATGTATATATATATATATATATATATAGATAGATAGATAGATATAGATATGTATGTATATATATATATATATATATATATATATATATATATATAGATAGATAGATATATATAATTGGGTAGCATCCTCCCATTTATGAAAATTTGACTGAACTCAATGGACAACAAATATTATTTCAATTTTTCAGTAGTTTTTTTTCTTTGTCTTATAAGAGAATGAATTTCAGAGTCAAAGTGAAGTAAGAATTCACCAAACATTATTCCTGATCGAGCACTTTCAACTGATCTTAAAGTCACTACCAAGATTTTTCAAGTTTATAATTCTGTATGATTCACTTATCACAGATTAGTGAAACTGAGATGCTCAGGATTTCTCACTTGCAGGTTTTATCATTGATTTTTCATTAATTTAACCATGAAATTCATCCTATTAAAAAAAGTAAAATGACATTCCCTGATGGTCACATTCAGTCAAACTTGCACATGTATGTATATATACATATATATCTATATATCCATATGTGTGTGTGAAAGAGAGAGTTTTAGTGTATACTTATACATGAGAGTGTGTTAGTGAATACAAAATTTAATATTGACAAATGAGGTGTGTCTATGAAAATAGATTTGTAGAAGACAGAAAAATAGGAAAAAAAAGCCGTGTAAAAGGAGGGGCAATAACATGAGTCAAATTTTTTTTCTCCTTTCCTCACTTCTGGTTCTCCTTTTTTTGTATTTTCTTTAATTCTTTTTTCTGTATCTCTTACAGGGAGGATTCCCAAATACTCCAAAGATTGCTGAGTATGTGGCATTTGATAACACGAGCCTTGCACATCGGGTCCAAAGAACTTAATACTTGCATACATTGTCTCAATAACCACTGTTCCCACCATCAGTACCTCCTCATCTTTCTGTCTCAGTGTCATCACCAATAGCAACAAGATCATCACTTCTGCCACCACCGTCATCATCAGCAGCAGCATCTTCATCATCCCTACCATTGTACCCTTGCAGCAGTGATTCTTGAGCTATTTATCATACTTTAAGGTCATTTACCTTGGAGTATTTATCCTAAAATTCCATTCAATCATGACTAAATTAGAAACTGTCAACCAAAGCTGTCAACACAGGTTTCTTCAGTTTTCTAGTTGATCCAGCTGGCTGGCTGGCTGGCTGTTTGGTTATGTATATAAGTATCATGTGTACAGGTCACAACAATGTCACTATAGAAGACTTTCTTTTTTTTTATAAAGTAGGTTTTCAGTGGGAGGTTCAATTCGCAATATTAGTTTATGCTAAATTGATCATTAATTTGTGTCCAGCAGCATTCATACTTGTTTTTTTGAAAAAAAATCAGACTTTTTTAATGATCACTGCTCAACAAAAGGCTAAAGAAAAAACATATTCATTATTCACCCTCTTCCCAATTTTTTAATTGATCATTCTCAACATGGCATGCTGCCAAAAGACATTGGTTTCATAATGGTTTCTATCAAGTGACTAACCACACTGTTGAGTATTTATATTTTACTAGTTTCTAAGCATCCTGAATATATCCATAGAAAAGTAGGAATGACAAAAAAATAATGGGAAATTATTAGGAGAATTTCACATTGAGTTTGCACAATGTTAGAACTATTTCTTGGTTACACATGTATGCTTACAAGCATACATACATATCTCTCACTTCTTCTCTATCCACCTCTTGTGTTAAACTGATTTATATTAACAATTCAGAAAATCAAAACCTTTCCAACCGAGACATGGTTGTTCAAATGGAATGTTTTTGTCTCAGAAGTATCCCATATTTCTAGAATTATAGAAGATAGAAGCATACAGGGTTTTCTCTGATAATATGTGCTTCAAAGATTCATTCAAATTTTTTTTCTCAATATACCCAACCTAGCACATTGATCATAGTCCTTTGAACTTGATTACTCAGAAACGTAAGGTTTTCACCAATTGATAGGTCATTATTTCAAGATTTGTTTTCAATAGTAGGGGAATTATAGTGGTTTTTCTAAAGCAACTCATTTTTGGTAATCCTTGCTTATACAGATGTAAAATATGGTAGCTAACAACTGTATACAAACAACATAATTTTACATCCATAAAAGCAAAGATTACTTCATTCTAAGAGCATCTTGGGAATGGATAAAGTTTTTCTTAATTTGTTTCCACTAAATGATAGAACATCTGAAACATTCATTGTGTTAAGTGAGAATTGGTAACTTGTTTTAAACGCTACCAAATTTAACTTTTTTATTTTTATTTGATGAAATGTTATAAACGCTTGTTATTATTATATTCATAGATTTTTTAAGACTGTTGTTCACATCTTAGTTTATCTTTATAACACGTTTCATTTATGGCACCCAACAGTATGGTGCCTTAAATGGGAAGGTTCAGTTTACAATGTAAGTTTATAATGAATTGGTCCTTTAGTTTGTGCCCACTCGTTTTTCTTTTAAATTCAGGCTTTCAAGTGATTACTACAGAGCAAAAGGCTAGAGAATTAACTTTGATCAACCCTTCAAAGGATGGAGACAGAATGTCCTTATTATTATTGATATTGACTGCTAGTTTCCTTCACCTTAATCTATAGTTGCTTTACCACAAGTTCTCTCAGCAATGGAAAAAAGCTAAGATTTGATAAGGATTGTAAGTTTTGGGTGAAATATCAACTGACATCCCTTTTACCTGGTGAACAAAAAACACTGCCTCAAAGAGATTTGGGGTTTAAGAGTTAGACTGATCTTCTACCAAGCAGTAGAGTTCTCGTAGCTCAGGTTGTTGAGAGCTGCTGAGTGTTTGCAAGAGTTCCCATGGCAAAAGAGAAGTGAGTTCAGATTTCACTGGCACACTGGCAGCTTTATTTCTGATCCACGAGGCTCACTCACTGTCATAAGTCAATTGCCAGAGTTGAGTTATTCTGACAATGCAACTGCAGATGAAGGGAAAGAGTAGGCAAAATTAACACTTCCAGTACTTTCTACGAAGATCTTTTTAGATAACATTTGTGGGTTGCGACAGCTAAATCTTTGTTTATGTAGTAGAAACTTACTTCCTATACTTCCCTGATCTAAC
Organism: Thysanoteuthis rhombus; assembly: GCA_963457665.1. Lineage (NCBI taxonomy): Eukaryota > Metazoa > Mollusca > Cephalopoda > Oegopsida > Thysanoteuthidae > Thysanoteuthis > Thysanoteuthis major. Next base: position 45,700,522 of record OY735228.1, on the reverse strand, counting down.
TATATGTAACCATACGACCCAGTTCCACGTTTCATTTGTGGTTTCAAGGAAATCAGTAGCACAGGGAGTATAACTGAGAAAAAAAAACAAGTAGCATTGAAAGTGTTAATAATAATGAACGACCGCTCTTACCTAAACGTCACTGCCAATATCAACAAAACAAAATCACTGCCAACAAAGTTCCCTACCCCCCAATGAGTTACTGATACTCCAGCTTTCTGAGAGTCTTCTGGGTTGTGTGTGTTCTAAATTGGTTGCTCTCTCTAGAAACTGGAATGGTCGACTACTTGTAACTGTCGGTGTTAATTCTTGGGGTGTTCGGATCGGGTAGGCAAGGTGGATTGAAGGGGAATCTTCAGCTGGGAACTTGGCCTCTGACACTGATGCCTAAATACAGACAGGGCCTTGACCCTCAAACCCAATTTGCTCTCATTTGCAGGAATTTGATAGCAGGAGAAAAGCAGTTTTTAGAATTTTTTTTTCTTCAAAGGAAAGTAGGAAAAACCTAGCAAAAGGTTGATGGAAGCAGCGGGAAGCTTAAATGCTATTTCTTGTGTGCAGATGAGAGTTTTTGAGAAACTTTTTAGGGTACGGTACATTTATATATATACATAGATATATATATATATATATATATATATATATATATATATCTATGTATATATATAAATGTACCGTACCCTAAAAAGTTTCTCAAAAACTCTCATGCATATATATATATATATATATATATATATATATATATATATATATATATATATATATACATATATATATATGTATATATATATATATATATATACATATATACATATATATATATATATATATATATATATATATATATATACATATGTATGCATATATACATACATACATATATATATATATATATATATATATATATATATATATATATATATATATATATATATATGTGAATTATAATATGAACATAAATATATGTTTATATGTGTACTTTGGCAGTAAATTTTTTTTAATATGTCTTTTATCAAAAATGAAGGACAAGGAACATCTTTTTGATCTTTTAATAATTGAACAACCATAGATTTTTATATTTGTATGTGTTTGTCTATATGTTTATGTGATCCATCACTCCTGGCCATACTGATTTGACCACAGACTCAAAAATCAGCATCAGTACTCCACTACGCCCCTTTGAAAAATATTTTCTTAATTTTGTCAGGTTTATTGATAACATCTACATTCTCTTTCTCTAACATAGATTTTTGCCAGTGGAAAATGCCTATATATATATATATATATATATATATATATATATATATATATATATATATATATAACAGACAAATTCTGTCTATCTAATTTTTTGTTAATTTCTCTAGTCTAAAAACATTTCAAAGTTGGTGGTTTGATGTCTTTGACCCTCATCGGTCATTATCAAGAAAGTTTGATAATGTTTTTTAAAGAGCAGTTAGAGATATTTTTTCAGTACAATCTTATATATATATTCCTAGTGTTATCATTTTTTAACTAGTGAAATCATGGATAAATTCATTTAGCACAGGAGGGGGAAGAGAGAGAGAGATATATGCTTGTATAATCAAGAAATAGTGACAGTTGGTTAAAAAGAAAGGAACGTTTAATAATCGGGGTACAGATTGTTAAACCTACTTTACCTGAGTGTACTATAATCAATATATTTCTGTTTCTCTTGCTATATATCCATCTTAAGACGTATTTTGACAGGTGCAAATGAATGAAAAACTGAATTGCTAATTGCTAGTTAGAAACCGTAAACCAAAACTGTCAAAATAGCTTTCTTTAGTTTCCAAGTTGGTGTAGCTGGTTATGTTGGTATGTATGTTTCATGCGTAGAAGCTGCCCTAATGGAGCTTAACGGCTTTAAATTTACATGTTTACTCCCTATTATATCTTTAAAAATCATTTTTTGTTATTTTTTTCTTGAATTCCCACTCTAAATAGGTTTTCAGTGGTGGGATCAGTTTTCAATGAGAGTCTTTGCTAAATTGGTCCCGAGGTTGTGCCCACTAGTTCTTTGTAAATTCAGACTTTTCATTTTACTGACTGACAGAAGGCAAGAGAAGTATCTTATTCATTGATCAACCCCATCATTCAGTGTTTTAATTGATCACCGCAACATGGCATGCTGCCAAAAGACGTTGGTCCCATGAACTGTCTTTTGGAACGAGTCCTCTGCAGGCATTGGCAAGTCATGATCCATATCTTACAATTGGATTGGATAATTAGTGATTTCATGAAATCCCTGAGGTTTGTGAAAATCCACATTTCAGTGATTTTGTGAAATCCCTAGTTCAGCATGTAGTGTAGTAAGGTTTACCAAGCCTATGCTCATGATTACTACTGCACCGAGTTTCATCCTCTCTGGGTACCCCTCTCCCGTAGCCTTGTGTCAAACTTAACTGAACCCAGTAAACAGTATATTCTGTTTCAGTATTTCCAGTGTATATACAGCTCAATTTGACACAAGGCTATAGTAGTAGGTCACTCAGTGAGAATCAAACTCAGTTACAGAAGTAATGGTCAATATTGCAAGCTTGATAACCAGTACCACTCTGACTGTAAAAGTAGGGATTTAATGAATTTCATTTATCACCCCTTTTTCCAATTTTTTGATTGATCACCCTCAACACAGCTTACTACCGATAGAATTTTGTCATTTTTCATAGAGCAACTAGCCAGAATTGATCTCTATGTTCCTGACAATTGTTTTTGGCACTGAAAGCAGTTTGGTCAATTTATCTATGTCTGCTAGCAAAGCAAGCTTGGAAAGTGAAGAAACCTTTGTTGAGAGTTTTAGTTGGCACCTTCTAAAATGTTGTTCATTCACTTGTGCAGAGATAACAATTTACAAATGTTACAACTAACAATACTGGCAGCCAGACCCATTTAAAAACTGAAGAGACTTATGTTGTTAGTTTTAGGGACAGTTTTGTTTGACGATTTCCAAAAGAAATGGATGAAGATAAGTGATTCTGGAACAAACCCTCAACTCCCAGGAGATGAATTTCTTAAAGGGAAGAATTTTTGCCAGGGGAGCAATTGGGGAGGAATTACAGTCAGGGGAGGAATGTAGAATAGAAATTATAATGGAAAAAAAAATCATGAGAAGACAATTGAAGATGGGGGGAAGATTTGAGGAAAGCTTTGATTGCAAGAGAAGGAATGTGACCTGGATATGTGACTTGGTACACATGTGCATATGCATATACACATACACACACACACACGTACGTATTCAAACTCAATGCCTGTATTTGAAAATATGGAGTTAGAAACCATAAACCAAAACTGTCACCAAAACTGTTAAAATAGGTTCTATCAGTTTTCAAGTCAGTTTGGCTGGCTATATATATGGACATATTTCATACATGCAGTTTACGTTAATGTAGCTAGAGATTTGAAAATTTAAAAAAATCATTTAGGTTTTTGTTGACATAATAAAAGTCAACAAAAAACCTTTTTTTGTTTTTTTTACGTTTTTAGTTCAAAGATCTGTTTGCAGTGGAAGTTAATGCTAAATTGGTTCTCGAGTTTACGCTCACTCATTTTTTAAAAAAAAGATTCAGACTTCCTCGTGATTACTGGCCAACAAAAGGCAAGAGAAGCAACTTTGATGGACGCTCCTCCCAGTGTTCTGATTGATTACCCCATCACAGCATGCTACCAAAAGATGTCGGTCATGTGATGGTTTCTAATGAACGACAAACCAGACCTGTTTTAAGTTTTCACTAGGACAAAGTGACATTGTCAGACAATTAAAATTACTAGCAAGTTTATGCACCAACATCCTGAAGAGATGCACATATGTGCACACTTACATATTTACAAAATTGTGTCTGCATATATGTATCATATATATATATATATATATATATATATATATATATATATATATATATACATATACATATATATCTATGCGCATGCAGAATTAGGCTTGTACATTCTGTTGCATAATAAATGAGAAGGGAACTAGCTCCTTGAGACACCACACCCTTTCCCAAGAAAAGTAAGAGAAAAGAAAGCAAAGTAATTAATGTCATTTAAATAATAATTTAGCAAATGCTTCTTAACCTCAGCAACCTTTTGACCCACCTGACATATGGCCTTCATACTGAAATCACAGATCAGGTTGGGAAAGATTGATCAACATTTATACAGGAAGTCCCAAAAGTAACCATTTATTTTGAGAAATAATAGAAATTTTAGAAAAAAAGATCTGACTACCCAGACTCACACACGTACACAAACACACACACACACACATGTATATATGTATAATGGAGTGAGCCTCTACTCTAAACCAGCTACATGTTTAAAGTTGAATATATCGAGCACTCTATGAAGTAAACCCATCATACATTGAATGTTATATCATATTGCATCCCTGATTCATATCATATATATAGATATGTATGTATTTGATAACTGCAGAAGAGCATGGAACAAATTAGAAGTGGGGATTCTATAAGTATTCATGATACATATATATATACATGTTTGTTTTGTGGACCTGAGGTGATCTGACAGAATGATAGTAATTTGACAATTGGAAGGTGTATGGAAATGTAAGAGAAAAAAAGAGGTGTTACATCTTGAAAATGTTTATTATCATGTAAGCAGGTTTTTTGAGAAAGGTGGTGGCAACCATTGAAAAGCATAAATACCTGCCCATGTGATAATAATATTATATTAGTTGAAACACTTGATTTATCTCTCAAATTTCTCTTCACCCTCCAATTGTCAAATAATCAGACCAATAGGTAGATAGGTAGCTTTTTTAAGAATTTTCTTGAATAGATAAATTTATTTCTATCTTATGATATATCTTTAAAAATAGGATCTGTACTTTATTTTTTAGGTTCAATGAAGGGATATATAATTTTAGTTGAGTGTTGAAGTATAATATAAATAATTTCTAAAAGAGTTGAATTGATAAGCAAAAACTGACAGAATAGATTTTTAAAAGATCTTTTGAATGATTTAACCGGAATAACATCAATTCTAAATTGTTTACTGGGCAAGTCCATTTACCTGTGTAAAAGAAAGAGAAATAGTTCAAATCATTACTCATTTGAATAATCTTGTTTGTGGTGAAACCAGGTTACCTTTGTTATAAGTCATATTTTTTCAATATGGATATGAACAAATTAAGATAGATAGATACATAGATAGATACATAGATATGAACAGACTGAGATGAATGGTTAGATAATAGATATGAACAGTTAGATAGATAGATAGATAGATGGATAGATAGATAGGTAAGAGCATACTATGATGAATAGATGGATAGATGGATTGATAGATATAAACAGACTGTGATAGATAGATAGACAGATAAATAAATAGATTGATATATTTGAACAGACTGTGATAGATAAATAAACAGATAGATAGATGGATAGATAGACAGATAGATATATATGTTGGTACATCAATAAGTCTAGCTCAATGATAGAAAATGCCTTAATCATGTACGGCAAATATTTGTAAATACACTGAATGCATCTCAATAGATTACATAGTTCAAGCATTAAACAGTGGAAATATCAGATTAGAATTCAGCTCATACCTGTCACTCGAAATTCAGGTAATAGATAGAAGTTAAGCTATGGGCTGGGCACATAGCAAGGAGAAAAGATAACAGATGGTGAAAAGGTTGACTGATCTGTGTGCCAGAGATAACAGGAGGAGAATATATATATATATATATATATATATATATATATATATATACATGCATATTCGTTCAAAGGGTTTATACTTTTCAAATATAAGTCAAGTTATGGATTTATTGATCGTCCTTACGTGTATGTGTGTGCGTATGTTCATGTATTCAATCAATGCATAATACCAGCTATGACCAATGGAAGCAAAACATAGAAAGTAACCGAAAACCAACTTAGAGTCGCACAAAGAGCAATGGAAAAAGTAATGCAAGGAATAACTCCGAGAGATAAAAAAAAGATCAATATGGATCAGGGGAAACACTAGAGTGAAAAAAAATATAAAAATAATTGAGTAGCAAAAATGGAGAGGGGCAGGACATTTAGCAAAAAGAGATGACAACAGATGGCTAACTGATTGGTGCATATGGGGCAATGAATCCAGTAGGAAAAGACCAGGCACAAGATGGAGGGATGAGAGAGAAAAGTTTGCTAGTATGCCATGGTAGATGATAGTACAATCAAGGTTCTTAGAGAGGGTATTGGGAAAGGTCTTTTGTTCAGCTGTGGACTTATAATATCTGATGATAGATATATAGATATACATCTATATGTGTATGTATGTGTGAGAGTTTGTAACAGTCAAGTAAGAGATAGCCACACAGGTTGGAAAAAAAATTATATCTAATAACTTGGATTTTAGTAAAAAGATTTGTGTTCTTAGTTCTGAAAAAAAAAACAATCATGAACAGAAACCTTTTTACCAAATAACCAAATTATTAAAAATGGATTTTTCTCCAACCAATGTAGCTATTCATCACTTCTTACTTATCTCTTACACTAATTGAACCCTGTCGTGGAAAGTACAATTCAATTCAAATATATATATATATATATATATATATATATATATATATATATATACATATTGTCTAGAGAGCTTCTCAGCTTTCAATACTAAACACATCAAAAAGCATTTTCCAAAATTTTTTGTGTCACTTCAGTCACCTATTTCCCAATATATGTTAATGTGATTCATGCAATTTTCTTAGGTGTTTTTTTTCCCCTTTATTATATATACTTTGTTATTATGGTTCTGTGTGCAAATTTTCTTTTGTTGGGATCATCGGTTGTTCAATCATGGACTCTTTCAGGGATTTAAAAACAAAACAGTTATATTAACATGGCACCCCAAATACTATTGATCAAAATATATCTATATATATATATATATATATGTATGTATATTTATATATTTGCAAATTTTCTTCAAGCAGTCTTTCCTCGTTATTTGCATCTATTGCATCTTTTTCCTTTTTGTATATATAAAACAATCATTTTCCAAACTGCTTTCGTCTTTTTTCCTACAAATGTAAAAAGGTTTTTGCCGATTTGGCTCAGTTTATCTTATTAATGGAATGAAAATAAACAGTCTGATTTGGAGGAAAATGATAAAACAATCATTGGAGAATCCAAGATGCTGAATGGCAGAAAGATTGAAGAAAAGCTCTTTCTTCAAGGACAGTCAAAGAGGACATTT
>OY735228.1:45625786-45688286 GCA_963457665.1 Thysanoteuthis rhombus | reverse complement strand
CCAAAAAAAACCCCAGCCATTTCAGGCGGGAAGACCTGATATAAGTGTCACCAAACAAACATTGTTTAGAGACGTACGCACTTACATAAAGTGAGCACAAATTCATGGGAATATTTTTCCACGAGAAGAGACAGAGAAAAGAAGATACCATCAAAAGGTTCCTATTAGGGCAACAGAAGAAATGCAGTTTCGTAAGAAAGATGCTTGCATCGCAAATCCCTTCGTGTAGTGCTCAGAAACAATTACTTATATATTGTATGTATTTTGGCTACTTTTACTTGTGTTTTGCTTGCCCAAACAGGATTAAGTTTCATTTGCTCCTGATGACTGCCATAACAAAAACTGAAAAAAAAAAAAAAACACCCGCAGTAGAGACAGGAGAACCAAGGAATCTTCATTCCAAGAGTCTGTTTGATCTATTAGGATTCATCTAAACAAGGAAATTTTTCAGAATCAGTTACACCAAAGGTTCCCAAACTATTCCAAATCACGGTGCTTTCAGTGCATAAAGATTTTTTCAAAGCATCCTTTGTCGGAAAATACCGTAGAATTGCATTTATGTTCGAGTGTCTTCCACAACTGGTTTGTATTGTATCATCCCTTTCACCAGGCTTTTTATTAAAAAAAATTGTCAATTTTCATCAATAACCTAAGCTCATTATCAATTTTCTTTAAATATGTCTTCCCCCTGCCCCGTGGTGACGTGGCACACACTTTGGGAATCACTGAGTTATACATGAATTTGGAAAGGACTGATCTCAAACAATCAATCCTCTTTTTAATTTACTTTGGTTATTATCATTCAGAAGTAAAAATCCATATTTTCAACTCTTAAATTCATACAAAGAAAATTGAATGCCAACATCAATAAAAATATCTTCTGATTGAAATCATCTCCCTTCGACCACTGGGTGATTTTTTTTCAAATTCTCTTCATTTAAAATCGTGAATCGCCCACAAGTGAATGGTACCGCTCACGTGTGAGACTTCTGATATATACGATAAAACTCAAAAGGATATTTTTCTTAACTAATCTAAATAAACCATTTACTTTTTTGATCAACAGTATCGGGAATTTTAAATCGTCACCCATTAGTTGCATACAACGGAAACTCTTGCTCAACCGGGTGGAACTTGTAATTGAGTACTTGAGAGCACTTAAACAGTTCATTTGCTTGAATGTGTCAGGATATCATGTTAATCTTTTCCTCCAAAATCTAATGGAAAAAATAATACTCAACGCCTACGTCTCAAGAAAGGGGAATCCTCATCTTGCAGTCGTGAGAAAATTTATCACGAACCACCTACACAAATCTCGGTACGGATCCCACAACTCAAGCCTTGGTGCCTTACGCGGAGCCCACGACCGGGAAGTGATCTTTTACAAAGGATTACATTTCAACGTATTTGCTGACATTACTGAATGTGAGACGATTTGTAACGCAATTATGACATCCCGTTAGAGTTCTTGAGTCATTGGTTAACTGATAAGAAACAACGAATTCAAATTCATGGAGAGTCTCTATAAGAAAAGAAAAGAAAAGCAAAAACATTGTGCAAACTCTGGTTTCTGGTTAATTTTGGTCTCCAGGTTTGTTCCATTATTACCCGGCCCAGCTGCGGGGAATCCGTTACCCCGGGGCAGCACAGCTCTATTGCATTTAAAGGAGTAGGTCCCTCGGTGGATGCTTTCGTCCCGGTGGTTGTCTAGCTTCTACGGAGCGCTTGGCAATCAAAGTCGCGTCGGCTGGAGCCATTTTTTGAAAGAGTTTCTCCAATCTTCCCCACATTAAGCCCGACCTCGTGTCATATATTGCTGTGGTGGGACAGTGATGAAATAGACCAAGAACATTGCTCAGGGTTGAAGGTCATAGATGTATTTAGGAAAAGCAGAAAATGGTAATTGTTTGGAATGGGTTCATCAAAACTCGAAGTCGATATTTTGCAAAGGAGACACGATTAGCTGCAACTATTTTTTTTTAACCATTACCGAACAAATGAAAAGGGAAAACTCGCGGGCGGGTTTTGGCATGCAACAAAATCACCGGCTGACTTCATTGCCCAGAAATTGTTTGGCTTAGGTTCGCAAAAAAATGGAGCTAACAAGTATCGACACAATTATTTCGTAACTACAAACTAATTACGGAATGAATGAAAGCAGAAAAGTTTAATATCTATAACAGCATTTCATTAAATTCAAGGATATTATTTACGGTTCTTGGGTGAGTCTTAAAGTTTGGATTGTAATTAACAAAAAAAGATTAAATATTTCCTCATATTTTTAAAAGTAAAATGAATATCATAATCATCATAATCAGTCTTTTAACGTCCGTCGTTGGACATACACCTTCCCCAAGATTCGCCAGATCTCTCAATCACGGGCGTCGTGGGGCGAATAATTTCTGAAATTATCTAGTTCGTTTCTCAATCTTGTATTCTGCCAGTCCCGGTTTCATGTGATCACTGGGGATCCATGTTGTGTGTCATGATGTCCATCTGTTGTCAGCCATTCTTGCAACATGATCAGCCCATAGCCATTTGAGTTTTCTAGCGGATTCTGTGGTGTCTTGGACCCCTTTTTTCCCTAATATAATGTGTTGTCATGTAGTCTCTCCATTTAAGGTCGGCACAATTCTTTCATGTGCACGTTGCATTGTTGTCAATTTGGGCGTTTGTCTCTTGGGTAGGTTCCATTTTTCAGCTCCATAGATGACTATCGGGAAGATCCATTGGCTGTGTACTCCCTCTTCTTTTTAAGACTAACAGGATCCTTGTTAGTGAAGGTTGAGCGTGCTCTGCTAAAGGTTTGTCATCCTAGAGTGATTCTTCGCTTGTCTTTTTTTTTTCCTAATTTTGAGGATTTCATGGAGATTCGTTGTCCTAGGTAGATACAGTAATCTAGAGTTGAATTAATATCATTAAATGATTAAATAAATTTTTTGTTGTCATTTCTCAGTCTTTCTCCACACAAAATCGTGTATGTAAACAGTCTCCTATTTGCTCCAAATTATCTGCGTAATTTACGCTTTAAACTTTTATCATAAGCAGCATCTATATCAGTTACCTCCCTCTTTTGCGAACCCTTTCCTAATAATTACCAAATGATATTTTCTTTTCTCATTTGCAATTTAATCAAGTAACAGCGATTCGAGATGGAGAATTTCCTTTGAATCAACCTCGATAAACAGTACTCTTTCCATTGCAGTTTTCGTATAGGTTAAGATACTTAAGGCTGTCTTAGCTCAGAAGACTTTTTTTTATCATGACCTGAATACATTTCATACAATGGCTTCATGACCCATCGACATATATAAACAATCAATTTTATCTTAGGGTTAAGGCCTTACTACGACTAAAAAAATGAATTTCAGACTTTTGGAATTCAAATGCAAAAGAACTCGAGATCGTTTCATAGGCGTAAAAATGTGAAACGAACTCTTCATACTGTAAAACAGGGTTTTGACTCCCTGTCTCTGTCTGTCTCTGTCTCTCTGTCTCTCTGTCTCTGTCTCTGTCTTTCTCTCTCTCTCTCTCTCTCTCTCTCTCTCATCAAACCTCTGTTTTTGCTTTTCAACCATGCCAAAGCTATTCTTGCTGTCATTTTACAAGTTTTAAAAAATGAATTATTGATGACAAAGGTATTAATATTATTAAATACATTTAGTGCAGAGTTCTTGAAACATTTTTTTACATCGCAACCAAGTTTAATCTTATGCAGTAACCACGCATACATCTCCTGACATACCTCATGTGCGAATGCATAGAACTTGCACCATTATCTTGCATAAACAGAAATGTAATACGATATATAATGTTCTTACCATTATGAGACATACATGATGGCTGTCGACTTGTGATACGGGGATTACCATTGCTGACTGCAAAGTGCAAATGTGTGTGTGTGTGAGTGTGTGTGTTCATTGTTGTGAATGTCAACATACATAGAGGACTGCAAAATTCAGCAGTCAGGAGGCCGAGAGTGATTCTTAAATCCTGCCAGAGATATGAAGGTCTTGTTATATAGACCAGTTGGTTTGTTCTTGGTCTACTCTGCACGTTTGTATTTTGTGTTTTCCTGTGTCCGGTGAGTCCAGGATGGTTTGAGCAGGTTCACCCACAGATCTCACAGTTGAGCTCATAACGTTGCCGGAAATGGCTATAGTCTGTTGTGGGCCAATTAGAATGATTACGATGATTACTTGTCAGCTTTGCTTTGAATAAACATATTCTCTAACATAAATTACACTTCAGCTGAGGACCTGCAGGCTATACTGTTAGCTGTTTTTCTAGCTGCATACTGACCAGACTCTCCACTGTGTCTTGAAATGATTCCATACCATTATATATACGGGTTCTCTACTTGCTTTTATCACATATATACAAATCTGATACATACATACAAACCTACATGCTTAAAGACCATGCGTAAATTGAAGCTCTGTTGCATTTTAAAACCATACCAAGGCTACTATTACTGCTATGGCTTTATAGTTTACAAAAGCAATGAAAAGATTATTAGATATATTCATGTTTCAAATCTTGATTATTTCATCGTTGTCATTTCTTTTCTCGTTAAAGCCTAATTTATTCAGTTAGTTGCTATGAACCAGCGAGCCACTAATTGATCGGGGCCCGTACTTTGAAGAGCCCTGGTGTGAATGATGGATCTGAGAAGTGTTACATCATCTTGATAGTTCGTGGGAACGTGACGGCATATGAATACGTACTTTAATTTGAATATATATTGTGAGTACATAAGTAACTTCCTTATCTCTGAAAGCACTTTTCTCAATAATATGTTTCCGTTCGTAAATGAAAAGTGAATGAGAACTAAAATCTCTATTATCAGGGACAGATCCAGGAATTTGAGTTGAAGTAGGGCAATTCTTTTAACTCAATTTATCTGATATAGAAAATACTTCTTTTTAAGGTCAATTTATTTCTACTTGGGATAACTTGTTTGTTTTTTTTAAATATAGTTTTTTTAAATAGATATTGAAAGAAAATTTAATCGGGCTCTGCCCAAGCAGGAATGGGTATTGACCTCCTGGAACTCCCTCCTGGATCTGCCCCGCAATTATGATTAGTGATTTTTTGGTAAATATTTCCCAGTGCCTGTAAAGTTCTTGTAAGTCCATTTCGATTTGCTTACGCACAGGCGGCGCATGGGACCAACAAACCCTGCAACCTACGGGGAGCAGAAGCTCATGGGTAGGGAATATCTTTGGAGCCCTGAAAAATCTTTTTAAAAAATACTCTTTAGAAAATAATGTAAAATCTAAAAGAAAATGATCTTTACAAAAACTGCTCAAGGTGGGGCGAAGTCGGACGAAGCGGCGACACTGGTTCATGTTAATATATTTATAGATAATCTAACATGTCTGTAATCTGTTTTTCTTGCGCACACACACATACGTATGTCATTTAAAAAGTCACATATTGTTAAGAGGGACGAGGCTGTCATTGTAGAGAAATTTATATCCTATCTCAGCGAAAAATTGGGAGAAAAATCTCAGAAACAAAAAACCTCAAATTTCCTGTGTTGACAATTTAAACAAAGACTTTAATACAACGTAGATTCTTTTTCTAATTTCTTCTTTCTTTTTAAAGAGAATTTTTACAAGATTAACGGATGTGGTAATGTTAAACCACGGACCATTTACTTGATGTCACATACACATACAGATTTAGAAACACACACACACACACACACACACACACACACACACAGACATACATACACCGAAAAAAATGAACGAAAAAAAAAAAACGTACAGCAGTCACAGTAACGGTCAATTTTTGATTCGGTTCAACGAAGATTTGAGCCACGCCTGCGCTTTAGGGTCGTGTACAATGTCACAATGTCTGCATCGGTGAAATCGGACGCCTTCGTCTCAACACCGGCACGTGCACTGGCACAGTGCGTGGGAGAACTAAATGGAGTTTCTCCTTGAGAAAATGACCCCCGAGAGCGAAGGGAGGCGCCAATTAGTTTGAGTTTTCCTTTAGAAAACTGAGCGTTCGTGTTTCAAAATTCAATCTCTAAATATGTGTCTGAGAAAATCAGAGAGCAGAATATCTCCACTTACAAAGCCTTCTTTGGGATTTCTGTGCGTCTCTTTATATATATATATATATATATATATATATATATCGCTGGTGTGAAGTACAGGAGATTTCAGTGTAGGAGAGAGATGAGGTTGCGCACAGAGAGAGAGAGAGAGAGAGAGAGAGAGAGAGAGAGAGAGAGGGAGATAGACAGACAAACAGACAGACAGACAGAAAGAAAGAAAAAAGAGCGTGGAGCGAAAAAGAATGAGAAACAGGCATTTAAAAAAAACTGTCTTGGTCGTTTTTAATATTAGCGACGATATTTCTGTTTTGCTCGTTGCTATTAACGACATCATGAATAAAGAAGATTATTTCAAGCTTAAACCCACTGAAGATTTTTCATGAAACCGAACGAACATTTTGGACGGGCATACCCAAGAATAAAATGATTTTTATTTTCAAGGTTTATTTTAGGAGTTTCATTTTGATTGAGGATATATATTGTTACAAAGAGATTAACCATAAAGGACTTTGTTGAATCAAACACCCTAATTTCATGAATATTTGATTTTTGTTCTGAATAGTTTGCAAAAGAAAATTATGACCCAATCATCCTGATAATTGCGCTATCGGAGAAAAAGAGGTGGCCTGATCTAAATAAATATCAATAAGATGGTAGTTAAAAAGAGAAAAATAATAGATGACACATCAAGCGTTTATTTTCCACAATGTTTCCAAGCATCACTTGTTATTAATAGCTAAAACTGACTTCTAAAATGGTTTAAATAGGCTAAACCTTCCAATTCCCCGGTAACTTTATTCCTAAAAATATTATATAAACTCATTCAAAGCCCACTGATTAAATAAAATAACGATATATCAAGATTCCAAAACAAATTATTGATAACAATTGTACATTTACTTCAATTTAAATTTCCTATAGTTTTTTTTTAACTATTTCTTCTTCTTCTTCTTCTTCTTCTTCTTCTTCTTCTTCTTCTTCTTCTTCTTCTTCTTCTTCTTCTTCTTCTCCTTCTTCTTCTTGCTACGAATGCCACAACTAGTAATGCTACTGCTACTTCGTTTGGGTCCTTTTGAAATTGGAAATCACATATATAGACGTAAAGATGGCGGTTGCATCGTTGAACTTAAGGTTCTTGTTTACAATCGTATCATTCAGTTCGGCTTTTGAAATCGCCGGTTTCATAAAGACCAAAAGAAGCAGATTATGATAGAAATACTTATTTTGAATTGTGTCAATGGAACAATAGCTTTCTTATCCATTGTTGATCAAGACCAACGCGTCATGGACTTGCTTGATAAAGACAACCTCTTTGTCTCTGTGTATGTATAGTGAGCTAGAAGGGTTAATCAGTCTGTCAGTTCTATGTCATTTATTGTAGAAGTTTGATTCATGTCTTTCACTCTAAAATCATTTGCGAAAAATTTTTTTTTCTCTATTTGGTATTTTTATGGACGATTTGATAGGTTTTGTCCCAAGCTTTTTGTACATTTGCTAAAAACTCTAAGCCAGCCCTGAACCAGGCGACGTGAATCATGAATTTACAGAGATGGCAAGAGTATCCCTAGATGCTGATGACATTTTTTTTTTAATTTGCAGACAAAGGAAGCCATTCTGGTACATACACGACCTCCTTACGTCAGAGATGTGAGAGCAATTCCAAGCGGTCTCTTGGGAAACACTTCACAGAGAACACCATCTGTGTACGTGATAGCTACAGAATTTTTTTTTTCGTTCTAAACCGCCATGCACATTGTTAATCTTGGGCATGCCCTTTTTCAGTTTCTGAAAATCTATTTATGAATACTAGCCCATGACCTTCCACTTTGCTGACAGTTCTCATAAGTGTAAAAAATGAAAAGTTATGTAATATTAGGTGGAAAATCACCAATACTGATACATCGTTTAAGGGTAATTCAAGAAGAGTTCAACCCTAACCAACAACACTTTAATGACATTATGTTGCTTCAAATTGTCGTTGTCTTCAAACAACATCTGAGTATTATGTTATTTTCTTACATGCATATTAAACCATTAATCATCTGTAGAATTTCTTGTGGGTTTTCTCTCTCTCTCTCTCTCTCTCTCTCTCTCTCTCTCTCTCTCTCTCTCTCTCTCTCATAATGACGTCTACGTATTCCTCTCGTTCGGGTTTTATGTGTAAAAATAAAGGGTTTTCAAGTCAAGAAATATGTGACGGACCCGGCCTTGATATATTTCAAAATAAAGGCCCCGTAAGTCAACATAAACGGGACAGTCATTGCTCTCATTCTACAAGAATATAATAGCTAAGTGATAGAAAACTGGCCAAAACACAATCCCAAATGGACCTCCATCCACGGAAAATTTTGATGAATGGTTGGTGTGATTGCGTTGCTATGGTCCACTTTGAGTTGCTGCCAATCAATATTACGATTACCACAATTATCTAGAAATTGGAACTGTGGTCTTCAAACTAACTACTCGAGGAACCCTTTCAATGATTACATTTTCTATGGAACCACTTGAAAAAAACAACTTTCCATTTCAGATAAATACCTGCTTTTATATATATATATATATATATATATATATATATATATATATATATATATATATATATATATATATATATATATGTATGAATATATATATGTATATATATATATATATATATGTATATATATATATGTATGAATATATATATATATATATATATATATATATATATATATATATATATAAGGAAAGTTGTTTTTAAGTGGTTCCATATATATATATATATATATATGTATATATATATATGTATATAAATATATATATATATATATATATATATATATATATATATATATATATATATATATGTGTGTGTGTGTATAGTTTTGAACTCTTTTATGGAATTAGCCCAATGTGTATGAGCCCAACTAGGAAATACACACTTGAATGGAAAAGTAAGAACGAATTTCACCGAAAATTAGACCCTAAAATAAAAATGTCATTTTGTTTCACAGACTCCCTGGAAAGGTCTCTCGTAACACAGTTAAAATACAGCTGTCAGAGTTTTGAAATAAAAGAGGATCGGTCCTATCAATAGAAAATATTTCATCCTGATAATGCCCGGCCCTATACAAGAAAGATCACATCACAAAAGATTGAAGACCTTGGTTAAAGAAAAATTCAACACCCTCTGTGTCCTCCAGATCTTGCTCAATCAGATTAAATTCTGGAGTTCACAGACACATCTTGATGGACTAGTTCTCCGAACATATAAACTGGAGGTGACTGCCTTCTAAAATGATTTTCTTTCAAACCAAAACTTTCTTATTCTTTAAAGATGTCGGAGCTCCTATTCAGTCGAACTATCGTGAAAACAGAATGTGACACAAAGTTGTCTTAATGTGGGGTTACCACACGTGTGATCAGGAATATCTCAAAGATTCTTTTTAGTTGTCGCAACGACCGTCCCAACGACATAAAAACGCAGGTCTTGAGGTCTAAGGACGAATCCTGAACTCTCTTGACTTGACTACACAGAAAAATACAACGCCTTATAAGATAAAGCCGCTCAGAGTGGGGCACCAGGTCTTTGTCCGTCCGGTCAAAAATAACCAGAACCCCGAAACTTCAGGGCGAATCTTTTTTTTAATGACGGGGCTTATGTTAATGGAAAGCTGTGTCAGAGTACAGACTTATTGATCCACTCTCGTATATAAACATATACTAACATAAACAGACGTGACTCCGCATGAATACAACTCAGCTAAGGCACATTGAATATGAGACATACTCTACTGTCTTTGTCCTCGAATAAACATTGGGGAAAAAGGTCTGGTTAGTCCATCAATAGAGACCGCCACATGACCAATGTTTTTTGGCAGCATGCTATGTTGAGGGTGATCAATTAAAAATGCGGAAATGGGTAATCAATGGATGGGTTGCTTTTTTCGCTTTTCGGTGGTTAGTGATCTCTTAGAAAACTCTGAATATTCAAAAAACAAGCATGAACGCAGCTTAACGTAAACCTTGGGACCAATTTAGCATAAGTTAACATTGCTAACTGAACTCGAGCTAAAAGCCCATTTTGGAGAAAAAACGCTTTAAAAAGTTTTTTTTTGTATACATATTAAAAAGTAAATCTTTACATTTTCAGCCTTCTTGCTCCATTGTACACGTGATACATACACACATACATACATAGTCAGCCAGTCAATTGGACCAATTTGAAAACTGATATTCACAGTTGTGGTGACACTTTTGGTTGAAGGTTTCAAAAAAAACTAACCAGAAATAAAAATTCCACTGTCCCCTAAAACTACAAAATCGACCTCCGGTCGTGCGTCTGAAACCAATCGGTAGATGTTTGTATGCTGTGGACCCTAAACTTGAAAAAAAGCGCATTTATCCTCTGCCTCCGATTTCTCTCCAATACAAAGCAAATAATTCGTCGGCACCCTTAGAGAACGCACCCAGTAATCCCATCCCTAGAAAATATCACCGGTTCTTTTCATCTTATTTCTTTCAAAAACTCAAATACATATACTTTCAAGACTTAAGTTTGCATAGAACCCCGTGTCCATTAAGTGGAAATGAGATGTTTAGAACCAATAAAGTCTTTTTAAACAAAAAGACTTCAAGTAATTTTGGCTGAAACAGACATTGTATGGTCAGATATGAATTAACGGTATATCCGCCCGCTGCTATATTAAGAAAGGAAAAAGAAAGAAACCAAGAGAACTTTCAATTATTTTCAATAGCATCGAGCCTGGCCCCAAGCGGCTGCGTAACCCCTCCTTCATCTATCAGACCTCTCTCGCTCTTTTCTTTTTTACACTTAATGCCTCTTTGTCTTCCCATATAATTTTGATGATGGGAATACAGTATCTGTTGGCATATAAGACGCACATGAAATGAGGAGATAATCTAGGCAAATATTACACTTAATCCAATCAATGCATCCTCTGGATAGTCACTTGTGGAGCTGAAGCTTGGAACTTAAGTCTCAGATTAAGAACCACGCAACGTGTATCGGAGAGTATTATGCTTAACATCACATGGAAAGATTATGAAACAGTACAGTCTTTAAAAAAGAAAAAGAAGAGTCAGGGTTATAGAATCAGCGTTGTCGTTTTTTTCGAATTTGTGAGTCAAGTGTTGGCAATATTTTTAAAAAAGATTCTTTTCATAACTTGAAGTCCAGTGTAGCCAATTGAGATGTTTGTTCGTTTCTGCTTTTTTCCGAATTTTTCGAATTTGAGAGTGACTTCAAGAATCGAAGAATTGGAGAACCACGTCTAAATTGGCAACCCAGCAGAATCCTATGTCGAACGATGGTCATTCAAAGACTGGTGCTTCTGCAGCTGGTTGACGATGATTATGGGGTTTTGAGATACACAGTGTAGCGGTAGTCCCCCAAAAACCCTTGTAGAACATATATATTCACGTATATGAATATTCACGGATGTATTTGTTGTCTATGCAATATAAAAGTTGCAGTAATCATTTTCAGCCGAGTGAAGTTAGATCCTGCTCCAGACAAGGAAGTATAACTCTTAATCCAGACAATCACATCTCTTCTCCCCCACCTTCGATGCAAATGACTCTCCTCGAAATTATAGACTATAGCAATTCTTTCTTCCCAAAATAGGTGCATGTAATCAGCGACTGATTTAGACTCGATGATACCTTGAGATATATAAAGGTTGGAGTCTTCTAACTTAAAAAAAATATCTTTGTCTAAAGCTTGAACAAATCTTGTAAACATATAACATGTTTTATTTGTCGATGCCCGCGTGGATTGTGAAGCCCTCAGCTCTAATTTATTTTGCTTAAGCCTAAATATAACATAGTAGGTAATGATTCATCTCTTGGGACTCTGTGTGTGTGTGTGTGTGTGTATGTGTGTGTGTGTGTTCCAGTGCGTATATGCATGTGCATATGTGTGTTCGTGTATTTGTAAATGTGCATTTGCATGTGTGTGTGAGTGCATGCATGTGTATGTATGCTTGTGTTTGTGTGCGCACGTGTGTGTGAAAGAGAGCGTGCGTGCATATCTATGTATGTAAGTATAGGCTTGCGTGAATGTTAGTGAGTGGATTCATACTCATGCTTGCGTGCATGTGTGAAAATGAGTGTGCAGAGTTGCACGTACTTAAGTGTGTGTATGTGTGTATGTTTATGTATACGTGTGTGTGTATGCGTGAGTTCAGACGATTTAGACAGCTAAAATTACTTGATGGATTGATTTAAAAATTTGGTACACGCATATTTCAACCCCAGGAGTGCAACAGTCATTTAAGGATTGTGCAAAATTGTAGCTTAAAAAGACAAAAAAAAAAAACAAACAAAAAAACATCTTATTTTAACACGCATCTGACGACAGTGACGGATCATCCACCACCCGAAACCTCTAGACTGAACTTTGATAAGGCTCCCGCTGACCTTCCCTCCAACCCGGCTGAATAGAGTGACGTTGTCACATAAAATGACTTATAGCGTTGAACTGTTGAAATGCTGCGGTACTCAATCCTAAAGGCATTACAACTGAATTTTTATGTGTTAGGAGCCTAATTCAAAGAACAAGTAGAATTTGTTATATCCAGATATGAAAATATATGCAGAACTAATAAGATATCATCTAAAGTACACACATGTACACACAATCAAACCATTGTTTATCATTAATATTATTATCGTTGATATTTAATTTATAATGATATTTTTGCCACTATATACTTTCATCTTAATTGTTGTTGCTTTTTATCGCAAGTAAACTCAGACAACTGACGCTTCAGCAGTGGATAAACAAATTATTATCGCGGATCGACATAAAGAGTTAAATCGAAGCGAGAATCGAACTCCCGACTTTCTATAACGATAGTGGTTCGCTTAACGCTTAGTGGTTCCACGGAATTACTGGAACATACTTACAAGCGCCTGTCCAAATCAAATCCTTGAACTCACTTCCTATCCCGATCTATTCTGCGCCATGTTAGTTATTAACTGGTAGTTTTATGCAATCCAATTTCATCTTCTTTTTTTATTTATTTATCAGATGAAGTATTGTGAATCTATTGTTATTAATTTTTGTTACTATTCACTATATAAGCAAATGGTAGCAAATTAACAATGATGTTTTACAATACTTCATTTTTGTATCACCCGTGTGACTTTTAACACGATGTGTTCTTCAATGTTAACAACCTATACAGCATTGAAGTCTCAGTCTAACAAATAAAGTTTAAACCATCAGCAACTCAAGTCACAATAGTCATAGATGAAGAAAGAAAATTCCGATCAGTACATCTCCTGGGTACTTCCGGAAAGAGAGTCCCTCTCTTTACGTTCAGATACTACACTTGAAGAAGGATGAGGAATGGATCCGCCGAAAAGTTGTACGGGGAAAACAAAAATAACACGAGGATTGAGTTCAATAGTTTTAAAAAAAAACTCTTTAAATATATTTTGGGCGATATTGTTAGTGCCCTTACGCTGGTTACGGTTTCAGCTGTCCCTGTCACAAGCTTCTCTGTCTCGTCTTTGGTTTGCGATGTGTGAAGTAGACTTAGAGGTGACAGGCTTAGAGGTTAACCGGTCGGCCACCCCACACCCGTGAGCATTCATACCAATCAATCATCTCTACTCCAGCGACAGGATAGGAATCTGATGGCTCTGTAGTTAATTTTCTGCTCGTAAACACAGGTTAACTTTTTATTCCCTTCTGCCCTTCTGGACTCTTCTGCCCTTCCGTGTCCGAACGACATCATTGGGCGTCAAATCACTGAATAACCGTTGCCACCAAAGGCGTCAACGCATCCCTTATCATGGATTTGTGTGTTCTAGCGCTCCTGCCCATACGGTTTTGTCTATAGACTCGAAAAATTTTTTCAAAAAGCTTTTTAAACCCTTTAGTAGTCTTATTTTGACGGCCCTAATAATAACGCCTAGATTATTAGATGTCTCTTTATAAGTGAAAAACGTAACTGATGTCATAGATAGAATTTATTCTGACCATATTTATTCTTGGACGGATTTTTTTTCGTATGACTTCAAGTTTTGACGCTACGGTTGTTTAGTTATCGACTGTGATGGCAAGTTATCTTTAATTTCTATTCTTACTTTTTACCTTCAGCTTAATAAGTTACTTGCTTTTGTTATCATTTTTAATCGGCTTGAATAACATGTACTAGGGAACTTCCTTTCCACGGATGTACTTACTTTTTTCGAAGGACAGAGCTGAGAAAATATTAGTTTTTGTCAGTTTTGTGGTCTTCTGAGATAAAGATATTTTCCATCTGTTATTTTTTTTTTAATCGGTTTCATTGAATAAAAGTTGCGATAAAAAAGCAACAAAAAAAAATCAAGACCATTTTTTTTTTCCATTCACGAATTTATTTACCTTATCTTCCCTCGCCTGTGTGGAGCTTTCAAAATCTACTTGAGGTAATGTTCTTACGGTAGACGTAAATAGGCTTTTTATGTTAGTTTTAAAATTAGTAAAAATGAAAAATCTTCCGAGCATAAAAAAACATTAGTATACGTAGATTTTGAGAGCTTTAAAAGTCCGTGCAGCGTTAAAAGCTACTAAAAATAAAACGGACATTAGTACCTGTGGCTCTACCAAAATCAAATGCAGTGTAATTATTTAAATTGCTGGCCGAAAATGGGCGACCACTTGTAGAAGCAGTTGCACCAGCTGTTCTTGCATATAATTCATAAATAATCTGGTCTGGTTAGTCACTGAAGAGAAACCGTCTTTTGGCGGCAAATCGAGTTGAGGGTGATCAAATAGAAAATTGGAAAAAGGGGTGATCAATGTATTAGTTACTTGTCTCGTGGGTGCTATCTTGAAGTAATAAAGGTAGACAGAAGATCTTCCTCTTCAGTGACAGCAATACTCATAACGTAGGATTCATGTTTTTCCCAGGCCTAACAAAAGAAGAAAACCAATAACTGCAAGCAGCCAAATATGGACTCTTGAGTTGCTTACGGACTGGGTTGATGCAAACGTTTTGCCCCTCATCCCCCCCAAAAATGAGTTTAAAACGTGAAGAATGGACAAGCTGGGACATTGCACAAGGGAAGATTACACAGTGCACAAGATCACTCAACGGCATCTCACTGGCGTCTCACTGCTTGAGTAACCTCACGGTAGAGAAATGTGCAGTGATGTCAATGATTGGTTACATCAATACCGAGCAACATAATCTCGAGATATATAAAATGAATGGTTATTCCCCAAGGCGACCTCGTTCAGTCAATCTAAGAAAAAAAAAAAAAACAGCAGAAAAAAAGAAAAAAAAACAACATTTTTTTTTCTTCTATCCACCGAAAGTTCATAGTGATGTTTTGGAGACGGTTCAACTTCCTTTGTTTTATTTTCTGATCTAATTTCACAGCCGTACACGAGCAAAACCAAATCAAGAACACTGAACCACCTACTTAGTGATACACCCGGACACACCCCGAGCAGCTCTACCCATTTATTCCTTTCTTTGTTTCGACCTGCCACGAAGTGTATAATCTAATTTTAGATCCAAGGCTAAAGCCGTTGAAGCCAAAAATATATCTCTCTGCTTAATGGTGAAGACATTAGGGGCGCACATCATTTACAATCGGAAGCAGACGCGCCAAAAGAACTTGTTACAGAAAGGTGTTGACCGAAAAATGGAACGCATAAATCTTTCTAAATATACATTAATAGTCGCGTATGAATCCATGGATATAAAGAAAAATATAACTGTTCTTCCTAGAAGAGACTAACTAACCCAATAACAAAACTGATGAGCTTCAAGACTTCACTATGAAAATTCCTTGAGCAGATCCCGGGCAACCCACCGACGCCTGGATATACATCCATGAACGATAGCAGCGTAATAGAGTATACTGTGTGCGGTCGACAATTCGTGGAGCCTAACATAACCATACAAAAGTAGTAGAAGTTGAGGTTGTATCAAGAGAAGAAGTCTCACCACATTAAATGAATAAAAGCCTTAAGGTTTTTATCTTGGTACGTCTATGAAATACACACAGGAAACATATAGAGCAATACCTTGATTTGCGCAGTTCATTCATTTCAAATATGTCTGATTTTTCAGCTCACATTTAGTTTCATCAGTTTGTACAGCAACACCTTGACCAAATCAGACCAAAATCTGTACAAATAAAAACTGAACAATCAAGGTATATATATATATATATATATATATATATATATATATATATATATATATATATATAATCAGTGTATTGGTATGGAATATGGTAAATTTAACTATGAAAATGTAATGATAATATCGGAAGACTTGAAAACAAATGATTCTTTATTTCCGACTCTTTGATCCTTTCGTGACAAAGATCTCTCAAAAACCAAGACGTCGAAAATGAAAAATCTCAAGTCTTCCGATATTGTCATTTCATATTGACATATTTGTATGTGCATATATTGTGTTTACGATTCTAGGAGGCCCCAAGTTCAGTTTGAAAAATAAAAATTAGATCTTGCATTATCAAATAACAGGCAACCTCCATTAAATTAATGTCTGTGTTCATGTTTAAATCAATTCTTGAATACATACATTGAATTAGGGTCGGGACTACGGCCCTGGGCTAAATTCAGTATGTTTGATCGTGGGGAGGGGCCAAATATTCATAAGATAGCCCTGCCTACAACTCTAACCTTGTTCTAGATTAAGATAATAAAAACCCATTTCTCTCTTTCTCTTTCTCTCTTTCATACATTCACAAATACACACATACTATTATCCTGCTCGTCTATAATGTTATGTGTTGGGAAGATCGTGTTAGGCCAGATTTCCAAGTGGGGAGACCCTACCTGCCTTAAAATGAGCATTTGAAATTTCAGGTTCTCATTATTTCCGTGGTTGAATTTGAGCTTTCCCAATGGTTTGGCAATTTTTTTCGTATCTGGTACCGAAACATTCTGAGCCTGTGATATTGAGCATGATTCCTTCGAGACTCAAACACCGACCAGTAATTCTTATCAGAAATGCACTTCAACTTTCGTCACAGAACGGGTGCAATATATATATATATATATATATATATATATATATACGTATGCAGATACGTGTCAGTGTGTGTATATATAGTGCAATACGGCTAATTTACTTGAGCAAATACGTACTGACGAATGTACAGTGATGTGTACGTATACTTGTAAACATGTGGCCGGGTGTTTGAATCGTGTGGATGAATACTTTTACTTTCTTCCTTCACGGCACCCACCTGCCAACGATGAACCTTAGTAAGTATGCCTTTGCATTGCTGAATAAACTCATTTTCATCAACAAAATGACTTGACGATCCGATCAACACCATTGCCTTTTAAGAACCGTAAACCCAAACTGTCAAAATAGGTTTCTTCAGTTTCTAAGTTGGCCTGACAGGCTGGCTATGAATGTACGTACGCATGAATGTGTGTATGTATCACGCGTACATATCACACCAATGGGATCAAGAGAATAAAAATTTGATTTTCGTTATTATATCAAGAAAAAAATTATTCTCAAAATTCCTTTCTAAATTGGTTTTTAAGTTGGGGGGGGGTTCAATTTACAGCGCAACTTCATCCAAAATTAATTACAAGTCTCTGTCTTTTGAAATTTCAATCCTTTTAGTTATCTCCCGAAAAGGGCAAGAGAAGTAACGTATTAATTGATCACCACATTTTACCCAAATTTGAATTATCCACCCTCAACCCGGTGTGCAGCCAAAAGATGTTGGTTGTGAGATGGTTTCTATTTAGTGACTAACCAGACTTATTTTTGTTTGGGTTTTCTTTTTTCTTTTGTATTCCTGTAGACTTCTCGTGGTGTAATGTGATGTTTCCGTGCGATGAAGAGATTGCAAAAGAGCACAATTTATCAGAGGAAAAAAACAGGTGTCAGTGATATCATAAAAACCATTAACAAATTTAAATAGCAATGGGCCGTCCATGTTGCAAGAATATCAGACAAATGCTGGACATTGCACACAATATGGATCCCTCAAGATCATGGGCAAAATTGTGGCAGGCAAAAATAAGATGACCTGATGATTTGGACAAGGTGAAAATGTTTGGACACAGTAACCAAAAAATAGCCATGAACTCTGAAACCCTGCTGCCGCTGTTGCCTCTGTTACTGATGATGATGATGATGATGATGATTATGATTATGATGATGATGATGATGATGATGATGATGATGATGAAAAGATGGAGGTGGAACAGCATAGGGTTGCAACGACTCTGCTGCTGTTTCAGTCAACTTTTTTCAGCAGAGTTGCAAGCCCCACCTCAAAATCCTTCTCCTTTACCTGGACTAGCTATGGCGATTACCAAGCAGTATATTTTTTCTTGTCATAGTAAATTTCTTTTGGGTGGATTGCCTGCTTAAGGGCCCCATCTTATTCATACTTCTCCCGAAGGCGTTAGAGTGAAGTGAACGTAAACAGCAGAACTCGATCTCGGCCCGTTTATTTCTGTGCCAGTAACCGTTACGCCATTTTGCATATCCCATCGAAGCCGATGTACTCATTGTAACCTTGACATCTTCCAAGTTCGTATTACAATGTTGGGGATGATCCTGCAACTTATTTTGAGAACTCTGACCCTGTTTGTTTTGGCATGATTCTTTTCTCTGACTCAGTGTTCAATACTAGCTATCAGGTTATGAAACGGTGAGTGACGAAACAGATTGTATTGTGAAGCATAATTTGGGTAAGATTTACAACGCTGACAAAAAACGTACTTTAATTAATGTTTTTTTTTTAAATTTAATTCCCAATTTCTCACTTCAAATTTATTGATGTTTGGCTATTGTAGGGAGATTTTATTCCAGTTAGAGTTACCAACTAAATTTTTTTCTTGCGCTAAATTGACCCCGAAAAAGCGTCATAAAACGTCAAATCGCTCTAAAAACAGTTAGCCATTTTGTGGCCATTCTTGATCTTTGAAATAGCTGAATTTGCTTAAAATGGTTGAGAAATAGCTAGAGCTATAAAAAGCGCTGAATGTTGTATTTTTGCATGACCAAAATAAGAAACGCGCTAGGTTTAGCGCCAAATTCGCTAAACTGGCAACACTGATTCCAGTCCCAGTTGGTACTCATGAAAAGATGTTCTGATATACAAAAAAAAAAAAAAACACAAAACCTTTCGCAAGCCAGAATCGCATAAAACGGAAAATGAATTATCATTTATTTGTGTGGGGAAAATCTTAAAACGTTCAGGGACTTGAAAGATGAGGATAGTAAGTTGGGCTGAGTCATCGAGTTTGTGGTGATGGGGGTACGGGAAACGATGTCAAAGAGAGAAGAGGAGGGTATGGGCTGCCTCTATAATTGCTTGCTGCAAAACAAAATCTTAATCCTACATTGCTTTTGGCCATTTTTCGAAAAAGTGACCTTGAGTGAAATTTCAAAAAGCAAAGTCTTCATATATTTTAATCCTGTTAGATGATTTGATATAATGAGAAATTAAACTCGTTTCAGCGGAAGTGACCATTTTCCAAATGGTCTGTTGGGTACGTCTTTATCAGCCATCTTATTACTTTTAAGGGGAGGATTTCATGATTACGGACAGAGAACCAAGAAAATCGCACTGTTTATTACCCCAGTATCTGCTAGTGAGTGTTACGGTGCCGAAACATTCTGAATTTGTCCAGATTATCACTGCATATTACTTTTTACCGGTCACAATTTCGTCTCAAGAGATTCATGATGTGAGTTGCGATGTCTAGTGGTTGTTTCATATCCTTGCAGCATTGTCTGGACATTCCCAATTTTAAGTGAACTTGAAAATAAAGTTGGCAACCCTGCCCGTCGTTAGATCTTCAAAAAGGAAAAGAACTAGCGTATCTATGGTCATACTTCCAGGTGTATTTGAGCTTTTGTTTTTTTACAGCGATGGAGCAGGTGTTCATATCTTCGAATAGAGGTTGTTCATTTTAGCGATTGGCTTCACTTGAGGAGAAAAATGGACGGTCTGTATTTACGTGCTCTTCTGGCTTTTACCAATGCACCTGTTTCCCGTGATTGGTACAATGATGGTAATTGGTTTGGGTGAATTAGGTTTACAGTAAGGCTGGGTTTTCGGAACTAGGTATTCGATAAATCTAGTTTTTTAGGAACTAGGTACATGCTTCAACTGGTAGACACTGAATATATGAAAAAAATCCCTGGAAGTTGAGAAGCATTTCGTGGCCCAAACCGTCCTTCACTTTTATCACTGGTTTGGTAACAAAGGGAACCATTTGATAATGTCTGTTGTCTGCTGATATGTAATCATTTGAATATTATACAACATTAACCAACACTTTTACCAAAACTATCAAAATTGGTTTCTCTCAGTTTTCAAGTTGGTATGGATATCCGGCTGGCTATCACGCAGGCCCCGAAACTTGAGCTACAGGGCTGAAAATTCCAACGTCTTCTCCTTACTTATATGAGAAAAAAAACTTTCTTTAATTTTTTTTCACTTCTGCTCAAATAGGTTTTTAGTGTTAAGGTGGATAAATTTGCTATATAAGTTTATGCTAAAATGGTTCTCTTTTGTCCGCTTTTTTAAAATTTGGACTTTTTAGTGATCACTGCTCAACAAAAGGCGAGAAAAGTAACTTATTCATTGATCACCCAATTTTCCATTTTTCGATTGATCACCCCTAACATGACATGCTGCCAAATCGTTGATCACTTGACATTCTCTGTTGAGCGCTTTGATTTTTTTTTTGTTATCGTTTTTCAAGATACAAAAATGAAGTTCCAGTGGAATCCAGTGAGTCTACAATAACACATCAAAAATGTATCCAGAAAAAAAAATCACTCTTTCATTTTTTTTTTTTTAAATTTTGGCATTTTGATATTTGTGTGTCATGAAATAACGCCCGAGACAGGATGCAAACGAAAATTATTTTGGATCAGAATATGTCCATCAATCATTAAATACATTCATAATCCCAGCTCGTTTATTGGAGGAGATCTTGCTCATTTTTGGGTTCTTTATTTTGATGGTAAAGGCTTAAAATATTTTTGCAGTTGACTTGTTGTAATATACTCGTATTATGGACGAGTATTAGCGTATACTAACGAGAGAAGCAAATGGTACCTAGCAGTCTATGTTAATCAATATGAGAACAGATCGTACTTTGATTGGTCAGGTGGCAAGTTAGTCTATCTACCCGATGATGTGGTCATATATATATATATATATATATAACAATGGCAGTGGCAGAGGCATTCACCCTCTGAGTTATTTCTAGTTTCTCTTCATGACTATAAATCAGGTCAGTAAAAAATAGACCAACTAAAGAGGTGATTTTCAACCTTTTTACAACTGTCTCCTGTAGAAATTGGACTTTGCATTCACCACCCCCTCCCACATCTTCACCCAAATGATCAGCCTGGAATGGGCGCTGCAGATATGTGTATAAAGAAATGACATATGTTCGTCGCAATATTGTGCAAGCACTTGTTAAGAGAATTCCCGAAATGATTATAGAAATTTTTGCTTTTTCCTGTTGGCTCGCACTCACACTTGAAATTACTCATTCCCCTTAAGAACCACTGAACTAAACTGAAGTGAGGGTTAGAACATTTCGTGGCAATTTTTAGATCTCGCCTGGGGTGGAATTTCTCGGTTATTACCATAGAGCAAAACGCTTCATACATGGAGTTCATCATTTGTCATTTTGAATTAAAAAAGACATACGTTGCAAATTTATTCGAGTTGGGTGTGTCGCATGCTTGTCAGTGCGTGTTTATCTATAAGAGTCTATGAATAAACATTTCTCTTTCGGTCTGTTTATGTGATCATAGCAGCATGGATCTGATCACATGGAAGGTACACGATGGAAAGGTTAGTTTTATTCGAGAATAAATCAAGATCTGACAACCAGAAGTGGTTATGTCCAAACCGTTCAAGAGCAGAAGTGACGATTAATCAGTGTTGCCAATTTAGGGCCAAATTAGCACGGGTGTGCTTAAACACTTTAGCCACATTTTGGCGTGTTTTCGAGAATTGTTTGCAACTTTGGGGCCATATATGGCGTTTGTGGCTCTTTTTTAAATTCAGCTCTTTTGAGCGCTTTTTTTGGCAGTCAAACTAGCTACCATTTTTTGAGTTGGCAACACTGTGGCCAATTAGTTACCAGCGAGAGAAATTAATTTTATACACAAACCTCAAATAAACGGGTCTGGTTGGTCACTCAATAGAAACTGTCAACTAACGAACGTCTTCTGCTAGCATGCTGTGTTGGGAGTGATCAATAAAAACATGGGAAAAAGGAGTAATCAATGAATAAATTACTTCTCACGCATCCTGCTGGGCAATGCTGTTAAAAATCCTAATTTAGCATGAAATTACATCGTAAAATGCCCTTCTCCCCTAATAGATATATATTTTTTAAAACAAAAAAATAACGCTTTTTTGTGAACATAATAAGGAGTTGATGTCTCGCTTCATTGGTGCAGCCTGTACGTAGCCAGCCAACCGGACCAACCTGGAAACTAAAGAAACCTTTGTTGACAGATTTGGTGACCGTTTTGGTTGATAGTTTCTAATACTCGAGGTAGAGGAACTGGTGCCGTGTGATGCCGTAGCCAGCATAAGGGCACTCCTTGTTCAAGAACGGACATAACCACTTCTGGTCGTCAGCCCTTGATATATCCGAAAGTGTGTACTAATAATTCCTTAACCACATACAACCCGCCAGCAAATTTCCCTTCCCCCAGACGCTTGCATATAAAGGGAAGTGCGTGCTTAGACATTTATTTCGGTTTGTTTAATTCTTGAATTAATAGTTTCTTCCGTTTCAGGTTTAATACTTGTATATACATATCTAAAAGACATTGGCTTATATGAACGGATGTTTTTGCATGTTTCTTATGCACCACATTGTCTAGGGTAAATCAAGCATTATACATACATATATATGTATATATATATATATATATATATATATATATATATATATATATATATATAAATATATATACATATATATATATGACACAAACAAATACACACACACAAATAAAAGAGTATCTGTCAAAAATATTCGAACAAACAGCCATTTCATTTTTAATTGCTTGGTTATTAGAGTTCAAATAGGAACATTACGCAGGGAAAAAACGTTTTTTTGCAATCAACATATCAAGGCAAGCGTTTCGTCATATTTTGGGGTTCTAAATGTTGAATTTCTTCAAAGTGTGTGTGTGTGTGTATTATTTTTCTTTTAATAGAAGTTTTTAGGTCTCTGTCCATCGTAAATCTTGTTCAGAATTAACTTACTCAGTTGGCAACTCTCCCACATAGAAATTAGAGTTCACTTTTTCAATCCACTTGATCAATTCTGAACGAGATTCTAAAAGGATAGAAACGGAAAAGAATTGCTTATTTTCTTGATAATTTAGTTCTATCACAACCACACTGTTCAGTTATTTTAGCCTTTTCGAACACAAAACATGACTAAAACTAAAAGCATGTCTTGTTATGTTTATTGCAAAATAAAATTTGTCCTTCATGCGTAATATTTCTGTTTTCAACCCTCAAAACCGAGCAATTAGAAGGAAAATATCTATTTGTTCAAATAGTGCCCGATATAATGTATATATAAACGTGTTTGTGCAGCGAACCCTTTCTTCATTATATTTTAAGTTCTACTCTGAATCAACTGAATGTTTGAATGTATCGAACACTATATATATATATATATATATATATATATATACATACATATATATATATATGTGTGTGTGTGTGTGTGTGTGTGTTGGGATGAGAAAGGAGAGAAAAAGAGAATAATTATACTTAGAAATAAAGTGTTTTGTGTATCAGAGAGAACTATCCAGTTTTGAGTTCACATTAATTCACATTAGTGTTTAGACAACACCACACACACACATCAGTCAAATACGTATACTGCACACACACAAACACACACACACACGCGCGTACATATACATGTGTGTGTGTGCATATGTGTGTGTGTGTGTCTGCCAGTCTGTCTGTGTGCATGTATACGTATGTGTGCTTGATATGTATATGAGTTGATGAGAATTTGAATGTGCATATAGGTACATACAGGTTTATGTAAGTCTCCAGAGTTTGATTACAAACGAGTGTGGATGTTTGTGAGCGTCTAATTGCTAATATTTTCTGATTGTAAATAGGCACATTACAATATCTGGACGTCCGCATTTGTTCAACCAAATTATTCAATAAACCTCTTAATTCGTACGTATTTGGTGTGTTTTTGCGACATTTTTTATGGATGGATGTGTGTGTGGGCGTGTGTGTTCGTGTGTGCTTGCAAGAATATGAGGCCCCTGTCGCCCAAGGGTGACCGTTGGCGAAGAGCATTCAGGTGCTATGTCAGGGCCCTCAGTAGGGGAAAAAGTTTTGTGCCACCCGCCCCCCTTTCGATCATACTGAAGACTCCCAAGTGAAAGAAGTGTTCAACATTCGGTTATCAGCATGATTTCGGCACCTTGCATTCCGAGACGTTCACCCATCGGGGTACTAATCAGGCTCGACGTTGCTTAACTTCGGTGATCGTGCATTTACTTGCGTATCCAACGCGATTTCGCTGTAGCCTTTTTTGTATATCAAGCGAAGAATCATTCTAGGAAGGTAAGCCTTTAGCAGAGCAGGCTCAACATTCAAGAACAAGAAAATCACATTAGTTCTTGAAAGAAAGGCATACAACCAATGCATTCCCCGATAGTCACCCTATGGAGCTGAAACATGGAACTAAACCAAGAGACTGACCTGCAGACTGAGAATCATGCAACATGCACATGAGAAAATCATGCTCAGCATCACGTGGAGAGATCACAAAACAGCACAGTATATTAAGGGAGTAACAAATGGCAATGGTCTAGTCATGTTGCAAGAATGGCAGACAACCGATGGAAATCACGACTCACAACACGGATCCCTAGAGATGAAATGAGGAACTGAGGCTAGCAGAATATGTGATGGCGAGACAAACTGGGCAGGTTCAGAGATTATTGGCTGCACGACGCCCATGATAGAAGGTGTAGCGAATTCTGTGGGAAGTCTATATCCAACGACAGATGATAAAAGACTAATGATCATGATCATAACTTAACACCTCAAACTTGTGCAAACATAGAGGCTGAGCCCAG
This sequence comes from Thysanoteuthis rhombus, assembly GCA_963457665.1. Lineage (NCBI taxonomy): Eukaryota > Metazoa > Mollusca > Cephalopoda > Oegopsida > Thysanoteuthidae > Thysanoteuthis > Thysanoteuthis major. Next base: position 45,663,086 of record OY735228.1, on the reverse strand, counting down.
AGTTCCTGAATCAAATTCTATTTTTGCTTATTAACTTATCTTTCTATATTTCTTTATACTTCATATGTTAGTTGTAATGCTTACTTGATCATACTTCAGGAATGATTAAATATTGCGATAAAATTCACTGGAGTATGATGGAAGAATATTCCATCTCTTTGCCTAAGAATAACACTATGCAACATTTTTTTTTAAATTATCTCTTTGTTCCTGGGTAATAAATGTTGTTTTCTGATTTAATATACTGAAAAATTTAGAAAATATCTATCATTCCGTTCAAACTTAGCTTTTGCGACCAATGCAGTGATAATTTGAAATCTATTTATCCTCAATTGGACAACGGCGATTCTCCACACAAAGTAATAAACAAAAAACAATTACATATGAATATGACTATCCTGGTCACAAAAGCAAAGTTTGAAGGTAATGATAGCCAATCTCTATTCTTTTAACACATAAGCAATCAGACAATAACACTTGACATTCAGGAACAAAAATCAAGTTGCCAAGTGTGATCAATCTTCAACGTAGAAGATGTCCATAACTACGTAGGAGAAAGTTTTTTTTAAAGCCAAGAATGAAAAATGTTATACAAACATAGAATTCAAGAGATTTTCTGCCCACTCTCTAAAGGAATAACATATACGTTTGCATATCATATTTGTAGCCCAAGTGTGGGTTTGACCCCGTATGTGTATGACGTCCTTATGTGTGCGAAAAATAATTTTAAAATGGTCACCACTGCCGGCACTCACAAAAAAACGCCTTGTATCAAGAGAACATGAATGGTAAATAAATACTTAGTTATCAAATTTTACTGAATCAACAAGCGTATCCGTGGGATTCGGGCAAACTTTAAAAAAACAAAAAAACAAATCCAATTGTGGAATGCAAAGAACAATAGCGTCTTACAAATTCCACTTCCAGACCAAATGTCAGAAACCGTCAACCAAAACTGTCAACACAGCTTTCTTCAGTGTTTAAGTTGGCCCTGGCTGACCAAATTGGCAAAATCCCTCCCCGGGTCGGACGATACACGAGTCAGCGATTTACGTCTCATGACACATGGAAAAATTATTTGTCTCAAGACACATGAGTCAATGAATTGCGTCTCATGACACATGGAAAGATGATTTATGTCTCATGTATCGCGTATCACGCGTACAGGCCACACCGACGGAGCTAGACGGGTGAAAATGTAAACATTTATTCTTTATTACATCTACAAAAAACATTTCAAACCGTCAATCAAAACTGTCACCCCAACTTTCTACATTGGTTCCTTCAGTTTTCAAATTCGTATGTATGTATGTATGTATGCATGTATGTATGTATGTATGTATGTATGTATTACCCGTACAGGCTGCACAAATGGTGTTAGAGGCCTGAAGATTCAAGCATTTGCTTATGGTGTCTACAAAAAAGTTTTTGTTGTTTTGACCCCCCCTCAACAAGTTTTCAAGGGAGTTTAATTCGAAATACAAGTTTATACTAAATAAACCCTTAGTTTGTGTCCAGTAGCATTCATGCTCGTTTTTCGAAAATTCAGACTATTTATAATGATCACTGGCCAACCGAAGGCAAGAGAAGTAGCTTATTAATTGAATACCTTTTTTCAATTTTTTAATTGATCACACTCAACACAATGTAGCCCATTGGCAGTTTTTATTGAGAGAAAAATTTCATAATTACTTTTAAAGCTTTGGTGTGACTCTACCATTTTTGAACCAGAGGAGAGCCTTCTACTACAGGGCCACGGTGATCAAAGTTCTGTAGGTATGGCTTAGTGTAAGAAAACTCCAATTCTGTGACGTCGGAATCAGTTGATTATCATATGAATAAGTATAACCCTTTCGTACGCTACGGCTTCAACTGTTTCTGCCCAGGCTCCTCATATCACAGTACCATTTACCAGGCTGTTTGCGATTAGTGAAATAGACTAATACAAGTATCCGAAATGGCACCACTCACTCCACCCTGCACTATCTTACGCATAGCTGGGGGGGGGGGATTCATGTTTTCCCCAAGGGCATGAGTGCGAAATGAGTACTAACCGGAGTTTGAACGTCTATTTCCTGAGCTGTTTTTCCTCCCACACCTCCTCACTTACAATGGAGTTGATTATATTCAATTTGATTGTTTTCCTTAGAGGCTTATTGTGGGTTTTCCAGCGTCAAGAAAACTAATAAATCTGATACAAGAATTTACTTGCCCCGATTGCCAGAGACAGAAACGTATAAGTTCCCATAGTGTTTTAGTTTGATCTCCCAACCTTAGGAGTATTGTTCCGACTCGCATTACTTCAGTAAATGTTCACTAATCCCTCTCAGAGGGTTCTTTGTTTCATGGGAAAAGACTAATGAGAAAGATTTAAAGACAGGTCTTGTTAGTTACTCAAAAGAAACACATCACGTCACCAACGTCTTTTGGTAGCATACTATGTTAGGGTTGATCAATAAAAGAAATTAGAATGAGGGGCGACCAATGAATAAGTCTTTCGTCTTTTGTGGGATCATAAAAAGTCCTGAAGCTGCTAAGACCATATGCCAAGATGAAGAAAGCCATACATCGTCAATTGATATATTTTTTTTAAATTTAGAAAAATTAAAGACATCTGAAAACGATATGAAATTTCAGTAGTAAAATTTCACCAATTTAATTTGTTACACACAGGAAGGGACTCAGACGAGTCGAAAGTGGATGCTGGACATCTTGTGCATTCCTTTTTTATGCATGTTCTGCGGACGTAGTTGAGGACACACGTACGTTTCTAAAAGAAATTAACCAATGACACTGAGATCCAGTGTCTGTTTCATGTTACTGCACTCATACAAGCCTAATCTGAGACCCACAAGGTTATAACTTTGCAGTAAATTTGTTTATACCACTTTTAGTCTTTATGTTGGATGGTTTTCATTACTCAGAGTACATTAGATATCAGGAAGCGTCAACAACAACTCAGCATAGGTTTCGGTCAGTTTTTAAGTTGGTCCAGCTGGTGGGCTATGTATTACGCGTACAGGCCTTACCAATGGAGCTAGGGGGCTGACAATTTCATGATTTACTCTTCATTATATCAACAAAATCATTTTCTTGTTTTATTCTAAATTCCTTCCAAAATATTTTTAGGGGGGGGGGATTTGCAATTTAAGTTCCTCCTTTATCGATCACTTCGTTTTAGGCAGCCACTGCTTACTTTACGAGGTAAAACGAAGCAGATATAGGTGGTGGTAATTCATAATCTATTATAGTTTATCATATATACAACAAGTTGCAATAATCATCTTCAGTTGGAATAGAAGTAAGAGTTTGGTTTGACCCAGCAGCATCCATTAATGCCAACTGTTCAATTACTGCTGTCATGTAGATCCTTAGCTATAGGTCCCGTAACTACTTCCAGAGTTTTCTGTCCAGTTGTTGGGACACCCATCGCATGTGTCTTGGGCAAAAAAGCCAGACAGAACCAATCCCTCTCCATGCTTCTAGGCTTCGAACTCTTTTGACTGCTTAGTAAAGGGGCATTGGGAACCATTTTAATGTCTTAGTATGTCATAGATTGAATCAAAGGCCAGCACACTACCTCAGGGCTACGGAAGCAGAGTTCTGTACTTAAGGCTTTGAGGAAGAAAACTCCAATCTATGACGACAGAATCAATTTGTCACAATCTAAGTATGTAGCATCCGTACGCAGGCTACAACTCCAGCTGTCCTTGCTTAGGATCCTCAGGTTCAGTTTATAATGTGAACTCATGCTAAATTGGTCCTTAGTTTGTTCGAGAGAAGTAATTTTTGCATTTTCCATTTTCTTTATTTTTCCAATCTTTCCTTTTACCTTTCTTCCTGCTCAAAGACGCTGGTCACATGACGATTTCTATTGAGCGACTAACCATACCTGTTCTATGAAAAGCCATTAATGTCAGTACACTTTTATGGAGTGAAAGGAGTTGAACAGTGTGCGAACAATACAGAGGAAATTGTTTAAAGGAAACCATCACCGAGAGAAGGAAGTAATGGTTGAAAGATTTCGTGCAGGTGGAGCTTTGGACAATTCAGAAGGGGGAATAGACTCATAAAACCTGAATGAAAACCGTCCGATTTGATGATATGCAAAGACAAAAGCAAAGAACCCCTAATTTCTGTGTAAAAGATTAAACAGAGGAGGTAAAGGTGAGTCATAACATAAAATATTTAATGCTGTTCTAATTTGAATAACACAGGTGGACCTCCCAGGGAAAGGGCTTATTCGCCAACTCACCGTCTGCACCAGAAGAAATATGGTCTCCATCAAATAGAGCAGAAAAGTGCAGGGTACCTGTATTTCGAGGCCTAATACAGTTGTCTGCACGATTTACGACACCAGACGGCATTCAACTTTGCATGCAAAAGAAAAAAGGAGACCACACGTATATTTGAAGATGAATACATGAGTCACTTGACAAGGTGGTAGTACTGGTGTCATACCAACTTCAATATACGACCTAGATGTCTCGATTCATACTAGCCGTTCCTAATATTGGGGGTCTGCGGACGATTTCAAGGTAGGGGTGTCACCGAGGTATCACCGGGTTCCTGTGAGAGGGCCGTGGGAAAATTCGTTTGAATAAAAGGGGAGCTCGATATTGGAAATGTAGTGAACCGCTGAATTACATATTTCAAATACTCAAAGATGGATCGATATATCCATAGGAGTTATTACCTTTTGGTTATTTATTTGAACTTTGATCTCGTATAATGTCCCTTTAATAATGTTTTTTTTAATTAAATTACATTATTCATCCTTTAAAATATTCTGATGATACAATTTTGGTAGATTTCCATTATTTCTGAAGGATTCGATCAAGTCCTGGAAAAAAATTGGGTGTCAATAATCGTGACCAACGCTGTAGATGCTAGAATTGCAATTGGTTTAACTTGATGGAGGCTCCTTAGAACTTTGAAGAAAGTGCCTTGGGATATCGTTCAATTGACAATCTATTATCTATCGCGAAAGAAACTGATACACACGTAGGCACACGTTGAATGGTTCTCAGTACCTTAATATAAATAGTTGTTTCTTTTTATCGCAACTGAACCCAGGTTGGGCATTCTTCAGCGGTGAGTGAGCAAATTAACAGCACTGATCGGAATTAAGAATAGGTTCCGGGTGAGAATCGAACTCACGACCCAACGCACGTCTGCACTTACCACAATACTACTTGAACTTGGTGGCACTCTTCAGCAGTGAGTGAATAGAATTACAGCGAAGATCGGGATAAAGAGTACCCAGCCTGAATTTAGTAGCGATAAGAAGAGATAACAATGAAGATTAAGGTAAAAAGTTACAAAAATGAATAATAATGCTTTATATTACTACTAAAATAAAAAGACAAAGAAATTGAAACAAAGCGGTATACTTGTTGGTCCCTAAGTCTCCATACAAAGGTAAGAATGACACTTTTTTCAATTAGCTTTGTTCAAAAAATATGTTTGACATGGTTACTTTTGAATTGAAAAGCCATTCAGATATTCATGTTAACACATTTGTTGTTATGCTGGAATTGCATTTCAATTGCGCCCCTTTAGAGATGGTTCGTAAATCTTATCTTTTTCCTGGAACACTTTGTGAAAATAAACTCTACAAGATCACAGCAACCTATCTGAGAACCTGGAATCAGCTGATCTAACCATCTGTTGGACAGAGTAAAGCAGGCGGATAAAAGAAGATTTATTTACACTTCCACACTATCTCTGCAATTCCGGTTGTTAACAAATCAAGCTAAACCTGCAATAACCTTGGATCTAAATCAACATCTACATCCATAGTCGTCAGGATCACTGTTGTTCCATCTAATAACATCATTGACTCTTCCACACGCCGCTTTCCACTTTTTTCTAGGGTATCACTCGGACCTGGCCTCCAATCTGTAGAGGCTGCTTATCATGTTAGCTTACTCAGGGATGGCAGGCCTCTGCAGTTAAAGCACATCCGCTGTTTTAGTTGGAGTGTCTCGGGTCTCTGCTTCTAGTTGCACAGAGAGCTGTACTGTCGTAATTTTCCTCCAGATGGACGGTAGAACTCTATGGCCATCTCCAGGTATTTAACAACTACCAATTGCTCACGTTTTATTTGATTACCAAGGCCAACCATAGCGTCAAAAAATTTTTTCTGCAAAGCTAGCTCAAACAACTGCTCAGGAGAAAGGAAGTCTTGTCAAACCTATGACATAGTTTTGCAACCCTGATAGACCATAAGATGTAAACCCTTGGTTTAATGACCTTGTAAAATTAGCCATGGTCATTGAAAATCCAACTAAAAAATCTTTGTTCGCGAAGCCAAGTCATTCATTCATTTATATGCCGAAGAGCAATCCCCTGACGTCATGTGGCATCCCGAATTCATATAAATAGCTTCAAACAGATCTTTGGAGCAGTTTTACTATTTTGTTTATTTATTTGCTGGTTTCGTGATGCCATTTATGCAACGAGGAGAGCTGCTTGTGAAAATAATGCGTAGACAAAGGGTGTCTGTGACATAGTTGTGTCTTGACAACCCCAGGCAGCCGTTGTGTGGGAGTCACTTTCACTTGAGGTACGGGTTGGAATAGAAAGGTCCTGGGAACAACGGGAGAGTGCTTGGTAACTAATGTTGAAATGAATGCTAGCCTTGGTGATTGGTGTCACCACATTTGATACGGGTTCCCCATAACATGATTTTTCGCAAAACAATTGGCACAAATTCTCGAAAAAGGCACACACGCACACATTGTTTCGAAAAGTGCACGGGCGTATCCCGCATCAGATATGCACACAATTTCCTGGGCATTAGAATAGGTGATATTTACTGAGCTTAGCTTTGGACGTCACCGGACCAAATTAGGAGTCGGTATTTATTCGCTTCCTAACGAGTGCGGAATGTGACACAAGATCAAGATTAATGTAGGGGCCCATACGCATATCTGTGGGCAAGGATGGAAATTGGGTCACAATGATACCTGGACGACCAACGACCGTCCCTTTTTAGTTCAACGGGTAGGTGCTGCCCCTGAGGGATTTCCCCAGAACTTATCATTGTTTGTTTTTCATTACGATCACAGGACGAACCCTGGGCCATATAGTGCCACGCTTATCTTTCAAATGAGGAGGGTCTGGTTGCCTGGAAATATACAACTATGTCAGTCACGATTTTCAATGGTAGAGGCGATTTTTTTCTGATTATTATAAAGAATAGATGTTTAAATTTTCAGCCCTTTAATTCCATTGGTATAGGCTATACGCGTTACACATACATACACGCACACGTGCATACATAGCCAGCTAGTCAGAATCACTTGAAAACTGAAGAAACCTATGTTGACCTATAATGACAGTTTTGATTGGCGGTTTCTAACCATTAGAATATTTGCACGTTTTCTCAGCATATATTGCGAGGAATTCATAAAATGACATTCATATTGTCACACGCGAACAGCAACAGGCTCTTTGCACCTAAACCTCTCCCCCCTAAAGAATTCCAGCTCTACATGATGGTACGTAGCCACATATTAAGATTATAGACCCAACAGGATTAGATGGATCTGCGAACAGAACCCAATGTTCCCACGTTACGTACAACACAAAAGATAAGCTCACGCCCGTTTGATTATGAACAGTGTCCCAAAATATATATACACATTATGTTAACGAACAAAAATTATGATGAACATCAACCAACGCATCTCTTGTATTCAAAAGATAATTGGTAAATGTTTGGAAAAGGTACACGAAAACATGATGTCGATATTTTGCAAGGGAAATAATTAGGATAGAGTAGATGCCGTGAACAAGTTATTTAATCAATTGGTTTTGAATGATTATAAGTGATTTTGCGATTATCTAATCATCAGCCTTTTAGACCTGCCAAAGATTTACCAGACCTCTCTATTGCGGGCGTCACGGAGCCATTACTTTCTGAACTGATATACTTCGTCACACCATCCTATATTTTGTCGGTCCCGATTTGGCATGTGATTTCTGGGGATTAACATCGAGTCGTGAAGTCCAGCGGAAGTCGGCCATTCTTGTAACATGACCAGCCCATTGACATTTGAGTTTTCTTATAGATTCAATAATTTCTCAGATTCCTGTTTTTCTTTTGATATATTCTGCTGATGCTACATAGAGCCTGATTCTCTCATGTGCACGTTGCATGGTTCTCAGTACCTTCATCTTCATTGTTGTTTCTTTTTATCATAACCAAACTCAGGCTGGGTACTCTACAGCAATGAGTAAGTAAATCAAGAGCGCTGATCAGAATGAAGAATAAGTTCCCGGTGAGAATCGAAGTCACAACACTCTATAACAGAGGGATGGTTCATCCAACGCGCGACTGTTCTTACCACGATACCACTGGAACTTAATGGCACTCTTCAGTAGTGAGTGAATAAATTAACAGCAAGAATCAGAATAAAGAGTACCCAGCCCGAGTTTAGTTGCAATAAAAAGAAAACAGCAATTAAGATGAAAGTAAATGGAAGCAAAAATGAATAACAATGTTTTATATTACTTCATCTACTAGAAAAAATAAGAATAAGATTGGTTCGAACTGAACTTTAAGTAAATAATAAAACATGGAACAGAGAAGATCAGGATAGAGAGTAATAGTTAAGCAGCAGTAGCTAATCGTCTCCACTGAGATGCTATCTCCTTTTCAAAATATGGCAATAATATTTCAGTGAACTTATTTCAAATAATTACCCGATGATTCTCTTCGATTAAAACACTTTGTATGAGAGGCGATTGACAGGTACATGACCTGAGGTACAAGGACATGAGGGGGGATTGGTAAACTCATTGCTTAAAGTACAAGGACACGAGTTACACAGTGCAAACTATATTCACACACGTTTCAACTCTTTGAATGATTACACAGAAAATTGCAAGTTCCTAACTGTTTTATTTTTTATGTTCCAGACAATTGAAACTTGAGGGTCGACAATTGTTAAAAAATGGATAATACCCCCCACCCACCCCCGGGTAATTCAGCTACCCACTTTTCAACTGGGCTATAGGGGGAGGGTGTCGTCCTCCTTCAGTGTCACTATCGTGTCCTTGTAGATCTCCCTCGGAGATAAACTCTTGATGCCGCAGTAGAAAACTAATGTTCCTATGTATGACAACTGATATAGAATAGTATACGCTAAGCCGTGATACAGCGTTTTAATAGCTGACAATAAAAAATAATTGAGCCAAAAGAAAATCTGCGTATTCGAAGCGGTGACATCTAGAGGAGACTTCAAGTGAATAAAATAGCTGCGTAAAAAACACTCCTCTTCGCAAAACCAACGAGGAAAGTGATTTGTATGTTTAAAATGTAAAACAATACGAATGCAATGTTAACGTGTCTGCAGGCCACCCGACCATCTTTCAGAGACCGTCAACCAATACTGTCACCCAAAACTGTCATTATAAGTTTGTTCAGTTTTCAAGTTGGTCCGGATGGCTGGTTATGTATGTAAGTATGTATCATCAGACGTATAGACTGCACCAATAGAGGTCTGAAAATTTGAATATTTACTCCTTTTTAAATTCATACGAAATTTTTTTAGTTAGGTTTTTTACCCCCCGCCCAAAATAATATTTTTGGTGGAGGGGTTCAACTAGCAATGTACATTAAGCTAAATCGGTCCCTTATTTGTGCCCACTTGTTTTAATCTCTTGTTTTTTTTGGGGGGGCTGTTTTCTTTTTCAATTCAGACTTTTTCTAATGAAAGAGAAGTAACTTATTCATTGATCGCCCCCTTCTCAATTTCTCTTCATTGATCATCCCTACACTGCCGACATTTGTCCCTCAGTGGTTTCTTTTAAATGACTAACCAGACCAGTTCTGGTTTTACTCAAACCGTCACAGATCTTTCATTTTCTCTTCGAATGGGAAAAGTCACACATACAATGCTTCCTATCAGACTCTAACAAATCAGTTCCTCTTCCCACACGAAGAAGAAGAAATAAACAAAGAACTTAATGAAATGTTTATAATCTGTCATGAACTTTAATGTCTGACATCATCCGGAGGAAGAGGATGGTCAGAAAGATAAACATTCTAGCAAAGCCTGTTTGATAATTTATACATAATTACTCTGTGCCACAGCACTTGGTGTAACCCTCCCGTCAGATGACGCCATAAAAGTAAAACATTAAACAAGGGATTCAACTTCCTGGGATAAATCTCATTAATCTTGAAAAAAATAACCGTGTCCAAGAAAAAATCTATCCTCCCTGTAACTGCAAGATCTCTCAAGTCAGAAATCTATTTGTTATTTGGCTTCACCGAAAGAAAAGTTACTTAGACCAATTTGAAAAAATCACACTAATTTGACAAACTAATAAATTTACGTGTAACAAATTAGAGTGATATTTTCAAGTTGGTCTAATTTCAGCGTATGATCCTTATCTTTATTGTTTTGATATCAATATTCTGGCAGACACACTCAGCGACCTTCTTCAGGTGTAGGGAAATGAAAACCAAACGTGCAGCATGCACTGGACGTTGTTACAGAAGATTCCGCGAGTCGAAACTGTTTAGAGCCAGTTTGTCATGCGGCGTGGTTTTAGATAAAAAACGTTTCAAACGTGGTAAAATGTTACTTGAAGACTAACCACGATCTGGCTGACTTTCAACAGACTAAAATGATGAACATCTTGAGACTGTTCGCCTTGCAATCGATGAAGATCCTCGTCAGACCATTGATGAGATATTTGAGGTTAGAGGTTTGTCTTGGCATTCGCGCCAGTGAATCTTAACAGAAGATTAAAAAATGAAATGCGTTCCTGCAAAATCCTTGGGAAATAAAATTGATTCTTCGAATGTGTACCACGATTTGAAAGAGGGACAAGTTCGAAATTATCTCAAGTTTCTTCCCTAATCTGTGATTTAACAAAATCATAATTCTGACTATTTTTCGTACTTCATTGTATCTTGGTAATAACTGAACATTTTGAGCGGATATATAAAGTGAAAAAGAGTTTAAAGAAAAGTTCATACAGAGGTTATTTCTCGCCAATAGTTGATATAAAGCAATCTAAGAGATTAAAAACGAACGAAATTATATTTTGAGTGAGATCTGTGAAATAATTCCAAGAATATTTCTTGAAGTAACCGTAAAGAACAAGAAAATCCCATTAGTTCTAAACGCTAGTGTATGCAACCAACGTATCTTCCCGATAGTAACCTTTGGAGCTGAAATATGGAACCTAACCAAGAGATTGGCTCTTGAATTGAGAAGTATGCAACGTGCACATGAAAAATCATCCACGATATCGCATGGAGAGATCACAAGACAGCACAATATATTAGGGAGAATGTAATATCATAGAATCCATCTGAAAACTCCGATCGAAATTGGTTGCAAGAATGTCAAACAACGGCTGGACATCACGACTCACAACGTGGATCACCAGAGATGGCATGCAAAACCATGGACGGCAGAATATAAGACGGTGAGACAAACTAGACAAGTTCGGGAAGTATTAGCTCTACAACGCCCATGATGGAAAGATCTGGTGGATCGTGGAGAAGGTGTATGTCCAAGGATGGACGCTCAAAGGCTGCTGTAGATGATGATGATGATGGTGGTGGTGGTGAAATAAGTGCACCTTCGTCATAGCACAAGTCAAACTGTATTCTCGTGCGTAAAAGACATTAGACCAGTAATACATCTACAGAAATTATTATTTTATTTTTATTTTGTGTGTGTGTGTGTGTGTGTGTGTGTGTGTGTGTGTGTGTGTGTGTGTGTGTGTGTGTGTGTGTTAGGGTGCTCCTTATCACATTTTGGGGACTTCAAACCTGAAACGAATACACCACAAGGCAACCTCCAAAAATTGTTTTTTCTGTTTGTTGTTTTTCTTGGGGTGGGGGGTTCCGAAAAAGTGCATTTGGGTGTCTCTATGGTCATTTTGGACCGACAATGCTTACATTTTGTGCTGGCATTCTCTGGTTAATCTTAGCTAAAAGATCTATCTTTGAGATAATTCTAGATGACATTTTGGATCATTACTCTATCTATCTATCTATCTATCTATCTATCAAAATCGGTGTATATTCCCATCTCTTTCGTTCGTAATAATCTTTCCTACCCGTTGCCAGTTCGTGGATGCTTCTGTTTGCCCTCAGTTCGTGATATCACAGTCCCAGCGTCCCAGTTTTTCAATCGGAGTCGACAACGTCTGGTGCCGATGTTTTTCTCATCCGAATTTGGACTGACACAGAAATTGGCGGAGCCTTGGTCTGGGTTGGGGTGTGATTGCATCATTGGGGAAAGAGGATTACGACAAAGGTAGGAGAGTTGAGGATAAAGGGGATTCAAGAGCGAAACAGAACAGGGAGGGAGGAAGGAAGAGGGGGGGAGGAAGAGAGGGGGAGAGGAAGGAAGAAAGAGGGGGAGGAAGAGAGGGGGAGAGGAAGGAAAGGAGCAAAAAGGGATATAGAGGAACAAACGAAGGAAGGAAAGCAGGGAAGGGATAAAGGGAAAGGAGAAAGGGAGGAAGGAATGGAAATAAGATAGGGAAGAGAGGGAATGAGGAAGTGGAGAAGAGAGGGGCGAAAGGAGGGACAAAGAAAATGAAGGGAGGAAAATATTGGAGAGAGAGGAGAGAAAGAGACAAAGAGAAAAGGGAAAAAAATCCCAAGACTAAGGTCAATCTCTGGTCTGACTCTCTCAGTCAACACTTCCAAGGTTACGTAAGCTTTTGTAATTAGACTACCTTCTGGACCGTCTATGTTGGATTTATTAGTTCAGGGTTCTTTAAACTTTCTCAATCACGACCCACTGACATATCATGTACACATGCGTAGCGCCAGCATCCTCATTTTGCATATACAAAAATGTAATATGATATATGTTTCTTACCAGTATGATAAATACATAAATACATACATGCATACGCCATGGCTGTCATCTCGATTTCGTGAATGGACATCACATGATGTCAATTTAAAGAAACCATTCAACTACAGGGACGGATGTGGCTTTCAAACCCAGCCAAGGATTAAACATTTCTGGTGCAAAATTGGCACACAAGAGAATTCGTGATACAGGCACCCGGTACAGGCACCCGGTGCGCAACTTCAGTGCACTCTAATTTGCCTTTTCAGACCTCCTGTTGACAAACATTCCTTTTCACAGGCGTGACAGATGGTGTGATCTGTAGCTATTTTATTGTTCACCTGTTGTCTCTTCTCGTAGCTTCACAGATGTTTTTATTTTCCAGCTTTGCTGAGGCAAACCATCCCACGGAAACAACTTGGTTCTTATATATATATATATATATATATATATATATATATATATATATATATATATATATATATATATATAAGAATTATAAGGACATATACCCGTTGACTTTTAACAATCCGTGCCTATTGCACGGATCAGCAACCGGTGGTATGTTGTTTCCTGAGGATTATGGAAATAAACGCGCCATTTACTAAGTGAAATGACCACCCGTCATCTCACGGTGATATATCATTTTGCCTATATAAAAAGTATGAACAAATTAAGAAAATGGAACTGATGCAGAAATCGAAATAGGAATAAGTAGATAAAGTAGTAATTTAGGCCTTTGCTTTCCCGTCGGCTATTTAGCTCCATGGTAAGAGCAATGCTAAAGCGGTTACCGAATCGGTTGCAGGGTCGATTCTTGTAAGACCCCCGATTTTTCTAATTGTTTATCATATTTACGCAGTCTAGGATATAACACTCCCTTTTTCAAGCTGAGCACTCTCAAGTAGGGCACTTGTCCATTATAAGCTTCTTTCCAACTCTGGAATGGAGCACACTGGTGGATGGGGAATTATGAGTAAGTGAATATATCGCATTATTCGGCCCTACTAACCATCCAGTTCTGTGTAGGGCAGAGGTAGAATATTTGTCTCTGGGTCTGAAACGAAGGTTTCGATCCCACCTTACGGTACTGGAAGGGATATTGGATAGTCTATGCTCTGAAGAGATGTGATATATTATGATTATTAATTATATACATAGATGTGTTCGGGGAAAACATATGTGAGTAAATGGGTTAGAGAGAGAAATGTAAAGTGCATAAATATGCAAATATATCATGTATATACATAATACATAAATGTGCATGTGCAACTTTGTCTTTATCTGAGTATGAATGCATATACATATATACAAATTTATATATATATATATATATATATATATATATGTGTGTGTGTGTGTGTGTGTGTGTGTGTGTTGTGTTAGTGTGTGTGTATTAGTGTTCGCGTGAGTGAGTGTGTGTATGTATGTCTACGTAATTATAATACGATTAGAATAAGACGCTGTACAGCTACTCACCAATCCTCCACAAGTTCCGATGGCCACTCTTGAATGAAGATCGTCTTTAACTTTTCCAAGGAAATGGCAATTCCTCTTCTGGTATCGCGTGAACGAGGAATCGGAGCTATTTTTAAAGAGTGACTTTCGCCTCTCTACAACCATTGCAGGGGCAATGAAGTCGTGATTTGGTACCAGTTGCATATGAAGTGTTTCGTTCTCTACGGTCACGTGGTAATGTACCCCGTCCGAATGTTCGTTCTCATCCGGGGCTTCTCCGGCGCTCCTCTTGACGATATGGCTGTCTGGGTGTAGATGGTGGGTCGCATAGTGACCCCTTGAGGTTACGCGATATGGCACAATGATCTCATAATCCTCTAGTTGTTTTACGAACTCGGCTGAAAAAGAAAAAAGAGCAAATAAATACGTAAATAAAAAACATTTTTTGTTGTGATAGTGTCAAACACTATTGCTTCATTAGAATCTAAAAAGCAAACAAAACAGAATTCATTTCTCCATACAATATTATTCCAAAACTATGTGTCCCATTTCAACTCCTTTATTAGTATTTGGGCTTAGAATTGGTAATAACCATGACACAGTGACGTACGCAAAAAACTGATGATGAATTCCATCATCAGTTTTTTTGCGTAGGTCACTGTGTCAAGGTTATTCGTGCATGACGTCACTGTTTTTTGTTCTGGTCATTGTCATCCATCATTATTGTTGCATACGAAAATAAAGTCAAAACTCAATGGTAGGAGTTTGACAATAAATAAATACCGTATATACTGGAATATTCATGTTTATTAATGGGTCAGCGTCCGGGAGCAGACCAATGTAATAATATATCATGCAAATTATGGAGTGACAAAAATGGAGGTGGGCTAGCATAGAAGAGGGATAACAGATAGTGTACAAGAATAGTGCCCATTGGGTTAACTAATGAAGTAGGCGAAGATCATAGAAAAGATGGAAAAATGAGATTCAAGGGTTTGCCGGTAAGACATGGCAGTGGTGAGCACAATCATGGTCAGCATGGAAGTAGCCAGGAAGGCTTTTGTTGATTAAGGGATATGGAATTGCAGATAATAATAATAATGATAATAATAATAATAATAATAATAATAATAATAATAATAATAATAATAATAATAATAATGTCATTTTCACATCAGTTGCCTGTTGGACACTGCCGGAGACTGAGTGACAGCAAGTCTTCTCAAGTCTCAAGTTCTCCTCTTCACAATCTCACAGTCCATAGCAATGCTGTGGATTACGGTTTCACACCTATTGCCTTGCGTTTATCGCTGAAGACTGAGTGACATGAAGTGTCCTCAGGTCTTCAGCCCTCCTCTCATATCGCCCTCACTTGATGTAGCAGTGCTTTGGTTTGTACCATCCTTGTCATGTCTTTTCCTGGCTGTTAGGCCATTGCTACCAGCTGGGTGACGCAGGTCTCGTATTTCCATTATTCTCGGTATTCTTACAGTCCCCAGTAGAGCTCTGGTTTATATGGTCTCTATATAATCTTCCCTTTCGTCCCCAGTTCCTCCAATCCGGTTTTCAGTGTCTTTAGTGCGGCTTCGTATTATTATTATTATTATTATTACTATTATTATTATTATTATTATTATTATTATTATTATTATTATTATTTGGAATCTCATACCAGTTGCCTGGTGGTAACCGCTGGAGTTTGAGTGACAGCAAGTCTCCTCAAGTCTCCAGCCCTCCTCTCCTAGTACTCATAGGTCGCAGTAATTCTGCGATTCACAGTTTCACACCGGTTGCCCAGTGGTTATCACTGAAGGCTGAGTGACAATAAGTCTCCTCAGGTCTTCAGCTAACGTCTCCTCCCTCTTTCGCATATCATGACAGAGCTACTATTCGTTGCAGTACTTATATCTCTAGCACCTTCCTCAGTATCCGTGCAGTTCCCAGTAGTGCTGTGGTCTGTACGGTCTCAATCCTTCCCCTAATCCTGATCTCCTCCAGTCTTACCCTCAGCGTTTTGGGGACTGTTCCTAGTGCACCCACTATGACCGGTACTACCCTGGTTTTCATGTTCCACATCTTCCTTAACTCTTTTGCTAGGTCCTGGTATTTTTCCCGTTTTTCACTCTCCTTTTTTTTACTCTATGGTCTGCAGGTGCAGCAACGTCTACTATTTGGCAGGCCTTCCTTTTTTTGTCTACTATTACTAAGTCCGGTCTTCTTGCCTGGATGAGGTGGTCAGTTTAGATGTCAAAGTCCCACAGTAGTTTGTGGTTGTCATTCTCCAAAACTGCCTCTGGCTTGTGCTGATACCACTTTTCCACATGGTTGAATCCCATTTGTTTACTTAGTTCCCAGTGTATCACCGTTGCTACTACATCGTGTCTATGCTTATACTCCTTCTGGGCAAGCTGACTACATTCACTATCTATGTGGTTTACTGTCTCATCTCTTTCGCCGCACATGCGGCATTTGCTGTTTGTCTGTGTTCTGTCGATTTTTGCTTTTATGTAGTTTGTCCTTATGCTTTTGTTTTGGGCTGCCATGATGAGCGATTCCGTTTCTCTCTTAAGGTTCCCTTTTCGTAACCACGTCCATGATTTTTCATCTGCTACATCTTGTATCTGTCTTTTAAACTCGCCGTACAATTTTTTCTCTCCCCATCTTTCTTTCCTTGTTTGCTGTACTGTTCCATTGTTTTCTACTTTATTGTTTGTTGCACTATCTCTCGCGCTCTTTATGATTTCTTCACTATTTGTTTGCACATACCTTTCTAGGACTACTTTAGCTCTCTGAACACAGTCTTCTATGCTGATGAGCCCCCTCCCACCTTCTTTTCTCTTAACGTATAGTCTATCTGTATCATCTCAAGGGTGTAATGCTTTATGCATTGTCATAAGTTTCCTTGTTTGCCTATCCATTCATTGAAGTTCTTCCTTTGTCCATCCTAGGAATGGTCCTGTATACCTAACTACTGATACAGCCCAGGTGTTTATTCCTTTTATTAGATTTCTGCTGTTTAATTTGGTCTGTAATATTTTCCTTATCCTTCTGAGGTATTCTCTCTTTATTTTCTCTTCCCGTTTTATCGTGTCACATTCAAGGACGCCTAGGTATTTGTATCAGTCTTGTGCGGTCAATGCCCTAATCTTGCTGTTGTCCAGGAGTTCAATTCCTTCAGTCATTGTAAGCCTTCCTTTGTGCATCACCATGATTGCACATTTTTCTATTCCAAACTCCATTCCGATGTCCTCACTATATTCCTTTACTTCGTTGAACAGAGTCTCAAGCTCTCCCCTGTTTTTTGCGAACAATTTTATATCGTCCACGTACATTAGGTGGTTGACCTTTCCTTTTGTTTTAGAGCAATGGTACCCTTTGCTGTTCTTCAGGATTCTGTTGAGCGGTATCATTGTTAGAACAAATAATAGTGGGGACAACGAGTCTCCTTGGAAGATTCCCCTTTTTATCCCTACCTCTGCTAGTTTGTCCCCTGCGGCTGTCAAGTCTACTTTCTAGTTTTTCATCAAATTACCAATGAATTTAACCACCGGTTCGCTAATTTTGAACATTCTAAGGCATTAGAGTATCCAGCTATGTGGAACCATATTGTACGCTTTTTTGTAATCTATCCATCCCATTGCGATACTCTTTCTCCTTTTCCTCACTTCTCTTAAGATCATCTGGTCTATGTAGAGTAAATCATTTGCCCCTTTGGTTCCTATCGTACACCCTTTCTGTTCTTCTGGTAATAGTCCCTTTCTTTCCATTGACATGTATATTCTCTCTGCTATTTGCCCGGTCAGGAATTTCCACATAAGTGGTAGGCATGTGATTGGTCTATAGTTGCTTGCTATGTTCCCCTCTTCTGGGTCTTTTTGGATGAGGGTGATTCTGCCTTTGGTCATCCATTCTTGTGCCCTGCCTTCGTTTAGACAACTTTGGAGTAGGTGGGTGAGTCTGCCGTGTAACGTGGTGTTGCAATCTCACACCAGTTGCCTGGTGGTTACTGCTGGAGTTTAAGTGACAGCAAGTCTCTTCAATTCTCCAGCCCTCCTCTCCTCGTTCTCATAGGCCATAGTAATACTGCAGTTTACAGTTTCCCACTGGTTGCCCAGTGGTCATTGCTGAAGGCTGAATGACAATAAGTGTCCTCAGGTCTTCAGCCAACATCTCTTCTCTTTTTCGCCTATCATGCCAGTACTGTATTATTATTATTATTATTATTATTATTATTATTATTATTATTATTATTATTATTTCATTTTAAGTATATAGCAACAATATTTGAGAAACAAGAACCATAAGTTCAACCATGCGTCCACCATTTTGCGGAGCTGTAGCCGGATGAGGAAGAAGGTCAAGTAGTCTTTCTTTGATTCAATACTTTTGATTCAATACTTTCAGAATATTGCGATAGGGAAGTATTCCGAGAATTTTCAATAGAAATCGCCAATTTTGCCATTTATCGCGTTTTT
The DNA here is from genome assembly GCA_963457665.1 of Thysanoteuthis rhombus. Classification (NCBI taxonomy): domain Eukaryota; kingdom Metazoa; phylum Mollusca; class Cephalopoda; order Oegopsida; family Thysanoteuthidae; genus Thysanoteuthis; species Thysanoteuthis major. The sequence continues at coordinate 45,644,311 of OY735228.1, read as the reverse complement.
GAACACAAAAATGCGGACCCATGCATTGTATTATGACATCATAGCAGCTGGTAAAAATTGTTGGTCAAAATAGATGTTCTTTGAATGACATCACATTTCTTCTCTCCTTCCTATTTCCGTACATTAACGTGACCGAAATATCGACCAGTCGACCTAAAATCGTCTAATAGAGATGCGTGGGTACATCTGAAAGCTTGGACACAAAACATATGACTAGGGCAGCATGTGAAATCTTTAAAATGATAATACAGTTGTAAGCTACTGGATAAAACATGTTTATTAAATACAAGTTACAAGCAGAGTTGAAAATGCCGGTGAATGAGAAAATCAAAAAAGAATGACGGTCATTTTCAGTGAAAATATCATACATGGGTGCAATAATGAAACATGTCAAGAAAAATAAAGTATCTTATGAATCACAGAAAACATTTTACACAAAGCAAGTTACCGGTACACATGAGCATAAAGCAGGAAATACCGAGGGAAAAACATTTCTTTCAAATGAAAATACCGGACTGTATATGGATTCAGTTGTAAAACATTTTAAAATAAAACAAAATCAATTGTCTATAACTTTTATAATGAAAATGGTCATCAACATTCCATCCGGATGTTCAAATTTCTTTCTATCTTTGATGATGTCTACGCACAGTTACGGCCGATTCATTCTCCAGACTTCGTCAATCATATGATTCAAGAAAAGAGGCGAACCTTCCTCTCGAAATAGAAAAATGGCGGTCATTAATATGCCGACTGGGACGATCCATCTTCGGCAGCGTTAAGTACACGGATGTAATCATACCGTCAAGTAGGTACTTGGGCGATTCCAAATTATTCTTGTGTTCCCCAACACCAGCTTTGGTAAGCCCCTTTTGCCTCTTTTCTTGAATTTTACAGCAGACGATGGCTGAAGAATGGATCAGCTGAAACGTTGGACTGAGAACATCAAATATGGGAGGAAGAGGCTCAAATGTCAGAACATAAGTTCAAAATCAGCCTAGCTATTGGAGAAAGCATTTTATATGTGAACGAACAAACAGTACAGTTATCATATACTGAAACATTGAGAAACATGAAATGCACCAGTGTTCTGTAAATGCACCAGTGTTCTGTAAATAAAACAAACAAAGAAAAACTCTTATCATCTTCAGAGCCTGGACATTAGACTCATCAAAGCCCCCAAACCTATCATCACTAATGCTTATATCGCTGTCTCTGAATAAAACATTGTCTTCAGTGCCATCAAGGGCATAACTGATTCAACACTTCTTGAAAACCTATGATGGAACATTCTGCTATTCTTATCAAGCTGGGCCAGATTTACAAGGGGACAAAAAGGGTAGATGCACCAGACTCTCACTATAGAAGAATGTATTGATTAAAAATTAGTTTCTCTGGTGAGAAATAAATTAGTTATTACTGCTATTCCATTATAACACCGCCAATTGGTTTAAATAAATTGATAAAATTATTGTTTGCAATTCAGATCTACAGTAATTGGAGTACAGGAATAATAGAAATTTACTTGGAGTATTGTTTGCATGTATTTATATGTACACAGGATATACACTAGATGTAAATTGTTTTATTCTTTCTGTGTACGTAAAACTTGTCAGTTCCAATTACATGTAATAAAAAGATTTTGATGGGTAAATATAGACGTGTTCTTCAATTTCTACGTATGCAGTGCCCCCCCCACACACACCCGAACCTAAAATGCCAGCCGGTCTAAATCTGACCAAGCTATCAAGTACGGTTCGTCTACAGTGTCTGAGTAAACATTAACCTACCAGGCACCACAACATATCTGATCTGGGGGGGGGGATTTTTTTAGCCATTTCTTCGGTGTAAAAGGTGGGTCTCATATGTCAGCAGATACGGTAATTAAAAAAAATAAGAAAGGTCAAATCGAATTGAGAATCAGTAGTAATGAGATCAGTGTTGTCTGCTAAAAAACTATTTTCATGCTAGTTTGACAGTCAAAAAGTGCTAAATTAAAAGGAAAACACAAAATAGCGAAAAAAAACCCAAAAACGACCCCACCAAAATGATGCTTAGAATGGCCAAAATGGCCCAAAACGTCCAACATGTTAAAGCAGGCCCACGCTAATTCAGCACCTCTTATACACTGCTAAAACAATGAACGCATTGAATCAAGCGCAAAACATGTTAAATCGATAATACTGAATGGGGTGAAAGACTTGAAAAATTATGTGCTCCGAAATTGGCCTTAGTTTAACTCAGCATAATCGGGCAAGGGGCTATAAAAGGCAGGAATATCTCGTTATGCGAACTCATGCAAACTTAAGAAGCCTCAAAATGAAAGGCAGCAGTGGGAATCCCACTCGTGTCACGTCATCTCACGTGATTTTACATACGATCACCAAATATCCAGTCAGAATCAGAAATTCTAGATTCGAAAACGATACAACTTCACACCACCATTTCACCCCCCTGCAAATATATGCAGATACATGAAATGTGTAATGTCAGTCACAGAAGTAGAAAAAATAAAATCCCGTGATATCACGTGCCGTAATGGTAGATTCACGGAAATTAACGTGACTTGATGGCGATGTGTTCCCGCTCAAATTGTGGAATACCCAATGAGGATCGAACTCACCGTTAATAGTTTGCTAAACAAAATTGATTGTAATTCATTGAGAACTAGGGGGTATATTGAGCAGACAGTCAGACGAGCGTGAGTAAATACATACACCTCTTCCAACTTCATCGGCATAGGTAAATATTATGATTTGTCCTTTACGTTTCAGGGTGGTATTCGGCATACATTACCCGTTATAATGAAAGAATGCTCGTGTGTCCGTGGTGGATATAGGTTGTTGCTGTCCTGTCCCACATTTAGTTCAGGTGTGGGTGTAGAAAAATGTACCCACAAACGCTTGACATTTAAAAACGAGTAAGGGAATGGTGATGAAATCTCTGATAGGCGAAATTAAGCTAATTATTCTCTACTGTTTCACTCTATAGATACCATACGAAGAAAAAAATCTCTAAGGTCACAATTAATTCTTTAAGATTGTGGCAATATTAAGTTGCAAGATCAGTTGGAATAAAATCCAGGTTATCTGATGCAATAGGTTGTTGCACATGAAATGTCGTTTTTCTTACATCATAAAAAAAATAATGTTCAAGTGAAAGATTGATATGCATTTAGTTGGTTCATAATAATCGCTGTTCAAGTTATTTTGAACTCTGATGCTTATTTTTGGAATAAATTGCCATTTAACTTTTTTCACGAATTATACCATTTTGAGTGCAAATTTCACGTTATTTATTTAAGCGGAACTTTTTTTCTCGCTATTCCACCAGGTTTATCGGGGGTAGTCGGGAGATTTGGAAAAAAGTATTTGTAAACTGTCCAGCTTTGGTTCAATAAGATTTGTTCTGGAAAAGTGGAGACCAATATTAAACCACAAAGGAGGCCAAAACTTGTACCTTAATAATAAAGAATTATCGACAAGATTGGTCAACGACCCACAAACAATGATTTGAGCTCTTTCTGGCGACTTCAGAACTCCTACGGCGATCAACATAAGACAATAGAAAATGTTTAAAAATTGGGTGAATGAGTCCCATGTAAACTTAATGAAATAAACGATGACAATTCAAGACCATGCATCTCAAAAGGTTCAATAATGAAGAAGCCAAATTGGTGCTTCAACTGAACTACAGACAACTAAAACTAAAAATAAAAATAGAGAGATGGCATAACATCCGCGGTATTCACTTGACATATCTCCGGCGGATAATCATTTTTATTAACCATTTTGGGCTTCATGTCTGTAATATAAAGGTCCAATTTTAGGGAAGTCATAATTCATCCATCTACTGAATTTTTTACCACTAAACAAGAAAATCTTTTGAAGATATAGCTTATCATTATCATCACATTGTCGGGATAGGGTTATTGCTTCAAATGGGTCAGATTTTGATCGAATATTCACCGCTAATGCTGTTTTTATCATCATCCATCTTACTATTCAGAAAATGACATTTTGTAAGCAGCAATCCAATACATTCATCGGAGCATGTAATTGCTACCCCAAACTATCACCGTCAGATTTCTTTGCTTTGCAAATTACCGAAAGGAGACGTTTGTGTACGGAAGCGAGAGGAAATGGCGACTAGGAATGTATCAACAACTAACTTCTTTTGAATGCAGTATTATGACAATGTCCATCGGCCATTGATTGTCAACGAACTAATCTCGCAAGCAATTGGTATTGAGTTCGATTGTCATTATTATATCAATTCTTCGGGGCAGCATATTCATATTTGTTGCTTTGATTACAAATTTTCCGCCAATGCAGTCTTCGGTCTTTCTCGAGTCACATTTCAGAATCGTTAAACAAAATCTTTTATCTCGTCTGCATTGGGACTTTTTAGATATAAAAAAAAAACTGTTTCAAAACCCTTTTGAATACCTGCCATTCTGAGACACCTGACTCATAGGGGTAGAATATCTTGGGAGGGGTCAATTTCAGCCGGAGGAGGAACGTACAATTGAAAGTATGATTGTGTAGAAATCACGACAATTCAAAATAGGGACGTAATCGCGGAAACCCTGGGATTGGAAGAGGAGAAATGCAACCTAGGACATTTTGCTCATCTGGAAAAAAAATTCATCCGAAGCCTGAAACAATCAGGTCCAAACGAAAAAAAATTGAATCATCCCATCGCCTAGGAATACCATGTTGGGCCCTTAATAGCATTTCTTGGGGCAACGGGGGCTTGTTTATTGAGGCTGTTTTCTATCAAAATAATATACAACTGGCTGCATTGGATTGTAAGGTACCAGTAGTAGGGAATGATTCCTGGACTCACCTGTTGAAACAGTTAAATCCATATCTTTCCCAGAGTGAAGTAAACAAATGAACTAATTCAGTCTGAATTCGAACTGGTTTTGCTTATATCTATTTTCTGTGTCGCTAACCATTATGCCAACCCTGCACTTCCAAACAAAACAAAACCTTCAATATTTCTACATATATTTTATATCTGACAACGAAGAATACGTGTATCCACTCGTGATTAACTGTCTATCAGCTCCAGGCTCAGATTGAAGCCACTTGATACCCTCAGCGGTGAAAAACCATTTTAGCGCTTTCGGCTCTAAATCTAGCGCATTTCTTGTACTTGACCGAGCGAACATTCACGGTTTAGCACTATATTTAACCCATTTTAGTTTTTATTTCCTTGCAAATTTTAGCCAATTTATAGTTATTTTCTAGCTATTTCAGACGAATATAGAAAAAATGCTACGGTATTTTTGGTGCGTTTTGGTGTTTTTTTTTACATCTTTTTCAGGTCGGTTTAGAGCACTTTTTTTCTGAATTGGCAACAATCATTCGGAATTTGAAAAATCGAAACAATCACCTTCTCAACATGGTAGGTATACATGAACTGATTTTCATTCATTGTTGAAGTGGATCCAAAATTCTTATTCGATTGAGAAATATTTTTATATATGAAATATTTAACATCAAATAACAATAGTTGGAAAATTTACAATTTACAATTTACAGTTACAGTTACTTCCTGAGCATGGTAAGTATATATGAGCTGATTTTCAGTCAGTTTTTAGTTAGTGAAAAGCGTTGACCGAGGTTGGCGCTCTCTACGTGATTTCTCATTTTAAACTAGAGTTTAAAATAGTAACTTCTTTTCCTGCTCATCTATAGCAAAGATTTGATTGTGGGAGTGTATCAAGTGGCTGTAGAGAGTAATGGCCAGGACGATGTAACATACAGATTTAAACATCTTTCACTGCAATCAGTAGGCATCAATAGAGTCTCTACCTCTGCCAACACTATTTTCAGGTGGAGTAACTGTGCATAGAGCCCACTCCTAAATATAATCACTTCTTCAGTAGCCGACCGTCCACCCGTTCACAAAATTTAATTGAAATCCATTGAGAACTTTTGGAGATATCATATTGGCTGTCATAAGCGTATACATAAATCTACGAGGTAAAAAAATATCAATAAGAATTCTGGATCCGCCCTAAAATTCAACCCATTCTCCCTAACCCCATTGCCCACCCTTGCAGAAAATGTCACTGAAAATCATGGGAAATTTTGGAGATATTGAGTGGAAAGTCATGGGCGTGTATTCATAGATGTATAGAAAACCAAAAAAAATTCAGAATCCTTCTACAAAATTTCATTGAAATTACTTGGCTTCTTTTAAATATATCGCGTGAATAGATAGACAGAAAGACTGAAAGACGGACACGACCATATATATATATATATATATATATATATATATATATATATATATATATATATATATCACTCCAAGTTCGTTGCCAAAGGTAATTAGGTGCGTGTCTGAGAGTGTAGCGTTTCAGACAGTAAGAGTGTGTGTGTCTGTGTGTGCTTGAGTTTTCTTGGCTGTATTTTAATGATTCCTTTTTTTAAATACCAAACGCGTGTCAAATGAATTACAGTACAGCATTTCGTGCTATTTCCTGTCAGCTTCAGCTGAAAAAGAAGGTCAGTTGGTGAGGTGAGAATCATTCTAGAAGTTCTTATAGAGCAAAAACAAAAAGGAAGGCCATTTATTGCTCTAACGACATAGCTATGACAAAACGGGGACGGAATAGTTCGCGACTAGTAAACTTTTAAGCTTAGGATAGACCAAAGTATAGAGAACATGTTTCAAGATACGTTCATACATAAGACACTTTTCGGTCGGTCTGTCGGTCCTAGTTATGTTAAACAACGGAAATAGGGAGGAAAGAAGTCGTGTGATCTTATTAAAAGGTGCGATGTCATTAAATGGTTAACGTCATTAAAAAGTGCAACATCTATTCGGATCATATTTTCCATCAGGGGGTGATATCTTGACCATCTATTTTGATGTGAAAATAGCCTAAAATGGCTAACATAACGCCGAAATTGCCAAAAAAAAGTAGCTCTAAATGGCTGTTTTTGATTTTCATTGAAAATACTTGCAGAATATTTCGACATCGCAATATTTTACAAGTATGAGAATCAATTGACCCAAAGAAAGACTATTTGACTTTCTCCCCCCTCCTTCTGCTTCTACTGCCATGGATCGTGGACACATTGTTGAACTTATGGTTCTTGTTTTTTTGACAGTATAAATTTGTTACGATCGAATCATGATAGATACACCGGTTCTCGAACGATCAGCAACGTCAGACTTGGGTGACCATCTGGGAATGGCAGATGACGCAATCAGCTTGTGGCATTCCCTGCATCTATGCTGATTATAAAACAAATGACATCTTTTCCTTTTGGATTCCTTCAGCATGGCCAAGATGGGGGGGTACGTGGTACTCGGGTACAGTACTTTCTCCATACTAAGCGTCCAGGCATAGCAAGAAAAAGTTGTTCACCTATGGCCCATCTAGGCCAATGGGGGCCTCAGAAACGATATAAATTTATCTGTTCCGAGTCATAGGGTAATAGTTATAGGGCTAGTTTGGCGAACTATTACGATTGTGTATTAAGTTTGATTCCCAACCGGTACCTAAAATTTTGTCCTTGCACCAAACTAAATAAGTATGTTGTCACGCATGATAAGTGCCCAAGGAGCCATTTTTGGAAAGGCGATATTTTCGTTATTTTTAGAACTATGATACTCAGTAATTTTCTGTATTTAGAAGCTTGGGGACACTGCATCATGATTTAAAGGGGGTTCAAGTTTCAAAATCAATGGGAAAAAAACTGAGCATTATTGCTTCCTAAAAAATATCAATTATTCAAAAATGATTTGTTGGGCACTTATCATGCGCACACATTCATATAAAATATCCAGCTTCGGGAAACCTGCCATGAAGAAATATTTATAAAGCTAGCTGGGCAGACTAATAATATTATCATTGTGTAATGAATTCTATCCTCAAGAAGAGCACTATTCATGTGGCCTCATGCAAATATATATAAATATATATATATATATATATATATATATATATATATATATATATATATATATATATATATATATATATATATATATATAAGCTCATCAGTTTCATTTATTCTCGTCTTTGGCTGATTTATTTTTGGCTACAGAAATGTGGCTCACATCTGCAACAATGGTTTTCTCGTTTCATTTTAGGTCAATTAATGAGTTCTTTAGCTCTTCTTGACATTACTGCGCTTATTTTATGAATACTTTTTATTAACATTTCATCGCTGATGGCAAATGCAGGTGACCATACGATTAAACGTTTCTTAACCTAGGATCAATTGAGAAATATATATATATATATATATATATATATATATATATATATATATATATATATGTGTGTGTGTGTGTGTGTGTGCGTGTGTTTGATGCCTAGATAGCCGAATGAAATGATCTCCTGTCGCTACACAGTTAATGTATCACTCATCCTATATCATCATCATCAGTCTTTTAGCGTCCGTCGTTGGACATAGACCTTCCCAAGGATTTTCCACAAACAATTAAAGAAAATGGGTCATCTGCAAGAATCGAACCTTGCACTGATAGGGTAGCCACTTTAACGTAGCGATTCTCTAACCATTGAGCTAAATAGCCACCAGTAATGTAAAAGCCGAAATACCTGTTTTCATACCAAATTCTCATCTCGTTTATTCTCAGTCTATTCGCTTCTTTCAGCATGACAATCATGAGTCAAGAAATATGCGTGATCCGACAGAATGATTATAAATTGCTTTATATTATGTAGAAACTCGTGATGATCTCCCCGCGAATAAATCAAAGAAAAATAGGTAAATAGAAATACCAAATCCTACATGCTTTGAGATGTAACTAAATTTCATACACTTGAATACACACCATTGTCATCGGAGCAACGGATCAGTTGTAGTTTGATAACCATATGATAAAATCATCAATCATGAATCTTTATATATATATATAATTTTTGCAGTATATATTAGTGATATTGTTGTTCTAGCGTTTAGTTTCTTTGAGAAGTAAATTAAAAGTACGAAACCCTTTTTTCTATTTAATCAATATGTAACATGTATCCATATTGTAACACTTTTCGATGAGCACAAAGGTATTACACTTTGATCTCAGAGAGAAATGTCGAGGAGCGATGCGTTGATGGTATTTTGCGAGTATTAAGCTAGTGTATATATATATATATATATATATATATATATATATATATATATATATATATGCACTCACGTTTTTAGTGTACTGATAAAGACCATTAATAAAGGTTTAATTTAGGTAAATTGCAGAGAGCTTAATTGGTATATTAATGAGATGCAAGAGAAGTGATATTGTTGATTGAAGTTAACTGCCAGGGCTCATCTGAATTGCAAGAAAGAAACAAAAAAGTGGAGGAACAAGAGGGGAAGATAAGCACACGGGCGCGGAGAGCATGTACATAATGAAAAAACTCGGGAACAGAAAGAAAGAAAGAAAGAAAGAAAGAAAGAAAGAAAGAAAGAAAGAAAGAAAGAAAGAAAGAAAGAAAGGGAAAGAGGTGGGGTCTCTGGAACTTCATACACAAGAAGGAAAATGCAGATTCAAAAAAAGCTATTGGACAAATATAAATGAGAAAGAAAGAGCGGGAGAAAGAAAGAAAAAGGATAAAAAAAGAGAGAGAACGGAAGAAAGGACAAACAAGAAAAATAAGAGCGATTGAATGAAAAGGAAGAAAGGACAAACAAGAAAAATAAGAGCGATTGAATGAAAAGGAAGAAAGGACAAACAAGAAAAATAAGAGCAATTGAATGAAAAGGAAGAAAGAAAGGAAGAAAGACAGAAAAAAAAACAGAAAGAAAGAAAAAAAAACAAACGAAGGAAGAAAGAAAAAAAAGTTAATCAAAAGTCAGCAGCCAACCGGTTTCAAAGGATAGAAAAACTAGATACCGAATGGAAAAACGAGGGTTACTAATCTTCAAATAGTGCCCAGTCCTTATCAAGTATTTTCCAGGAGGTTATCCCTCTAGGCTATACCTCCTCATTGCACTTGATGGGATTGGGTTGGGTTCATTGCCTGATACCTGAGGCTTCCTGAAAAGGGAAGTGATGACGGAAATGGACAATTTCTGGAACCACCCACACGTATGCCTAGGGGTCCCTACATTTAATTCGACCTTGTGTCACATTTTGGAGGAGATGAATGAATACGCTTATCAAATATGCTTCAAGGCCCTTCTCAGTACGTGGAGTAAAGCCTAACAAGTTGGTCTCGTGGATCATAATTCACTGGATGCTACTTTCTTGTGGCCGTTGGCGTATTAACTGTTAGGCTGGGTTGGCGTAAGCCTAGGGGTCCGGAATAGAAGGGGTGAGATCAAAAGAGTGGTTTAACAAGCATACAGAACTAAGTTCAATTGAGCGTATATTTTTCCACTTCTCCACACTTTTGTATATGATTTCCCTATCTATATAATAGATTGGGGAAGTGAGAACCGTTTTAAAATCTTACAAGTCGAGAACTACACACCACAGAGAAAAATTAAAGGCATATTCAAAGTAATCAGGTCTAAATTTACCGCACACTTTTAGGCTGATCAAAAGTGAACAGCGATCTCCTCATCAAGAGGTCAAAAATGAGGAAGGATTTTTTTTCCTTCGAAGAAATGAAGGGAAACTTTTTTCCGTTTTGAGAGGTGAAAAGTGAAAGAAAACTTTTCCCCCATTAAGGGGTCAAAAGTTGAGGAAATTTTTTTTTTACTTCCAAAGGGGGCAAGTCAAGGGAAACCTATTCCTCTTTAAGGGGTCAAAAGTGGAGTGAAACTTTTATTTAGAAGTCTGAAAGCTTTAGTACTTTTTTTCACTCCTCAAATATTCAACTTGTCGTGGATGAATACTCCAGCTAGACAATAACATCACATACGGAGTTTTGTTTACTAAATTAGGCTCCAACAAACGGTGCTTAACATTTACAAAAAATGCTTTTAGTACATCATTCTTCAGTCACGAGATTATGCTTACTAATGCTCAGCTTGGAGGTTCGTGTAGTGGATAATCCATCATGGATACTGGTCTTGTGGCAAACTAAGCTGAGTTTTTGTGAATAGCCCTATCGATCACACAAAACTTCTTCAAATCCTACAAAAAAAAATGAGCAAAAACCAAAAAAAAGAGGTCAAACGTAATTAGTAGAAATGGAGGAAGAAAGAGACGAGACCTGACGTTATCGTAAACGTGAACTTGAAATTCGGTTAATTCGTTGACTGAGAAAACGCGAGATTTGGGGCAAAAGAAGGCGAAGAAGAAGAGCAAAATGGATTAAGAGTGAGAAGAAGGGGGTTGCTTGATTGGCAAGGAGGCAAGGAAAGAAAAGTTAGTAGCGTTTTCAGTAAGATCGTGTGTGTGATAATAATAAGCATCTGGACTTAGTCACCTGTAAAACACGCCACATGTTCGTCTATATATATAAATCTATTATTCACACATGCCTCTGCGTGCGTTGTCGTTGCTGGGCATACCTGTTAATGGGTGTGTCGGTATTGGTATCTGCGTCTTATATAGCACCCATAATGAAAGCATCCGAATACGAGCATTTGTAAGTAATTATTGTAATTATCGTGTATTCAATAATTTATTATTCATTAATCACAATTACCTTAGATGAAAAAGAAATAGCCTTGGGCTAAGTCGGTTATTGAATTCACATGAGACAGACGCACGTTCACACACACACACACAAACACACACACATATATATACAATAAAAACCTAGCCATTCGCGGGTTTCCCATTATTCGTGGTTTAGTTAGAAATAATTTAATGGGAATATTTTTAGCTGTTTTGTAGCGTATCGCAAAAAAGCTGCATCATAAAAGATACACTGTATAGTACAAACAAAAATAAAATTTGGAAATCTTAAAAAAGTATATACATCTTCATAATATAGCAACTGCCTCGGACTTTTGACAAGAGATGATTCGTGTCGATAAAAATTGCCTAGAACTTGTAATCTTTTAATTTCATAGTAGCAACTTTGAATTATAAATAGTACAAAAGGATTGTAAAAATCATCAACTGAAGATTATTTATCTAGACAACATAAAATCAGTGATAATTGTGGTTGAAAACATGTTCACTTTCGCAAACCGGTCGGTCGAAAGGTATTTTAGACATTTTTTTCCTATCAACTATACTTAGTTCTATGAAAAAAAATGGTTTTCGTCAATTAACTACATATATTTTTACTGTATTTATTTTGTATTCAATTATTCATTTGTACGTCTACAATTTGGTTGACGTAAAATGTTTGTCAATCAAAAAGGTTTACGGTACAATATTTATGGGTTTTGATTACCCAAACCTGCAAGTGGCCAGAGATAACTGTACATCATTTATTTTTACTATCCAACATTCTGATAAACTCACAAAACATTACCAGGAGTATAGCTCCATATTTGGGGTCCTGGGGGGCTTGGATCCTTCAGTGGTCCCCTCCAACATTTACGGAGATTTGTATATAATGTTAGCAGAATTGCAGTGACTTCACTGAGGGTCCGGGAGGCGTTTTAAAATCGTCGCTACCTCCTCTTAGCTACACCCTGACCATCATACATATAATGTGCCTTGTCTGTCATACTAATAGCATCTATTGTAGCCATCAGTCCTCTCCCTTCCTAACCTCTAAATAAACCAACCAACTTTTTTTCCTCTCATTTCTATTCCTAACCTCTAAGTAAATCATTCATCTTCCTCTTCCTACAGTGTTTATCACCCTTTTAGTATCAGTAGCAGCCATCAGCCGAGCCAGTTGTTGCACAGTGTATAGTGATAGATCCCGAACTGAGGAGCAAAGATTGATCCAGGAACGGAGTAATTGCGTATTTTATACTGGTCACTAACTGTTGTTCAAGTGAAAGTGAAAGTCAAGATTTAAAATGCTGATTTCTTGGACATGCATGTCCTCTACATTAGGAAGATTAGCGCAACAAAATCTTCCTGATCCCGCCAATTTCTCAATACTTTCCAACTCTGCAACCCCAGGCAGAGATAAGCTTGTAAATATCACGTGTTCACATTTTGTGCGTAAAAGTTCGGGTGACAAACAAAATCCCGACGTTCAGTTTCCCGAACTCGATTTTACCGTACGCAGATTGGCCGACTCTTCATTTTCCCAACTCTTCATTTATTTGAAAAACAAAAAAGACCATTCAGGTAAGTGAACAGGTCATTGCTGGGAAAAATTGTATACACACACATGTACACACAAATACGCATGCACACGTATAAAAAAGACCCATTAAGATCTACTGAGTATGTCTGAATAATTACAAACTTTCATTAAACACACTAAACGGCCAAATCTCGTTGGATACACCGGTTCTCTTCGATCACCGACGTCAAGCAACGTTGAGTCTGGTCAATACCCAGATGCGTAACACCAGATGGGGAAATACCAGGTACTGAAAGCAACTGGGGTTCGTGTAAAGCGTCTCCTGTGGCTACCCCGTTTATCCCTCCGAGGAAAATGCTGATCTTTACATTACGCTCAATAACGCATACCAGCCCTGCCCCCACCCCATGGACCGTCTGACTGGCCTGGCAGCAAGCGAGAAGAAATGAACGACGGGGGTTGTGGCGGACCACGTTACGTATTCTTGAGCTCAGAATATAATGATCACAGTTTATATGAAAAAAAAACATTTGGAAATTTTGGGCAGCATTTCACAGACGAAGTGACATTTTGATAAAATTCATGAATACTGAATGGAGTTGTGATAGCTTTACATAGTGATATTCTCGAATAAGGTCACTACACACAAAAAAAAAATTAGGAAGCACTCAGAGAGCACATACCTCTGCCAACACAGTACACCAAATAAAAACTGGATGAAAAAAAAATGTTAAAAAACAAGTGAGATCACGCAATTGTCGCAATATTTACAAAATCATAATTTAGTTCAGAGTTTGTTTTTAACCCCTTTTCATGTAGAATAATAAATATTTCTCAATCGGAAACAAAACCCTTGATCCATCCCCAAATTCAGTCACTTGTTCTGTAACCTATTGCCCACCTTTCCATGAATTTTCATTGGAATACAGTGAGAACTTTTGGAGATATCGAGTCGATAGACAGATGAACGAAAGGAGGGTCACGAGTAATTACATATTCGTCTCCAGCCAGAGGTGCAATAAAAGATGGGCCACGATGGGTTCTGTTCTATGAGGGTCCCAACCAACATTTAGTGAGATTTGATGAAAAGAGAAAATTGGTTACAGACATGCATTATCTCTCTTTGAGATTTGTAATTCTTAATCTTACGTCCAATTTAAATATATATTTATATAATCATTAATTATATATGTATAACTGATAATTATATATATATATATATATATATATATATATAGCACACACCACTGATGATGGGAAGAATCCCGAAACATGTATGGACTATTGACTTATAAGGATTAATAAACCTTATCACCAAACACTTCACTCCCGAGTCTGTCTCACTCTCTATAGTACACATTATATATATATATATATATATATATATATATATATATATATATATATATATATAATCATTAATTATATGCATATATATAATTATCAATTATATAGGTATATAACTATTAATTATAGAGAGATTTTTTATAGTCGGTTGTTTTGTTTCGTAGAATCATCATCATCACCATCATCATCATCATCATCATCCGTATAGTATTCATAGTTGCACATTGATTTTCTGCATGATTCGCCAGACCTCTCAGGGCGTTGCGGAGCCAGTACTTTCTGAACAGTACTGTCTGGTTCGTCACACCATCTTATAATCTGCCAGCCACAGTTTTGCATATGATCGTTGGGGATCCACGTAGTGAATGTAAGAAGAATAGCAGAAATGAATTTGGAACTGAATTATAAATGGCTGGTGTCCAACGATGGAAATGGGGAGGGAGGGAGTCAAGTGGGTACGGTGTATACCTACTTCTCAATTATCATATACCTATTTCTGAGAACCCATTTTCATCACTACTTCTACCTCATCCTCCGATATAAACTCACCGAACGAAAATAACAGAAAGCACTCAGAGAGCCCATGCCTCTACCAACGCCATTGTCAGAGGGTAATTGTACATAGATCTACCCCAGAATGAATCCAGTTCTTCCCTGGCCTATTTACCACCCTTCCAAGAAATATCATTGAAATTCACGGAAAACTTGGAGATATCGTCAGTGACTAACGTGAAATTTGTCGGTGTTATGTTGTTTGAATATACAACTACAACGCAGGGGAAATAATTGTGCATAGATTTAATCAGTCCTATCGTAGTCTATTGTCCCTTCCCCTCCCATGAAATGATATTGAAATGTATTGAGAACTTTTGGAGACATCGTGTGGACACTGTTTACATGAATACAATTGAGGAAAAGACAGAGAAATATTTCTCGGCAAAAAAGAAAAATCCTGGATGTGTCCTAAAATATCATCAACTCTCACCTTCCTCATTGCCGAAACATTGAAATTCCTTCGGAGATATCGTATGGACAGACAAACAAACGAACAAATTGACAAACGGACACGACCAAAAACAAATACGTCTTTTCAACTTCGTTGACAGAGGTAAATAATCGGTGAGACACCTTAAGTGGTCAGGGAATTGCTGAAAGTTAATCAACTGTTCGTCGTTGTAATAAATAGTCTTCCCCAGGTGGATGTAATACTATAGCATACGACACATGGTGACAATGGAGATGTTCATACCACCGATAAATCACAGGAATATTTCTGGTGCCCCCCCCCCCCCGAAACAGAATTCCCCCAAAATCTGGGTTAGCAACCACAAACAAACACACGCGTGCAAATGCATGCATTCTAGTATCTTTATGTTCGTATATGCCTGTGTGCGTAAGAGAGGGTCTCCGTGCCCACGAGTGCTCGTGGGTGTGTGCGTATGTGTATTTGCGCGAGTCGGCGTGTGTTTGTATAACTCTGTGTGTGTGTGAGTATGTATGTGTGTGTGAGTATGTATGTGTGTGAGCGTATGTGTGTATTTTGTTGACATCTCTTCTACTTAATCGCTCGATTTATAAATAGACTTGCTGACAAAATGCTGCGTTTATGCCGTTTCGTTAATGGCAGTATAGAGATCAATATGGTACTCTCGCTAGCGGTTGTTCGTGACTTCGATGCTTTCTGAGTGCTCTAGATGTTCTGACCTTTTGTCAAAGTTGGCATTGTCTAAATATATTCGAAATGTTTTGCAGGCTTTGTGTGTAAATTAGGATGGAAATTACATGTAATCATATATATATATATATATATATATATATATATATATATATATATATATATATATATATATATAATAAGAGCTGTGTCTGTCACACTTACTGTACCAGCGGCAGGCATCAACTCTTCCTACTCTCTTATCCAACTACCTAACTTTTGTCAAACTCCAGTCCAAGTCAGGAATCGAGAATGTTTTCCCACGTTGCAAGAGAAAAGAACAACCCTCGCCTAATTTGGTGAAGTGAACTCTCCAAAATTTGTGTGTCCCATCATGTTGAATCAAACCGATATATAAAGTGAACATTCCCATTTTGTGATCTGAAATCATAACCAATTGATTGATAGCCGGCTTTCTTACCGACTGAGCAAAACTGACAAGTCTTACGTCTCTTTGAAAATGTATTTTACAGATACGCAAGGACTTATTTCATTCCAATAAATAAATACACATACACAAACACATATATATAGTTCATAATGTTTCAATTCGTGAGAATACAAAAAGAAATAAGTGGTGAACAGATTTTATCCGTTGTTGATTATGTTTAGTCATTGCTCAATACAAAATCTGAATGAATAGAGCTATTGGTATATAGAAATAAGAGTGTATTAGGCACTATATATATATATATATATATATATATATATATATATATATATATATATATATATATATATATATATATATATATATGTATATATATATATATATATATATATATATATATGTGTGTGTGTGTGTGTGTGTGTGTGTAAATATACAATTTTTCATTTATAATATGCAATACAAAAGTTGAAGAGATCATCATCAGTCAGTTTAGAAGTGGGTGTGTAGTTTGATCCTGCAGCAGCCACGCTTGTCTTTTCACTCCTCTCCTTTCCTACTCTCTTATTTACCCACTCTTTTCTCCCCCTCTTCTTTCCAACACCCTCATTAAACAACTTCCTCTTTCATTTCCTCCCTTCTTACATGTTGTTCGCACTTGTGGTATCGATAGCAGCCATCAGTCAGACTTGTAGTTGAATACACCGGATAGCTGTCAGCGAAGCAACGAGTCATGGATTACAATCAATAAAGACTTAATCTGAGTTAACAGCAACTCGTTTTGACATTGCAGGTATCACTGAATTTGCAAGCTTATTCTTTTCTGTTTTCTCAAAAATCGACTTAAGTACTATGTACGACGTCATAAACTATCTTTCCGGATATATTCGTTTGGCAACGCACCTTCGGTGTGGCAGTCAAATCAACACAACCTTTCAAAGTGTTTCTTGGACGATTGAATTCCGTCTTGTTGTTCGTGTCATAAACCGACTCTTCCAACAGTCTTCTGCAAGTGTGATATCCCAATGTGGTGGTAGAATATTCCAACGGTAGGTTCGACACAAGGTTCGGGTAATATCTTTTTCTTCCTCTTTCCTTATTAGGCCTAGATTACCATACCTTGTCCCTGTTGAGCAGTTGAATCTGCACTTGTCTGACTTATACATTCTGTAGACATGTTGATATGGTCTGCCTCCTTGATTTCCCTGTCAATTATACAAACTTCTTTCCCGAGAGGAAAACAACATGAAGGAGTTTAATCGTCCGAAAAACTCTTTGAATGTTAATGACCCTTCATTAAACTATTAACAGTAACACTAACTTTTTTTTGCTACGGATTTGATATTTGTCTTATTGAATATCGTTGCATGTTGGTTTCACATAGATAAGTTGATAAATCAGTAATATAATAATGGAAAAGCATCCATTTTACAAGACAAATATATATTTTTCCAAAATAATCTCCTTCCTAGTTGATAAGCTCAATTCAGAAGCAAATACGAGTCACGGAGATCGAACATTATACAGAGAAAATTTTAGATTAAAATATAGCTAATAAGTACACGTCGAACGGATTGACCCACCCTCGTATCTATCTATCGATCTATCTGTCTCACGTTGAATAGATAGATGTGAGTGAGTCTTTGTTATTGGAATGAAATAATCCCATTGATCAAAGCTACGTGCATGAAATCATTTATCATTTCTAAAAACTAAAATAAGAATAAATTACTGATATCACCCGCAGCGAGAGGAAAGAGCGCAGTCACTCAACTCGCAAAGCGTAAATCCAAAATGTCATCCTTCGCTTTTTGAAGTTGAAAACTCTCCGAATTCATGAAATAAAAGATTGATAGCGTCAATCTATCAATTGAACTCTTTTAGAAACGAAGTAACGAAATCGTTGCACCGGTATATATGCAGGTGTTCACCCAGGTTTTGAGCAGGGTGGGGTCCAAATAGAAACAAATATTGAGA